>CM077834.1:9018315-9618315 GCA_039720395.1 Liquidambar formosana | reverse complement strand
CTGTCCATCTTCCAACACACCCTGAAAATTATCACTTCATGTTATGCCCCAAGATTATGTTTCTTCTGTGAAAGCGCCCCAAAATTTGGTTAAAGTTTCAGGATCTATAGAAGGGTCCTTGTCTTTCATAAAAGGTAAAGGAAAAAAGAAAAAAGGAAGAAAGGAGACATCGTTGTTTTTCTAGCAGCTAGGTATTGACCAAAAAAACATCACTAACTATTGGTATAAACATGTGGGTGCCTAGAGCTGCTAGCATGCGACCATGAAAACTTGGTAACATCGAAACATGGGAGGACATTCAATCAAAGTATTTACCTTGTAGACAAGTCCAAAACCTCCCTTTCCAAGCTTATTGTCGACCGAGAAGTTATTGGTGGCATTAGCTATTGTAGCCAAGTCAAATAATGGTAAATCTAATTCTTCAGTGGTGTAACCTCTTTCTACATTGTGTCCCTTCTTCCCTGCAAAATAAGAAATACTTTTGCCTTAGAAATACGGAGGGGAAGGTGCGTTGATTCATTCGTACGTGCATTGAAACTTCCACAAGTTGGGCTTTTCTTAGACTTTCCAAATGGTACTGCTTATAAGATTAAATGTTTCCTCCTCTCATTATCCTTGGGTCCGGATATTATAACCCCTTCAAGTGATCTCCTCATCCCCATTAATTTTGATATTTTAAGATTTTTGAAAAATATAGAAGGTTCTTATGAAAAGTGACAGCTGAGTCCACTATAAAACATCATTTTGAACAACTTTGTAAAAAAAAGTTTTTTCAAAATTTATAGTTTAAGTGGATATATTTTTTGGCCAAAAATGAAATAGGGACTATAAATGGCTAAAAAGTCTACTTAAATGATAGATTTTGGAAAAACATTTTCCTACAAAATTATTCAAAATGATGTTTTTTAGTGGACCGCGTGACAACTTTTCATAAAAACCTTTTATATTTTTCTTAAACTTAAAAAAATTAAAATTAATGGGGTGGGAAGATCACTTGAAGGGGTTGCAATATCCGGACCCCATTATCCTTCCATGCTTCCAATTCTAATTGAGTCACACCAGCCTTTGAAGAGGAATAGAAATTTTTCTTGAAGATGTTACCAAAAATTAAAAATGGTTGCACAACAGAAGACTAATCAGCCAACCGAGCTAAAATTTTTCACTTTCCTGAATGAAACCCATCACATGGCAGTAATATAATTTTGGGATGTTTCAAAATATATATGTACATACTCCCTTATATATATATATATATATATGATTTATTATGATACCCCTTCCATATATCTATATATATATATATATATACTCTCTTTGTTCCTAAATTATTGGCCTCATTTCTTTTTTGGGATGTTTCAAAATTATTGTCACATTCCAAAAGTGAATAATTATTTTTATTTCACTTCCTAAAATACCTTTAAAAGAGTATTATCTCTTTTTCCAATGTTTTATACACTCGTGAATAAAATTAGAATGTAAAAACATATATATTGATGTAAAAGCAATTAATAAGGTCTCCTAAAAATGCATGTTTTTTCAAAAGGGACAATTAATTAGAAACTTACGGTGTATTATATAAAATGGGTCAAGATTTATGGACTTAACTTTTGTACTTAATTTTTCACCTCATTCTTTATTCATTAGATTTGCAAGATCAATATTCTAGAAAATTGACATGGCCAGGTTCTACTCACCTATTAACAAATCGGCTGAGGTGCAAAAAGAAAACAAAAAAATAAGTCTCTTGATACTAATGCTATATATATATATATATATATATATATATATATATATTGTGACTATTTGATTTACCCTCTCTACTTATCTTCTTCCGAATGAACAAGGTCAGACCTAGGCCAAGGGAAACCATTCCCACCAGTAATGCCAAGCTGACTATGATCCACACTCGTTTCTTCTTGTTGGAGCCAACTTGATCTGAATTTGAAGCAATTAATTGCATGAACCAAGAAAAGGATTAGAAAGCAGAAAAAAAAAATGCATGAATTCTGGTTTGTTCAGGTGTACTTGGTAGGCTGGCTGATATCTCACTTTCATGAAAGGAAAGCCATCTAATCACATTGGAAAATGTTGAAAGAGCCCAAATTTTTATCCCAAATTTATTTGTCCATGTGACGTGTTAGCCGTTAATTAAATCATGCGTATATGGACAGTTATTCTTTTAATAAATTTTTTAATTGGTTGATTAAGTTATCAAATCATTTGGGCAAAAAGAACCTGTGCTCTTGCACTACAAACGCTAATCCTTTAAACATGTGCTTTAAAGCAATTACTCATGGTACGTGGCCATTCATTAATTTTCTCCACCGTTCGACCTACTTACATAGGTCAACATTTAGAATAACGCTTTATTACCTCTAGAAAATAAAATTCAAAGGCCTCCAATTGAGCTTCAAAATCAAGATTGAGAAACATTTTACTCAGTCAAAACAACCCAAAAATTATATATAAAATCATTTAACAATTGATTTTAAGGGATCTGTTTTTTTTTTTTTTTTTCTTTCTTAAAAAATATTGTTCCGACTTTCACTATCATGAACAAAGTGCTATGTAATAACAGAACCATTTTTTTTTTTTTTAGAATACCCAAACATAATATATTAAGTGGGTGACTTGCATGAAGCGTAAGACACTGGCATGTTTGTTTGGCTAGAATTGGGGGAAATCGATAGTGGTAGATCTAGGAATTTTTTATAGCAGGGTCGACATTTTTTTATTTTTTGGATGTTTGCGTGTTTTGTTTTGTTTTTTTTTTTTCACTCTATAAATTAAAGAAAGGGGAGGCTATTGCCACCACAAAAATTCTTTTGCACCCTACCTAATTTACACCTTTTAAGGTTTTATGAAAAATATAAAGATTTTTGTGAAAAATAATATCCACTAGAAAACATCATTCTGAATAAATTTGTAGAAGAGTTTTTTTTTCTTTTTTTAAGTCTATTGTTTAAGTGGATTTTTTTGTCATTTTTCATGAAACATTTTGTATTCAAAAAGTCTACTTAAACGACAAATTCTGAAAAACTTTTCTTCTATAAAGTTGTTCAAAATAATGTCTTCTACTAAACAATGCGAATTAGTTTTTATGAAAACTTTTTATATTTTTCATCAAACCTTAAAAAGTGTAAACTAAGAAGGGGGTAAAGGAATTTTTGTGGCGGCAGTAGCCCCCCTCATTAAAGAATCCTTTAAAGTAACCTTTTACCGATATTTTTTTCTTTTTTTTCTAATAGACAATAACAAGAACAAATAAATTTTTTTTAACTTAATAATTAATAGAAAACATAAATATTTATTGATAGTAAGAGGAGTACAATTAGAAAGATAAAACTTTTGTAAAATAAAAGGGGTAAGAGTTATTTATATGAAGGGAAAAAATAAAGAGGGAAGGTTAATTACAATTAGAAAATATGAAGAACAAAAAAAAAAAAAAAAAAAAAAAAATTTAGCAAGACCAGATTTAAAAATATCAAAAATTTTGTGTGGTAAAAAATATTTTTTAAATGGGTGAGGAAGGTCAAGTGCCCCCTTTGGCACCCTCCCTCTGATCCCTCCGATCCCTGGGAATGAGAATGAAATGGAATGGAATGAGATTTCATTTGGGAAGTTCCATTTCATTCTAATTCCCTTTAATTCCGGTCATAACAAACGTGCCATGGATGAAATAATTATTTCTTGGCTTAATGTGATAAACTCATACCTACTTCAGAAGAAGCCATCCTAATGTAAATCTCTTGCGTGTCTTCTAGGAATGCTCTAATGTCAATCAGGTCACCAAACCAAAGCAAGCATCCACTTCTCCCATCCCTTATATCCAATCTCTCGTGTAAGCCATACAAGAGCAATTCTTCAAGCATACAAACTTGCATTCTTTGAGGGTCATGCTCTCATTGTACCAAGAATACCTTGTGTCTGGAAATTTAATACCAGAATGCTTCATAAATCCATCTCTGCTTCGACAAACCAACGGCGTCCTCCTGAACACACCCATTTGAATAATCAGATATATCCCATTCTCGTTGGAATTTTGGCACAAATCCTTTCAAACACCCACAGGCCTCTGGGGAAAGATCAGAGTCACAGAGACTGTTTGCACCACTGACAGCATAAGTATCACACCTATCTGCCGGTGTGGTTCGGAGTAGGTTCCACTCTTGGGTTCGATCAATCCATAACAAGCGCTGGCCACGGCCATCATGATTTAACACCATCCTACTGACAACTGAGCTGTTAACAGCCGCGGTAGTATAATACATCTCCTTGTGATTAATAATTAGTTGGTAGTGAAATATTGGATGTGGGCTTAAAACCTGTGCCACTAAACCGGATACCATTCCATGGCCCCAAACGGAATTGTAGAACCGGACCCTTTCGTTGAACGAGTTGTGGAAATCCATGGGGGTCAAGCCGTCGAGTAAAATCACCAGGAGAAGGATCATCAGCGCTTTTCCATGACGATAGATACCTTTCCAGGCCTGTAACTGTGTTCCATCCAACCTTCATGCCTGGTAGGAGTGTATCGCATATGTAGTCGAAACTCTGCCAAAGGTAGCTTTCTGGGTTTTCATCGTTTGCGTCTCTAACGACCAGATTTCCCGAATCCAAAAGCTGTGCAACAGGATTGAGCACCGATCTTGATGAATTGGTAGACCAAACGACACTCCCGTTATGATTTGTAAGGATGAGAATACTCTCATTGGTGACCTTCAAAGCACCTGATGAATCAAACAGGGGAATTTCTCTGTTGGCAACCCATACTACTGTCCCAGTAGATATTTTCTTGTACCAAATTCCCAAGTATCTTCTAGTGGAATTACCCGGCCTGAAAAATCCAAGCTCAAAACTTCCACCGGCTGACACTATGGTTTCGCCGTCTCTCATGGATTGAGACATAGTTATAGTGTCTGTTGCAGTGGACAACATTATCAAGTATAACAAAGAGGAATAGAAAACAAGTACGGAATAGACTTCCATTGATTTCTTCAGGATTCTTTGGTGCACAAGCTCAGTAAACCGTTGTCTTTAGGACATGGAAAATTTGAAGAATATTCAACAGTCAACAAAAGTTCTTTATGAATCTGATGTCAAGTGAGGGGCCAAAGAGCGTTGGAATTGAATGAGGGTATAAATCCCTTTTGAATGTTTCTACACGTCAAATTGTATTACGGTATTCGTCTATTGGTCTGGTTTGCGTGTGGAAGGTAGCATGTGTGATGGTGGTCCATTAGGGAGGATTCCTACAATCAATTCTCTATGTAATACGTAGGATTTTTTTTTTTCCGGGACACTTGAGGATTATTGGCAATTAAATGAGCTATATATCAATCATTTCCTTTTAAATGCTATACACTTCAAATTGTATTATTGTAAGGAAAATGTTGTAGTGTCCTAAATTTCTTACTCAAATTTGGACTAGAGGATTTTGGCAACATCTTCGACTAATTTGGATGAGGATTTTGGAAAAATCTTTGGCCAATATAGCATTGCTTTCTGCACTCACCATTGAAATCCCAATCAATTCCATTTTAATTCCCCCGATTCCATCCAAAGAAACGAGTCACTTTAATGGCCTGGTTTGCATTAGGTAGCCTATTAGGAGAATAATATTGTTCCACCACATAATTTTTCTGACTGGTCTTCTGAAATCCGGCGCCTAAGGCAACTCCGTCCGTTAAGTGGTAAATGAAGAAAAAACTATATTCTCTTTGAATTAATAAGATCTGCAGTCAAATTACGGTTCAGTGATTGAAAGATGAGGAAAATATGGGGAACCAGTTAGCGTCACTGTCCCCTCAATCCATTGCCGTGTGCTCAAGGATATCTAAAACAAGAGTGACGTACTGGTCATGTTGATGAGACCAAGACAACCCTAAATATCCCACTATGAATTAAATACAAAAGCGATGGTATATGCATGTGGCAAAAAAATGTGCAATAATTTGAAATCCCTCTACCGTTGCTTTTGCTGTCACCATAATTTAGAATTGAAATCCTATTTTTACCCGGATCCCTCACCTTTGATTAAAAATAGGCAACGTTAATATAACGTTTATCAGCCTCTAATAGCGGCATGGTGACTTCATTGGCTGAACATGGTTCGCACTTGCTAGGTGAAGAATTTGCTTCAATCAATTTCCTTTCTATGAAAAAACCAAGTTATTTAGGCAGGGGCAATGCACCCCCACTAGCTACCTAACATCAATCAGGACCACGTACTGATGACATGTACGCTAGGCCTATCTTGTGGACATTGTTGCACACATAATAGACCCACATGCATGGATTGATCGCAAAATTTAAAATGGATTGCGCAAGTCCCTTATTGATGGATCTGTAAGTTCCAATGACCTACCCTCTACATGGAGCCTCCATGCTTGAGCAATTCAAAATTAAACCATATTATCCATAGTAGTTTAAACGTGAAAAATGAACAAACATTGGTGAAAAAACTTACATGCCCAATGAGATTAAGGTGGCCGGTGGTCTGGATGATAGAAACCTCTATTTTTCTTCGTACTCACTATCTCCAATAACAAAACACCAAAACTAAAGACATCATATTTTACATAATAGAGCCCATCACTTGCATACTTGGAGGAAATGTAACGGCTGCATGATTCCATTGCACAAAGAAACACATTAACAATCAATGAAATTAGACTAAAAATAATATTCTAGAGATAGTATATATGTTCCAACCACTTTATTTGTGTTCGCCTCAGTTTCATTTCCACCAAAACTTCTAGACAAACCAAAGTTAGATATTTTTAGATTCATATCCTCATCTAATTTTTTTTTTTTTATTAAAGAAAAAAAAGTACTTATGGAAAAATACTAGTATGAATTACCGTTAATAAGAGGGTTTACCTTGTACACAGGTCCAAAACCACCCTATCCAAGCTTATTGTTAATTGAGAAGTTATTGATGGCATTAATTACTATGGCTATGTCAAATAATGGCAACTCTTGTTCTTCAGTGGCTTAACCATTTTCTAAATTGTGCCCTTTTTTTCCTGCAATATAGGGAATAGAGATAACATATATATGGTGCAGAGCACAAATTAAAGGCACACAAGTGAGTTTACGATAATATTGCGACTAGATATTTGGTTTACCTTGCTTGCTTAGCGGCTTCGTTTTCTATGATCGTCACTCGTTTCTTCATATTGGAGCCAAGTTGAGGAGGGGGAAAAAATGGAATTAGACAGCACAAAAAACAGGAATTATTGCATGTTGTGGTGTACTTGGATGAAAGGAAAATTCTGAGTTTTTTTATTGCACTTGCATGAAAGAAAATTTTAATTTTTATTGCACTTGCCTACAGGTGAGTATGCAGATGGCATGCATGAGTGGGACCGAATCTATTCCTTTAATCGCATGCTTTCAAGGATATATACACAACAAATGTAAATGCATCAACGAACTTCAAAAACAAGATTAAGAAAGAATAATAACTTTCACTCGATCAACTTAAAACAAACCAAAAATCACTGTATTCTTGAACATACTTTGAGTTAATAAAACAATTCAACAAATTTTATATAGTATTGAATGCACAAATCCATCATTTTGAATTAATAAATTCAAGAAAATGATGCATGGTCTTCATCAGTTGTCACAAATAAGAGAGGAAATGCAACAATGTGGTGTTTCACGAGTTTCTAAGAATTGATAACATCAAATAAAGTGATGACACTAACTTTTTTACATATTCTAATTCAAGGTGATAAATTTATTTTTTTAATACTATGTAAATTTGTGGAATTGTTTAATTTCAAATTGATGCATGTGTATACCCAAACAGGCCCTAACAATTGGCTGGTGGCCACCATTTTCTATAAAGGTTATTTTTTTTATTATTTTTGTTTCAAATATGCTAACAAATTTTCTTAGAACATCCAAAGGTGCAGGTTTTGTGGGGAGAAAAAACAAGAACTAGAATTCTAGAAAAAGAAGGCGAGGGGGGGAACCATACATATTAATAGGGCTTAGTGCATCTGCCTGCATGTGTAACCACTCAAATATAAAAAATAAAATAAAATGAATAAGTAATGTTATTTAAATTTACTTAAATGCTTTAATTCCATTGAGAAAAAATGGTTAATTTGATTAAATTTGGTTAAATTTACTAATGTACACCACTTTTGTAGATTATATAAAGTTGGGTTTAATTTGTAAATTAGTTTTTATGGCGTGCTTGTTAGTCTTATGTACTATTTTATAATTTCTATTCAGTCATGTCAATGTGTGACTTTCCCTTTTTTCCCATCTTGTTGAGATTTTGTCCCACATAGCGTAGATGGCGATAGGAGTGTTCCGAATAGTATATAAGGTTCTACGTTTTTAAAAGTCGCCTACGCATTTTAAAGTATGGCATGCCTATTGTTTTATGTCATTTCACCACTTCTAGTCAACCATGCTTATATGTGGTCTTACCTTTCTCTCTACCTTATCTAACTCTTAGAAGCAAATATATATATATTTAAAAAAAAATTAAGAAAATTTTCTAGATTTGCCCCTGACTCTAAGGAGTTATTATTTTTATATAAGATCTAGCAAATCTAGACATCGAGTCGTTTAATTTTCCATAGAAAACTTTAATCTTTCAATCCATTCTTAAATTGTAACAAATACGTATTTGTCTTGTCTATGTTTTGAATATGTACCCATCAATCCATCATAACTACTCTTATCTACCACCATTAATTATGCTCAAGTACGCATCCATCTTAGCTACTTTCATCTACCACCATTATGATCAAGTGACCCTAGCTAGGAATATAACTTTTCGATCCTTAAATCATACCTGACATGTTAGGTGGTCATTATGTACACATTCAAGTACGCATCCATCTTAGCTACTCTCACATATTAATTAGGTGGTCATTGTGTCGATCAGATAGCAACCCTAGGAATATACCCTTTCGATCAAGTGACCCTAGCTAGGAATATAACCTTTCGATCCTTAAATCATACCTAACATGTTAGGTGGTCATTGTGTACGCATTCAAGTACGCATCCATCTTAACTATCCTCACATATTAATTAGGTGGTCATTGTGTCAATTAGCTAGCAACCCTAGGAGTTGCGTGCATTTATGAGATTCACTAAATTGACATTTCGATCCTTCTTTGATTTGTAACTAACACATATGTCTTTGTGGGAATATGAATCCATCTTAGAGCATCTCCAAGGGAGCTAGCTATCCAATCCCCACGACTATTTTAACTAGTCAATGTTAGAGATATTGGCCATTTATTAATGTGGGTCCCATGTGTAATTTGAGGTGGGTCCATATTGGAATTAGTTAATCTCTATGTGGAGATTTAATTCGAATATTTAATTGGCCAAAATCATTAATAGTTGAGTGAGAAATTGTTCTCTAAAGTCACCTTTGAATAGTTGGTTGAAGAATGGTAATAAGGCTTGTCCCACATTGGAAAACTATAAATTCTGAGTGAATTCATATACACATACTTTGGACCTATGGTTTGGGCCCAAAGGGCACCCAAGTTTTGTGAGGGGGGAGGACCTAGCCAATATTGGGTTTAGACCCAAAAACACACGTGCGCGCCGGCCCGCACCGAACCAGGTGGGGTCAAGAAGACTGACCCATGTGTGTTATTTTTTAAGCAAAATTTATTTTTTCTAATTAATTTAATTACCATGAAGAGTTTTGTCTGTTAATCCAGAACAGTCATGACCATAAGACATGTCTGATCAACGTGCCTTATGACTGTTCTGGAGAGTCACATCAGAGTCTATATATACTGCATTTTCGCAGTCAATTAGAGATTAATCATCAGATTATTTTCGTATTATTGAGTCATCGTTAGAAAGAGTAAGGACACAGTGGGGTTCGCCAGACGCAGAGATTGCAGTGCTTCTTCTGTGCGTGCAAATCATTGTATCCTAGGAGGCAGACGTCTAAGAGACTCAAAGCACCAAGTGAGAGGCGAAATCTGTCTTAAGGACATAGCGTCAAACGCTAGCCTTAATCAATTCGGTTCTATTTTTATTATCTTCTGTATTCTGTAAGTTTGTGAATTTCCAGAATTTATTTCTGTTATAATTATCTTCTGTATTCTGTATGTTTGTGTAATCCAGAATTTATTCGTGTATTATATGCATACTGTTTTGACAGAATTATACACAAGTAATACATCATATTTTCCAACAGTCAAATCATATTTTTCCTTCTCCAAGGGTTAGCTATTTTCGCTATTATCATTTTAACTAGCTACATTTAGCTAGCTAAGAGCATCCTCAAGGGTACTAGCTAAATTTTTGCTACTTTAGCTAGCAAAATGACATTTTTTAAATTAGTTAGCTAGTTATCTAAGTGAGTACGCTAAGGACACTAGTTATTTTTTAGCTATTTCAAAAAAATTATTAATAATCTTTCTTTTTTTAATCATTTAGTGGAGAGATAAAGATAAAATAATGTATAGAAAAAAGACAAATGTCATTTTTTTTAAAGTGCAACCACTGAGAAAATTTTCTGGATCCGCCCCTACATACATACATAAGGAAATGGGAGAGAGTTACATTGACTCGCGATGGCACATGGAACAAGTTAATCCTTCACGCTCTTAGTCTATACCACATAGGGGTTCACATGGGCTAGAATAGAAATGGGCCAAGTTTAGCCCAGCCCATCCTTTCCATAAATTAGTTGATCGAAGCCCACCCAACAAGCGAAAAGTGGACAAGTCTTCTTTTTCAAGGGGCTGAGAAATGGTTGTTGAGTTCGCAGTCGATATATGATGACATAATCATGTAAAATGAAATGCACTCACTCACAAGTAGTGTTACCTTGTATTATGATGTAACAAGTTATTAATGATTTACTCACCTAATTTCTATTTGGTATCGATGTTGGTGCCCAGAGTTGGCTAGCCTGCTACCATGAAAACTTGGTTGCAGGCTTCTAAACATTTTTTTTTCCTTTTTTTCCAAACAATAGGGGAGCACACACATCCATGCAGAGTTGAAACCAAACTTTCAGCAAACCCCACACCCTTATTGGGATGGAACATGCCATTAGACCCAAGGGCCAGTGGTAACATGCGACCAAACATTGAATGACATTTAATCAAAGCATTTACCTTGTAGACGGGTCCAAAACCGCCTCTCCAAGCTTATTGTAGTTGAGAAGTTATTTGTGACATCAACTACTGTAGCCAAGTCAAATAATGGTAACTCTAATTCTTCAGTGGTGTAACCTTTTTCTATATTGTGTCCCTTCTTCCCTGCAACATAGAGAATAGAGATAATCTAAAGAAACATGGAATACATTTGCCTTAGAATACCTAACAAGGATGTGTAAACAAAATTCTTCTCTGAAAAAGGTTTGAAGATAAGAGGAAGCCCTGATACACTTGCCGTGCTATGAGCTAGCTATCTTTTGTGACCTTTTTGGTGGATTGCACCACCAAACTTAATTTGGCTATATGCGTGATTAAAATTGAATGAAGCAAGATTGGTCCACCAAACTTGAGAAAATGAGTGGCTGTTCTTGTGCTGGCTATGCAATAATGCAAAATCAACTATTCTTTGGGCTAACTATCAAGGTCAGTCCATCAAGTCATGCAGTTGGGCCAGCTTACATGAAAGCACATGATAACTTTACCATACATATTGTGACTATCTGATTTACCTGCTCGACTTTGCTTCTTCTTCCAAACGAACAAGGTCAGACCTAGGCCAAGGAGAACCAGTCCCACTAGTAATACCGAGATGACTATGATCCACACTCGATTCTTTCTGTTAGGAGCCAATTTTATCTAAATTTGAGGCGAATAATTTATATTGCAGGAATTTCAAAAAAGAAAAAAGAAGAATAAAAGAGCAGGAAATCTTGCTTTTACAATCACATTGGAAAGGAGAGCCATCTAATCACATTGAAGCAATTCCATATGGTATTTGAGCATTTATTAATTTTCTCCACCGTTCCACTTTCTTCACTGGGTTAACATTCAAAACGCTTTCTTACCGGCCCCCACTGATATATATATATATATATATATATATATATATATATATAAAGAAGAAAGAAATTCAAAACCCTGCAATGAACTACGAAAACAAGATTGAAAAACATTTTACTCAAAACAATCCAAAAACAATTTTAATATTTAACATTATTTAACAAATGATTTCATTTGTGGGATATGTTTTAAATGTTTTTTTTTTTCTTGAAAATATTGTTCCAACTTTCACCATCATACATTATTCATACATTAAACAGAATGCTATGGAACGACAGAACCGATTTTAATTTTCAGAATATCCAAACTTAATTCAATGGGTGGCTTAATTGCATGGAGGGTAAGAAACTCATACCTACTTCCAAAGAAGCCATTCTTATGTAGATCTCTTGCCTATCTTCGGGGAATGCTCTAGTGTTAATGAAGTCACCAAACCAAAGCAAGCATCTACTTCCTCCTTCACTTACATTTAAATTTGCATAAGCCATACAAGAACAGTTATTCAAGCACACCATCTTGCATTCCTTAAGGCTCATGCTCTCATTGAATCAAAAATACCGTGTGTCCGGCAATTTTACACCAGAGTACTTCATAAACCCATCTCCACTTTGGCAATCCAATGGCGTCCTCCGAACACACCCATTTGAATAATCAGATATATCCCATTCTTGTTGAAATTTTGGCACAAATCCCTTAAAACACCCACATACTGAAGCGGTACTAGCGTCACAACGACTGTTTGCACCACAGAGAGCACAACTATCACAGTTATCTGGTGGATAGGTTCGGAAGAGGCTCCAACCTCGAGTTCGATCAATCCAAGTGAAGCGCTGAAGAAGGCCATTCTGATTAACACCAACCTTTTGACAATAGAGCTGTCGGCAAGCTCAAAAGTATAATACATCTCCTTCTGATTAATAATTAGATGGAAGTAGTACGCTGGATTTGGGATTAGATTAGGTGTGCCACTAAAACGGAGACCACTTCCATGGCCCAAAACGAAATTGCTGAACCGAATTCTTTCGTAGAACGAGTTGTGGAAATCCATGGGGGTCAAGCCGATAAGTAAAATTACTAGGAGAAGGATCATCAGCGCTTTTCCATGATGATAGATACCATTCTAGGCCAGTAATTGTGTTCCATCCAAGCTTCATGCCTGGTAGGAGCGTATCACATAAGTAGTCAAAACTCTGCCACAGGAAATGAAGAAAGTGCTGAAGTGTTCAAATTTCTTACTCAAATTGGACTAGAGGATTTTGGCAAAATCTTTGGGCAATATAGCATTAGTCTTTGGCCATGTTTGTTTAGCCGGAATAGAATGCATGGGGATAAAATTTGACTCCATGCTTGAAATAGTTTGGAGTGGAAAGGGATTTAAAATGGTTGTCCAAACACACTATAGGATTCCATTCCCATTTAATTTAGCTCATCCAAACACACTATTTCAAATGAATTGGAATATGATTCCATTTCATCCATTCCATTCCAATTAAACAAACATAACCTTAATGGTCTGGTTTGCATTTTGTAGCTATGCGTCAAATACTCCGTTAAGCGCTAAATGAAGAGAAAACAATATTCTCTTTGAGTTAATAGGATCTGCAGTTCAATTACAGTTCGATGATTGAAAGACCAGTTAGCATCACTGTCGCCTTAATCCATTACCATGGGCTCAAGGATATCTAAAAAAAGAGTGGCGGGTCATGTGGTTGAGGGCACGACAACCCTGACAATTAAGTATATGCGATGGACATAGTATTAGTGATAGTGCCTGGCTCTTTTCCCTAAATGGTAAGTTTTTTAGACTTTATTCCAACTTTGGTGTGATTTTTAACTCTATTCCCAAATAGCGATAAATCGTGGTTAGCAACCATGATTTCAGGTTGGGTATACAAATCCGTATTTTTATCGTATTAGTATAAAAATTTATACGATAAAATCATGGTTGCTAGCCATGATTTTAATCCAAAATCGTGGTTAGCAACCATGATTATGATGCTTAATTAGTGTTAAAAAAAACTGGAAAAAAATTTTAGAAGTAAAATCGTGGTTGCTAATCATGACTTTTAGAAGTAAAAACTTTGTTCTATTCACCACCAATGGGAAGCCCAGAGCTTGAGATTTGCACATTTGTCTGAAGGTTTCCCCCAAAACACTTCCAAAACGCTGAGTGTTGGCCAACTAAAGGTTTCCCCCAAAACGCAGAGACTCTCCGCCACCCTCCCGCCGGCCAAATAACCTCACTCTCGCCTCACTCCCGCCGTTTAGGGAGAGAGGAGTAGATCTAAATTTTTTATTTTTTTAGTTTGTGTTTTTTGTGAAAAATTTGTTGCGTAGAAAACTGGAAAAAATAAAAAGAAAAAAAAAATTGTAGATGGAGGCTCGCCGACGCCATTGTCTAGATGAAGGGGGAGAGTATCTTGAACTTTAGATCAATCATAATAAACGATGCAAAAAAAAAAAAAAAAGAAAAAAAAAAGAAAAAAAAAAAGAAATGTTTTGTGAAGGAGGGACAGAGCCAAAACAAACGATGATCAGATCCATGGCATAAGTGCACAACCCACCTTGCTGGCGTTTGGTCACACTGCAATCGTTGAGTTATGGTATGACAGCGGGAAAAAGGGGTAAAGAAGGGAAAAAGGGGTTTACCAAGGAGTGACTCACGAATGGATCTGACCCCCCATTTCACCGGCGAGCACACACCACCGACGAGGAGAATGGACTTGACTCCCCCCCCTTTCACCGGCAAGCACACACCACCGACGAGGAGGTATGGTGATTTTTTTTTTTTTCCCTGGTTTGAAAACCCCTTGAGATCTCAGCCATCCAGCCGACGGAGGACGATGAAAGATGCGGGTGGCGGACGATGATGGATGCCAGCGGAGGACGAGGATCGATGCCGGATGTGGGTATCTCTGCCCTAAATCACAAGAGGTGGATTTTTTTTTTTTTTTTAATGAAAAGTGCTGCTCTTTTTACGTTATATAAGGAGGATGGGTTTTTAACATAGAATCGTGGTTGCTAGCCACGATTTTAATCCAAAATCGTGGCTAGCAACCACGATTTTATCTTATAAATTTTTTATACTGATACGAGTGATAAAAATATGGATTTGTATACCCAACCTGAAATCGTGGTTGCTAACCATGATTTTATTAAATCGTGGTTAGCAACCACGATTTATCGCTGTCTGGGAATAAAGTTAAAAATCACACCAAAGTTGGAATGAAGTCTAAAAAACTTACCATTTACGGAAAAGAGCCGATAGTGCCTTATCTTCCACACAAGGAAGCCTAATAAGTATTACAATCTAGAGAAAAAAATAAATAATTAAATACAAAAGCGAGGGAGGGAAGGGATCGAAGTGGAAACATTTCAGTTTTGCAATTCCCTTCATACATAATTATATACTAAAGGGTTGATGTGTGCACGCTATATAACTCGGTATGAGCATGCTAAAATGTTGTCTTCCCTTCATATAATATATAGATACATGGTTTAGGATTAGGAGATACTACCTTTTTATATAATTTTTAGTACAAAAATGATTTGTGAAATATCTATTTATATAAAATAAACCACCCCAAAAAAATAGTAGATTGCACAAAACCTACCTACACTATTGCTCGGTTTCACATTACCCCTGAATTTCAAAACTGAACAAATAATTCTTGAACTACTAAATTGTGGCCCTTTGATCCTTTCTGTCGATTTGTCATAGGAAAATTTGAAAAAAATAAATCATGTGAGCATCCATGATACCATTAAACCAATTTACTCCCTAATACTTAAACTAAGCACAAGATGCCAGTAAACCAATTTAATAGGGCTAGAGATGGCAATTTGGACCCACCCCATAGGGGCCCCGCCCCGCCCCCGCACTCATAGGGGCGGGTTTTTTTGAAAATTTTCGATTCTCGGTTCGGGTATGGGTTTTTTTTTGAAATTTTCATCGGGTTCGGTTCGGGGATGGTATTTACAAGTCCCGACCCGCAGAACCGACCCGCACCATAGACCCGCCCCGCCCCGCATGTGGTTTTACATTTTTACCCTTATATATATATATATAACCTTAAGTGGATTTTGGCTTAACCTACATCAGATCTGCTCATCTGCCGCCCAAGTGCCTAAGCCTAACCCGCGTCTGCCTCTCCTCTCCTCTCCTACTCTCCAGTCATTCTCTCCTCCTCCCTCGACCCTCGTTCCGACAGTCACGCGAATCACGCGACGGTGCGACAGTCGTCCGCCGACGCCGGTCTTCGCCTTCACCCTCACGGCCTCCGCGACCCAAGTAATCAGTATATCACCCATTCACCCTTACGGAGTCGCGGTTTCAGCAATCACCCCTCACCGTCTCTCACCGTGGTTCGTCGCTGGATCTGCAACAGATCTACACTAGATCTGCCGGATCTACAGCAGACATACACCAGATCTGACGGATCTACACCAGATCTCGCTATCTCTCGCGCGTGATTTAGCTCTCTGTCTCTCTCCTCTCACCACTGTAAACCACTCAATTAAACTTTGATAATTTTATTCTCTTTCAATTTCAATAATCAATATATATTTTACATGAACTCACTACTCAGGGACGAAATTACCGAACTATGTTAGGGCCAAAGGGGGCCATGGCCGAATTTTTTTATTTTTTATTTTTTGTGTTATATGTGTACATATACTTACATAACCCTCATAAAACCAAGGTTTAATGGAACAATAATATATTTGTGAGTTGATTTGTTGAATTGGGTTATTTGATTTGATACAAAATATATTTTTTTTCTTTTATTTCATGTCGTTTTCTTGGCAAGAAAATTGGAGCAAAGAATTTCACCTTCTTTTCTTTTTTTCTTTTTTGGTTTTGTTTTTAGGTGCTCCATTTATTGCCGAGAAGATTAGAAAATTTTTTTTTTCATTTTTTTGTTTTGGATTCTTATAACAATCTATTTTTGTTATGAAATTTTAAACCAGCTTCTTAATTGGCACAAATGAAAATTCTTGTTATTGATGGTGAATATTTTTTTTATTCATATCATACGTTGGCCCCTCTCAAGTTGAAATCCTTATTCCATCCCTGTATGAACTGATGTGAAATGGAAAGGATTTGTTAATGGCACTGAATTATATTTTTTAGTTGTAATGATATCTTATTAATCTTAAAAATTATGTGTTTAAGACCTATTCTTAATCTCTTATAAATTTTCATATATATAATATGTTAGGTTAATAATGTCCAGTTGTGATAGTAACTCTCGATTATCAACTCCGGTTGAAAGCTCACAACCGGTTGAACCGGCTGAGTGTTCTCACCCATCATCAACTCCAAATGATAACTCTTCACAGCCCACTCCCATTCCAAATGAAGACAATTCTAATTCTAATGCAGATAATAGTAAACTAAAGAGTGAAGTGTGGCAGCATTTTGTAAGGAAATTTGAAAAAGGAGAGTGGAAAGCAACTTGTAATCATTGTAATAAGAGTCTTGGGGCTGCTCCTATAAATGGAACTTCTCACTTACGAACTCATTTAGCAAGGTGTCCAAAGCTTCGAAATGTGGACATTAAACAAAAGGTTTTGACAAATTGCTTTAACAAAGGGGAAGGCAAAATTAAACTTAATGCATATTCATTTGACCAAGACATTGCTAGGAGAGAGCTTTCCCATATGATAATAATGCATGAATACCCTCTCTCTATGGTTGAGCATGTTGGATTTCGGAGGTATTCAGCCGCCTTACAACCTTTGTTCAAGATGGTGTCAAGAAACACCATAAAGAATGATATAATCAAAATATATGATTATGAGAGGGTTAAAACAATGAAGTTGGTGGAGAAAAATCAAAGTAGATTCGCAATAACAACTAATATGTGGACTTCGAGCAATCAGAAGAGAGGATTTATGGTTACACAACACATTTCATTGACGATGCTTGGAAAATGCAAAGTCGTATTTTAAGGTATGTTTATTAGATTTGTACGTTTATTCTTTCTTAACAAAAATTATATTTGTATTTGTTTATTATCATTGATAGATAATTATGTGTCATGTTTCATAATTTCATTATAGGTTTGTTTATGTGCCACGTCCACATACAAAGGAAGTTTTACTTGAGGTATTGCTTGAATGCATGTTGGATTGGAATATAGATAGAAAACTATCTACTGTCACTCTTGATAATTGCTCTACCAATGATGCAATGGCTCTATCTCTTGTGGATAAGTTATATCATAATTCACTTTTATTGGATGGCAAGTTGCTTCACATGCGTTATTGTGCCCATATTTTGAATTTGATTGTGAAGGATGGCATGGATGTGATTAAAGAAGGCATTGAGAAAATTCGTGATAGTGTGGTGTATTGGACAACAACTCCAAAGAGGGAGGAAAAATTTAGGGAAACGGCCACCCAATTGCGCATTCAAAGTACCAAGAAATTGGGACTTGATTGTGCAACTAGGTGGAACTCCACCTATTTGATGCTTCAAACTGCCATCTTGTACAAAGAAGTTTTCTTTCGCTTGAGACAACGTGATAACCAATATAAGACTTTGCCATCTGAACAAGAATGGGATTTTGCAAAAGAAATTTGTGGGAGGTTAAAATTGTTTTATAATGTCACAGAGTTGTTCTCTGGGACTAAATATCCCACTGCCAATTTGTACTTCCCAAAAATTTGTGAGATCAGAATGGCATTGTCTCATTGGTGTGCGTGTTCAATTGATGTAATTCAACAGATGGCTATAAATATGGTGGCCAAGTTTGACAAATATTGTTTGGTGATTCATGGAATCATGGGAGTTGCTGCTATGTTGGATCCACGATATAAGATGGATCTATTAGAGTTCTATTTTCCTAAACTTTATGGAGATGAGTATTTGGAAGAGGTTGAGAGAGTGCGCCAACTTTGTTATGATTTGCTTATTGAGTACCAAACTAGACAGAAACAGAGTTTGGATAGAGGAGTAGAGGGTGAGTCTACACATAGTTCATATTCATGCCACTCAGGCCCTACTGATTGTGTTGATCAGGATACTCTAAGTGACTATGATTTGTTTATCAGTAGGAAAAAAATAAAGAGATCTATGAATGTAAAATCAGAGTTGGATCACTATTTGGATGAGGATGTCTTACCTAGAACCCCAGATTTTGATATACTGTCTTGGTGGAAATCAAATGGGCTCAAGTATCCAACCTTGCAAGCAATTGCTAAGGATATATTAGCCATTCCTGTATCCACTGTTGCTTCAGAGTCTGCCTTTAGTACTAGTGGTAGATTGGTGAGTCCACATCGTAGTAGACTCCATTCAAAGACATTGGAAGCATTGATGTGTGCTCAAAATTGATTGTGGGCTGCCGAGATGCAAGGTAACAATAATATAAATACTTTAATTTTCATTTTTTTGGATTACTTCATTTTTTAGCAATTCTAATATTTATTTTGTGTTGGTTTTGTTTCTAGATAATTCAACAGCGGAATCCCATGGTTATGCTACAATATATGATGATATGGATATAGATGAACCATCTTGTATTACTACTGTGGTATACATTATTTGTTTGGCTGATATATTTGAATTTAATAACAATTAGAATAATATTTGCTTCATGTATCATGTTCACAGCACTATCTTAAATTTATTACAACTTATTTTTGAATAGTTATAATGAAGTAATAATCCTATTACTAATTGAAAGCATTCTATTTGTTTTGTTTTTTTTGTTTTTTTTTGTTTTAATAGGAATAGGTTGTGATCCTGTGGAGGAGTGAGGGACCTGTGCTGATGGAATCATGGAAATAGTGAATGGCTTGGCTAATTGGCTTGAGAATGATATTTAACTATTGCTATTTTTTTTTTTTAGTAGATTATTAAACTTGAAACTGATGAACTTATGTTGGATGTTGTTGCCTTGATGGAATATGGTTGTACGAATATTTGAAATGTAGGTGGTTGTGTATGGCAGTATGGATATTTGAAATGTGGTTGTTGCCTTGTTAGATCTAGGTGGTTGTGTATGGCAATATGGAATATGGATATTTGAAATGTGGTTATTGCCTTGTTAGATGTAGGTGGTTGTGTATGGCAGTATGAATATTTGAAATCTATGATTGTTGCCTTGTAGGAGCTAGTGTTTTTACATTTTTTTTTATTTTTCCTATGTTTATTTGATATTCTTCTATTTGTAAAAATTATGCTGGAAAAATTTTTTTTTTGCTTGGGCGGGGCGGGGCGGGTTTTCTCAGGAAACCATAGGGTCGGGGATGGGTTTGAGTTTCTGAAACCAGTCGGGTTTAGGGGCGGGTTTGGTACTACGGTTTTAATGTTAGGGTCGGGGATGGTATATGGTCGACCCGCCCCCGACCTGCCCCATTGCCATTCCTAAATGGGGCTGGTTTGTGTTTAGTTTTTTTACATGTTGAAATGGAATGGTTTGCATGATGTAAATTTTTAATGGCAAATTAAGATTGAAAGGAAAACAAAAATAAAAATTGAAAGAGTCCAATTGCTATCATGCAAGAGTTTTATTAGGTTTTTTGATGTCTCAAGGAATTAATGGAGTTAGTGTTTCTGTTGTATCAAGGAATTAATGGTGTACCTAGGCTAGAGTTATTGTTGTTGTTGTATAAGTCAGATGATCATTTAACATGAGTTTACTTCGGAGGTGTTGTGGCTTTCACACTAAATGTTCAAATAACTTGAAAGAGTCCAAGCCTTCATATCTTTTCTAACTTATGACTTTTGGGATCTGTGTTTATTTTTTTGTGATTATCAAAAAGGGTATAAAGGGGAAACTAATCGTGACAATTTTACTTGGACGTGATGATAATATACAACTTCCCTACCCACTGAGGAACTAATGACATGAGGGTCCTATACGGCCTATAAAGTGGGAGAATCATGAGCACTCCCTCAAGTTGGTTGAGCCATAACCTGACTTCAGTTCCACTAAAGGCCCATAAAGTGAGAGAATCATAAGCACTCCTTCAAGTCAGTTGAGTCATAACCTAACCTCAGTTCCACCCAAGATTAGTGGATCTAGTGTATGAATAGAATTATCAAATAACAAATTCACGTCACACCACTACCCCATGACTTGAACTTTGACTGCCTAGTCTCCTACACCATACCTTTACTATTAGACTACAACTCTTGCGGTTGTGATTTGTGTTTAGTTGATCAGAGAAACTATTTAAAATTAATATCTCAAAATTAGGTTTTATGTGATGGAAATACTATAAAAAAAAATATAATAACAACAATATATAATAACAAAAACGTAGGTATTTGAAATTCAAGATTGGGGAGGTAATTTGATACAAATTTAAAAATTAATTAGGAGAGAAGAAAAAATGAAAAAATGAAAAAAGAAAAGGCCTTGGGCCAAATAATTAAACCCAAGCACGCCCCACCAACACCCACCACCTATTTGTATAATCACTACCCCCGTCTACCCACCGATCCTCACCATCACCTCCAGTCATCCATCATCAACGACTAGTCGACTACTAGCCACTATCTATCACCATCACCATCATTGCTTATCACCTTCTCTCCACTCTGTTAATAATTACCGCTGACTCTTGGCCCTTACCACCACCTCCTGCCATTTGCCAATGTTTCCACACATTCATTGTGAATTTGTGACCATCCATTGCCCACCACTACCTCCATGCACCACGCCTCTAATCTATTTGTCATCACCCTTATATATATATATATAGGAAAGCGTTCTGTTGACACCTAGTATAAAACTTTTTACTCTTATACTTGTCAATATCTTTCTATAAAAATTGTATTTCATTAATCCAACCGTTGGATTATATATTCTTGTCATGTACGTAATGCATGCCAAATTTCAACCTAATCGAAAATTAGGAGTTATGCCATCCAAAAAGTGTTTGAAATTAAAGTTTTATTTATTAAAAGAAATGTTACTTTATGGATCAAACACTTCCCAATATCCGATTAATTTAAAATTTGACAAGTGTGACGTGCATGATAGGAATATGTAATCCAATGGTTGCATTGACAAAATATGATTTCTATAAAAAGATATTGACGGGTGTAAGTGTAAAAAGTTTTACACTAGGTGTCAACGGAACCCTCCTCATATATATATATATATATATATATATATATATATATATATATATATATATATATATATATATATTTTTTTTTTTTTTTTTCTTTCTTTATTTCTTAATTTGGATGGAAAGATAATATCTTGAGATCCTATTATTCATTGGAAATTGTCATATGTTGAATTAACTAATGTAAAAAAAAAAAATGTATTTTTAGGAATTTGAGGAAAATGTTACTTCATCTATTTTTTACCACTCATCTTTGTCACTCACCTTATGTGTCAAAATTGTATAGATAAAAGCAATCATGTAAGGCTTACCATGAAATAAGGAGAAGCTAGCTGACACATATGGATGAATGAGGAGAAGCTAGCTAGAATAAGGATAAGCTAGCTACATTGCCCCACACTTTGCCCTACACTTTGCCCTACTATATATGTGTATTTGGAAGGATTTCAATTTTTAGGGTTTAATCATATCATCGGGTCCACAACTTTACCCTCTCAAATGCACATTGTAAAGCAAAGTGTAGGACAAAGTGTGAGGCAAGGTACCATTTTGATGTTGCACATATGGTGTTGTAAATAGCATTTTCTTAATTTTAGCCTTCTACCATAATTTGTATCGCTCTTGATCCACCGGTGGGCTAAAGTAACAACTTTGGAACAAAAAATATTGAAGACAGAATACCACGTCAATTCCCCCAAGTAAACCTCAAAATTTCTACAATATCTTTCAATTATTGGACCAAAATGGTATATAGAATTAAATGTGTATTAATTCGCCATCAATGTTTATCTTTTGAATTGTCTACACTCGTAAATGGTATCGTGTTGAAATGGAATGGTTTGCATGATGTAAATTTTTAATGGCAAGGATTGAAAGGGAAAAAAAAAAATTTGTTAATTGGACTGCTCTTTAAATCTTTAATTTATATTCGAACAACTATGCCAACTCCTTTAAGCCCGGCAGTACATTTTAGTTGTGGCTATAAAGAACTAAAGATGGGTCGAAGAAAACATGTAGGCCCCTGGGAATGTACGTTTCATTTAAACCTTGTTAAATTCTGGATAATAGTTATTGTCACCATTTTGGCTATCGTGGTCATAGAAATATTTGGCTGTATTTTATTTCACCAAACTACTATTATTTAATAAAAATATTTCGAAGGTTTGAGTGAGCCAAACCAAAAATAAAGAAGTCTAAGCTTTTGTTGGGCATGTATTCATAGATCAACATCTTTTCTTCTTGAATGCAACATTCTATAAGCTTCACAAGGTTTCGGTGCTAAAGTTTGGCAATGCATAAAACTTCATTCATGAACTCATCGAGTCCTTATTTCAAATTCTTCTATAAATACGCTATACTATTGCATATAGCATGCAAATTCGGATCCAAGGATATACCTCTTGTGAAAGAGACCCGAAAATCGCTTACCGTTTGTTGTTACGAGGCCCACGTAGTCACTGCACAAACCATCACAGCCTCCGCCACGAAATAGACTTTCGTGTATGCACCTCCACATTTGTGAATGTCGAAGGGATCGCTACTAGAGTCCTACCAATGTATCTACGCTACAAGTCCACTAGGCTATGGTGATCCTAGAGAGTGAGTACTAGAGAGAGAGGAGGATAATTTCTACTGGAGGCAATAATGATGGGAGAGTTTCAATCATATAGAGAGACTTCTCTTATATGCTCCTATTAAGTCCAACCCTACTAGGACTTAGTTTTCATGTACAACTAGGGAATCCTCACTATATAGGAGACTTGGCCACCACGGTTCAGTACCCACACGTGGGCGGACCAATGGTTCGGGTCGTGACCCATTGACCCAAATATTAACATCTTCGAAAGTTTCTTCATAGCTATTTCTTGTCCCTCTTCTAATACTCCTTGAAAATTATCATTTGCATGTACATACTATGCTCTAAGAATATTACAGTACTCTATTCTAAGAAGACACATGCTTATTACCCTTTTTGTCATTTCTCTTAAAATGGTACTGTATGCTTAATGTGAGCGCCACGCCCTAAACCACATAGCTCGAGAATATGTATTAGCTTCAAAGGACTAACACAGAGAGTAATCGCCACCCAATAATGGGAACGAGTGAACCCTAGCAGGGTCTAGCTCGTCATAATCAGAAATTCGGTATCGAAGCTAGGGTACGCCGCTGGGAAGGTGTTAGGCACCCAGCTACGCCCGGTCGGAATCGAACCTCACACATGATCAATGGCTTTAATTAATCTAAATGCTCAATTAAAATTAACCCTAAATCATGCAATAATAATGGCACACACAATGACCAAAATAATGAATAAATAAAGAAAAGAGAATAAAAAATATATTAGAAAGTAGAGATCAGAATATACAAAAGACCAACAAAATACTAATCAACTAGGAACAAAACTAAATAAAATAACAAACAAACAATCTGTCTACCGAGGTAAGGTGCGTACGCATCACTGATAGGTGTGTACGCACTTAATAGGCATTTCACACAGAATCGTAGAACTCACATCTCAATTTACATCATGCATTCCAAAATATAGAAATAAATACAAATATGAAAACTAAACCTAAATCATGCTAATCATGTTTTAGACAAAAATAAAATAAAATAAAAGGAGAACTAAAATCAAAAGCTAAGTAAAATTTACCGACCTTATACTTGTTCGTGGCCCCTCAGGTTTTGGATTGAATCAAACCAACACGAATCCTCCTCTTCTTCAAAGTGTTATCACAGCAATGAGATCAAAGATTTCACCAGTTGAAACTATGCTCTCCCAATCTTTTATCGATTGAGATGTATTTATGGTATCTGTTGCAGCAGACAGTATTAAGATGGAAAACAGAGATGTGCATAAAAGAAGTATGGAATGGCCTTCAGTTGATGTTTTCATGATGTTCCAACACACTAGAGTGGAACAAAAATGACTTGAAACATAGAAGATTTGCTTTATAAGATCTTGAGATTTTGATTTTCTGAGGGGGAAATTAATGCTGTTGTGGTACCAGATTAGTCTGCCTTAATGGTATAATACTATATAGTATATAGTCCACATTGACGTCTTGAAAATACTTTCACACAACAATTCCCAAAGACTGAAGACCTTAACAGCCGCCAAAGAAAACCAATGGCTTCAAGAGTCAACACAATTTTCTATCAATCTGACTAATAGCATAATAATATAAGCAAAAAATATTTCACCCATATGTTTTCCAGACCTCTCATATGAACTATTGGGGAATTAGATAGATATTTCTTCAAAATAAATTGTAATCTAGAAAAAAAATAGTGAAGTGCAGATTAGGTCGCTCTCTATAAGATGGTTCATGCCATGTTGCCAATTATAGAGTTTCTCCGATGCAGGGCTCACACTACGCTACCACCAAGATACAACAACCTAGCCACTCGATCACCTTTTCCTTCGTTAAACTAAGGTCCCTATATATCAAAAATTGATCACCTAATTAGAAGTAGCTGAAAATATATGCAATTAGAACCATGATACATGTAGAACAGGACACCCTCTTCAGTTGCCAAGAATCATCTTTAGCTGATTTATGAGACGCATTCTATCTTAAATAACAGAACTCATATATTGTTGGATGGTCCATAAAATCTTTGTTAGATCCTCTGTTTTTGAAATATTTCAAATTTTATACAATCTGTCTGTATATATGCACAATGTGTTCAAACTGCCTTAAATGGGAGTTTACAAAATAAGTACCAGCATCCTACTAATTTCAAAACTGTAAATTTCAAGGTGGTTCAACTAAAGGGTGGAAATCTTTTCACAATAGGATATTAGTAATTGCTCCCATGCAGGTTCTGAGGTATCACAGCATTGACATGAAATGCCTTCTATCGAGCAGCTAATAATGTAAAAGTTATTTCATTGACTGAACACGATTCATGTTTGCTTGACGAGGTATCTCCGTTAAGCATATTTCTTTCAGTGAAAAAACCAGGTTGTTTCGGTTGAGATAGTATACTCTCACTACCCAACATCATAACCACAGATGACATGTTAGGCCTATCTTCTGGGTTTTGTTGCACACACAATAGTCCCACATGGATTGATCGTAACAGTTCAGCTAAATTGCAAGAGTCCCCAACCAATGGGTCAATCAATTCCAAAGACCTGCCTTCTTTGTGTAGTCTCCATGCCTAAACCATTGAGAAACTCTTTCAATCAATAAAGGATTTTAATGTTGAGAAAGAAAGTGAATAGTACTTGAATTGACACTTACATGTCCAAGAAGGTTAAGGTGGTGGTCTGGATGATGAAAACCTCTATTTTTCTTCCCACTCGCTATCTCCAGCACCAAAACACCAAAGCTAAAGACGTCGGATTTTATTGAGAAGATTCCATCAATTGCATACTCGGGGGACATGTAACCACTATAGGAAATCATTGAACAAAGAAATTATTTTATGAGCAATGGAAGTAGGACGTACAACATATATGGAAATACTTACTATGTTCCAACCACTCTAGCCGTATTTGCTTCAGTTTCATTTCCTCCAAAACTTCTTGCCATGCCAAAGTCTGAAATTTTTGGGTTCAACTCATAATCAAGCAAAATATTACTAACTTTAAGATCTCTATGGATAATTCGAAGTCTCGAATCTTGATGAAGATAAAGAAGCCCCCGAGCAATCCCATTAATAATGTGGAAGCGCTTTTGCCAATTCAGCAACTTGCTTCGTGTTTCATCTGTGCAAATTTTTCATCAAAATCAGTCCATGTCGTAGCTAATAAATTTCTTGAAAATAAATGGAAAATGATATTATATTATTAAAATGCATAAAAAGTTCAAATAGGACGACAAAAGGCTGGTAGTGTTCCCATTTTTCTTTAGAAAATACAAGCATTTCCAGATGAATTGATCTCAATGGAATGCAATGAAACCATTGGTCAAAACATTACTCCAATATGATGGAAGGGGTTTATGAAGCTTGTATTTACTTCTCTAGAGTACTACTTAAGGTAAACATGTCAAAGGTTTTGAGTGACAGCCATACCAAAAATAAAGAAATCCAAGCTTTTGTTGGGCATGTATTCATAGATCAACATCTTTTCTTCTTGAATGCAACATCCTAGAAGCTTCACGAGATTTCGGTGTTGAAGTTTGGCAATGCATGAGACTTCATTCATGAACTCGTCGAGTCCTTGTTTGGAATTCTTTGAAAGCCTCTTCACAGCTATTTCTTGCCCCCCTTCCAACGCACCCTGAAATTTATCATTTCTAAAAGTTACAATACCCTACTATAGAAAAAGGCATCAAATGGTTTTGTGCAATGCTAAATACCCCTTTGCTAAAATATATATGCTAAAGATCTTCTACATACAAAAAAATGCATCGTATTGTATCTATGTAAAAGGTCATTATCAGTCATTTTTCACTAGAACTAATTCAGAGATCATAATCGATCTCATTTCCAGAAGTTAGATGTGCAAATTTATGATAAAGATCTATCGGCACAAATATTGGACCATGCAGATTGCATTGCATCGACTAATTTCCAAGATGATGCATAGAAGTGTGCCTATATTCTTACTTTGTAGACAGGTCCAAAACCGCCCTCTCCAAGCTTATTGTCAATCGAGAAATCATTGGTAGCATTGGCTACTGTAGTGAAGTCAAATAATGGTAACTCCAAATCTTCCTTCGGACTTGCAGTGGTGTAACCTCTTTCTTGATTGAATTCCTTTTTCCCTGCAACATATTAGTAGAAGTAATTTTATACTAATTTTATGGTTTAAATCAGCGAACTGAAACTAATTTTATACTACCCTGTTGCAAGGTATGAAATGTGGCTAATTGGATTACCTGGTCTACGTTGCTTCTTCTTCTTCCAAATGTACAAGGCCAGACCCAGGACTAGGAGAAGCATTCCTGCTAATACTGAGCCAACTATGATCCCTACTCGCTTCTTCCCATGGGAGCCAAATCGAGCTTAATGTGTAGCAAACAATTACATATAAAATCAGGAATCAAAAAGCAAAAAAGGCAATAATTCGTGCTATTTTTGACGAGTATTTGGGAGCCAACTTTTTAGATTTTTCCCTTTACAATTGATCTTAAGGGAATCTATCCTAAATTTTCTCTTAAAAACATTTTTCAAGTTTCACTATCACATATGATGTTGGCTGGTCCTGATGGCCCAATTTGTAATATTTTCAAGGGAATTTATAAATGCACTCCCAATTTCTTCGAAACATCAAAATATGCAGGTTTTGTTAGTCAGATAGGCCCAACTCCAAGCATACTTTCTCAGGCCTATATCTTGGATAGTAGGCCTAGCCTATCACTTTTTGATGTTTAGGACAACAAGATCCAAGATAGACTCAACCAGGTACAAAGCCATGTAGAGGTGTACATGGGCTAGACTTGAGAGGGCCCAATACTAGCCCATCCCGACTTTATAAAGGAGGCCTTTATTGGCACTCGAAGACTTGCTTTTCATCTCCCACTGGTTTTACACTTTAAGGTTTTATAAAAAATATAAAAAGTTTTCATAAAAATCGATCACTATTTCCACTAGAAAATATCATTTTGACCAACTTTGCAGAAGAAAGTTTTTCCCAAATCTATCGTTTAAGTGGATTTTTTGTCCATTTAGAGTTTTTATTTTATAAATGGCTAAAAAGTCCACTTAAGCGATAAATTTTGAAAAAACTTTCTTCTACAAAGTTGATCAAAATGATGTTTTCTAATGGATTACGTGATTAGTTTTAACGAAAATCTTTTATATTTTTCATAAAATCTTAACATGTAAAATAAATGGGGGATGAAAAGCAAGTATTGGGGTGCCAATAGAGCTCCCCCCCCCCCCCCCCCCTCTAAAAATTACCTGATCCAAGCCCATTCAAGGAGAAGAGATTGGAAGTCTGGGCCCGGCTATTCCCCCCCCCCCCCCCTTCTTCCCACTTTTATCAAACTCCCCATTAGTTTAGGTTTTAAAAATTTTATGCAAAATATAAAAGGTTTTTACGAAAACCGGCCATGATGTCCACTAGAAAACATCATTTTGAACAACTTTGCAAAAGAAAGTTTTTCCAAAATCTATCGTTTATGTAGACTTTTTGGCAAAAAATGAAATAGAAACTATAAATGGCTAAAAAGTCTACATAAACGATAAATTTTGGAATAACTTTTTTCTATAAAGTTGTTCAAAATGATAATTTGTAGTGGATTATTCAGCCGGTTTTCATAAAAACCTTTTATATTTTGTATAAAATCTTAAAAACCTAAAGCATGGGGGTGATAAAAATTAGGGGAGGGGGGGGGGGATAGCCGTTCCCTTGGAACTCTCCTTTTTAATGGGCTGAGAACTAGCCATGTAAAGGTGTACATGGGCCAGACTTGAGAGGGCCCAATACTGGCCCATCCTAACTCTCCTGATCCGAGCCCATCCTAGGAGAAACATCGGAAGTCTCCTTTCTAATGGGCTGAGAAATTTTAGTTGAGTTCTTAGTCCTTTTACAGTCACTATGTCACATGATCATTTAATGTGAAGGAATTGATGGTATACTCACTGTAGAAGAATTGCGGTCATTCACATGTCTTGTTTATTTTCTGATCTAAGGAGGTACTAATGGTATACTCACCGTAGAAGTGTTGTGGCTTTTGCAATCAATGCTCAATGGGTGTAGAAATGAAAACTTGGAAAAAATTGAGCCTACTGCCTACATGTCTTTTCTAATTTCTATTGCTTCTTGGCTGTCAATACGAAAATGCCTCCCTAACATGCATTGATAAACGTCGGAACACAAATTTATGTATTCGTAGAAAGGTATGAGACTCATATGCCAGACACAAGTTTATGCATGCTTGGATATCCATCATTACATTTATCATGCTAGCTAGCAAGACTCTTTGGGAAATGCGAAAAATACAATATAAATTTAACAGATTTTGTTATAACTAAGACGTTAATATGATAATGACAAATTCGTAATTAAAAATAATTGAATCTATTTTGTTTTGAATTTTAAAAAAGAATGTAAATATAAAGTATGTTAACCTATCAATGAATTTGATAAAAATATCCGGTATAGGTATGCTCATATATTTTTTCACACAAGAATATTGTAAATAAATAAATAAATATTCATTTCTATAGCTTAGGAGATGAATTCATACCTACTTCAGAGGAAGCCATCCGTATGTAGATCTCTTGCCCATTTTGTATGAACACCTTAATGTCAATCAAGTCAGCAAACCAAAGCAAACATCCACTTCCTCCTGCACTAATATTCAAACTTGCATAAGCCATACAAGAGCAGTTCCTCAAACACACCATATTGCATTCCTCAAGACTCATGCTCTCGTTGAACCAAGAATACCGCGTATCGGGCAATTTAACACCAGAGTATTTGACAAACCCATCTCCGCTTTGGCAATCCAATGCCGTCCTCCGAACACACCCATTCGACCAGTCAGATATGTCCCAATCCTTTTGGAATTTCGCCACAAACCCATTCAAACACCCACAAATTGGTGAATTGTCGATGTTACAGCTGCCATATGCGCCACACAGTGCATAAGGTGTCACAGTTATCTGTCTGTGTAGCTCTGTAGAGGTTCCAACCTCTGGTTCGATCGATCCAAACGGACCGCTCGACGATGCCACTCGGATTTAGCACTGACCTTGTAATAACTGAGTTATTAATCAGATCATAGCTATAATACATATCCGTCTGATTGAAAACGAAGTAGAAAGTATAAATCGAATTGGGTCTTAAACTAGGAAACCCACTGAATCGGAGACCATTCCATGGTCCCGAACGAAAAATCTCATTCGATCCATCTCTTATGACTAGCTGTGGAAATCCTTGAGGATCAAGCCGATAAGTAAAATTGCCACGAGCAGGATCATCTGGGCTTTTCCATGACGATAAATACCATTCTTTGCCGGTGATTGTGTGCCTTCCAAGCTTCATGCCTGGTAGGTGTGTATCACATGGGTAGTCAAAACTCTGCCACAGGAAGTTTTCTGGGTTTTCGCCATTTCCATCTCTTACAACAAGATTTCCTGATTCTAGCAGCTGTGCGACTGGATTGACCGCTGATCTTGATGAATTGGTAGACCAAATGATGGTCTCGTTGCGATTGAGAAGGACGAGAATTCCCCCGTTGGTGAATTTTAAAACACCCGATGAATCGAGGAAGGGGGTTTCTCTGTTTGCAACCCAAACTGCTGTCGTAGTCGATACTTCCTTGTACCATATTCCCAAGTATCTTCTAGCGGAATTGCCCGCAGGGCTGAAAAATCCAAGCTCGTAGGTTCCACCAGCTGAAACCAAGCTCTGGCCATCACTTATTGATTGGGACGCATTTATGGTATCTATAGCAGCGGACAGGATGAAGATGGATAACAGAGATGTGCAGAGAAGAAGTATGGAATTGCCTTCCATTGATGTCTTCATAATTCTTCAGTGCACTAGAGTACGTGGTAACAAAATGACTTGAAATATTAGAAGTTTTGCTTGATGGGGATTTTGAGTTTAGGGTGATACCTTGATTTTCAGGGTGTGGAAACTTGTATATAGGGAGAATAGGGAGAATCACCAGTTTTAGTCTTCCAGTATGGCGCCCTTATTTGGTTAGCCCGGCCACCATTAAATCATTGATGATAGTCTTCAAGATTCTTAATTTCACGCACTACTTTGGTAAAGTTAGAAATGATGGGATCTTTACCTATATTATATGCTTGGGGTATGGTTACGGTAGGTAAACAGTAATTTGTTGAGGTGTCAAGTTTGACATTTTTCTCTTTTTTTTTATTATTTATTTTTTTTCCTCTTTTTATTTATTTATTATTTTGTTCCCCACTGCCTTTTATCTTCCACCTGGGGTTTTCCACTAGTATACATAAAAAGCTTAACACCACCAACCCCCACAAAAAAAAAAAAAAAAAAAAAAAAAACCCACCCGCCAAAGTAAACCACTAAACTTTAAGAGTCAACAGAATTTGATATCAATCCGCCTAATAGCATTATAGAATATGGAGAAAATGTTTCACCCATATATTTTTGCCTTTTTGGGACCTCTGTTCTATAAGCTAGGGGCTATGGCGACTCCACTGAGTGGTAAAGGGAAGAAACAAACGTTCTACTATTTTGAAATACGGCAATGATGCTAGCATAGAACAAATGAGGAACCAATGATAACTGATAACTGATTTGCTACCTCTCCCTCCAAAAATCAGTTCCAACAAAGATAGCATTCTGTTGCAAGAGGTAGCAGAAGTACATATTTTTTTTGGCTACCTTTTTCTCTCACTTCAAATCTAGAAGAGGAGAGAGAAGGTAGCAAATCATATATTTGATTAAAAAATTGAAGGGCCTTACTGGAAATAACAATAAAATATTGAGATGCCCTAAAACCATAAATTTGTTCATAAACATTTTCTCAATTCTTGTAAACTTTTTCAACATTGTTCTACATTTTTGGAGATTCTCTAAAACCATAAATTCATTCATAAACATTAAAACTATTAAAACTATTAAAACATTAAGATATATGAAATAATAATAAAATATTAAGAGTTGCTACCTCTCTTGGAGCTTCCCATTTTAGAGGAGGTAGTAAATTGCCACCTAAGATAGCAAAGTATAATTTGCTACCTCAAATTTTGTACCATTGTTGGAGATGCTCTAAAACGAATGGGAAGTATTTGGATAGATATACGGTCTTGTTTTCCATACTAGTTGACCTTTGAATGTAACAATCAAAAGTGGATAGTGATCATTGGAATTATCATAACAATATGAAGTGCATAATATAGAAAAAAAAATTGAAAGAATTATGCTTTTAAAGACTATTAAGGCTCCTAAGAAAGCAATAATCACCCATTTGATTTCAAACCACTCTATCTGCAATCTTTTTTTGCAAGCTGTCGAAAATCGAAATCAGTTTTCATGGTCAGTAGTGTGAACAGAACAATACCTTCTTTTTTTAATTTCTTTTTTTTTGGTGGAAACAAACATGACCAAAAAGTCAACAACAAGAAGCTGGAATTTTTTTGGGGAAATTACCAATGCGCCTGTACTTTTTTAAAACTCCTTTCTCAATGGTTGTGAATACAGAAATGTGTCCATCACGGCATCACGGGACCCCAACCGTAAATCACGACTATATTGAATGAGACGCATCTACCAATTGCCAGAGGCAATAATGCATTACCCGAAGGAATTGACTTTTAGAATCCATCCTACGTTGAACTTGAGGACTTATCGATTATCACAATTGTACCTTCAGTAATGATAGAGCTGGTTGGACAGTTAGATCGAGGAGGTCCTAGTTAACTTACCCGACTAAATTCCTCTTCGAGCAATTTTAAGGGTGTATTTTCTTATATCGATATGATGCATTTAAGAATTAATTCTTGAATTGCTCATCAAAGGAATCGAATTTAAGTTGATAGAATAAGAGAGTTCTCCTCCATAAGTGTGTTCTTTCAAACATCATTATTTGGATTTTTTTATAATTGTTGTTTACACGGATAAACTTCACCGAGAGTAAGACTTAAAATAAGTGTGTTTTTTAAAATGTTATTGTTTTGATATCTCTTAATTATTATTGTTGGGATATATTTCAATGAAAGTAAGACTTGAAATATCCATAATTATTAATATAAAAAAACATAAAAACAATGGTATCCTCCCTTAGTACTAAATTGAATCATGATTATCAAAAACTCCTCTTTGGTAAGGATACCTATTTCCAATAAGTCCCTGTGCTTTATTAGTATGACAATAGAAAAAAAATAAAATTTTAAAATAAAATAAAAAACTGTTAATTGGATTTTGAAACATCCTGAAATGAGAATCACGAACGTCTTAGCTTTGCAATAAATTTTTTTTTCCTATTTTTAAGGGAGGGCGTTTAAAACAAGTTATAAGTTTTTTTTTTTTTTTTTTAATTTATTTATTTATAGGTAAAATGTAGAAAACCCCACTGAAGTATGGAGGGTCAACAAATAACCATTTTTATGTTTTAATTTTGTCAATGTATCCCCTAATTCAATTGGAAGACAAAACCAATCATTGATGGCCACCCAATTGGCCATGACGCTAGCGAAAGTTCTGGTGATTTTGGGTAGTGCAGGTCCGTTAACGGTATCATATGCGTAACCACATGATTAATTTTCATCAAATTTCATCAACGGTAAGTGACAATGAGGCACATTGACAAAAATGAAAACATAAAGGACCCTAAACCATCTGTTGACCCCATATTTCAAGAGGGTTATCTGCAGTTTTTTCTTTATTTATTAACAACTAGGGATATCCTAGGTGTTACTCTGTGTCTCTAATAGAGGTTTGAAGTCAAATTAATTATCTTACTATTTATATGAAATGTTCCATACCTACACAAACAATAATAATTATGATAAGTTAAAATGATAATATCTAGGGAAGATATACAGAGCGATTAGTCAACCAACCCACAAGGGCAAAATCAATGATAAGTTAGTTCTACTAGAAAGCACGAGAAGTGGGTTCAATTCTACTTTTATGCAGAGAAATATACAGCAACAATTCCTAATAGAGTAATAGACACGGCATCATTATATATATATATATTTTTTTTCCTCTTCACATCAAGAATGTCAAGCAATTCTTCTATTTGCTGCGCTAGCTGTAAACATTTGACTTCATTGTTGTTTTTTTTTTTTTTTTTTTTTTTTTTTTGTTGGGTGCAGACTTCTTTATTTGTCCACGTTATGACAAAACTGCCAAATTTATGCCAAAATTATACTACGAAGTAATAGTTTATAATTATATAAATACAAAAATTTATGCCAAATCTATATTTTCTCAAATATGTGAAGGAGAGTTTATAATTATATAAATACAAAAATACATGCAAAAAATTAAATCTCCCAAATTATTTGACTTGATCTATATATGACTTGATCTATAATTCTATATTTAAGTAAATGGGAATGTCATATGCGTGGAACCTTCCCCCAACTATTAATTATTCCTCTTGGCCCACGTTGATATATATTAATATATATATTAGGTATAATATCGTGGAACCTTCCTCCTAGTCTCCAACCATCAATTTTTTCCATGATGTACAGCTAAGTGTGGGGACTCTCTCACGGACTAAAAAAATTTAAACCTCAATAGTTCCTAAAACCAAACAGTCCAATATTTTGATCCACCCAATCTAAGACTACATCAGCTTTGGATCCATAAATTACTTGTGAGTGATGGTCTATGACTTTATATAGCATCACCATTGTACTCCTTTGTCATTATTACGAAATTTTATATTGGCCTTGCTTTGATCATTAACCTCTCCCTTGGACATTTTAATATTTAGCTCATGTGGGTAGAATCCTCCTCTAACTATTGTTATACATTTAAGTTTTGAGGTGTGAGGTCCATATCGGCTAATCAATATTGTCCTTAGGAGTGTATAAAGTTTCACATTTTTTTCAAGAGTTAGGTCCCACTAGAGGTTAAATAAGAATTAATTTTATGAGCTCTTGGGCCCTTTTGGGTTTTTTTTAACCTACTTGATCTTAAGAATGTATGGCTATGTTTGTTATAAGAGAATGAGAGAGGGAATGGAACGGTGATTCCATTCTCCAAAAAAAAGTGAGTGTTTGCTTGCACAAGGGAATAGAATGACTATTTCTTTGTGGGGGTCTATTCCCTCCAATGAAAGAATAGTCATTTCTTCTCAAATCAAAAGGAATGGCTATTCCCATCTTTTAAGAAGTAAAAATCATTGAAAATGGGTCCCACCTATGCTTTTGCATTCCATTCCCATCCCTTACCAAACATTGGAATGGAATATTCATTCCCATTCTCATCCCATTCCTTCAAACCAAATGCAGCCCATAAGGTTTCACATCTTCTTTAAGAACTAAGCCCTTTTGAAGGATGAGTATGAGTTAACTTTATGAAATTTGGGCTCCTTTTGGACTATGTTGTATATGTGGGCTTTGTCATTATGCATTTGGGTCCGGTTATTGCTACCCCTCAATTTTATTTGCACCCCCATTTAATGAAAAATAGAATGTTTTTATGAAATCTGGCAAAGAAGTCCATTAGAAAACATTATTTTGAACAACTTTTCATAAGAAATTTTTTCAAAAATCTGTCGTTTAATGAGATTTTTTTTTTTATCATTTTCGATCTTTGTTTCATTTTTATGAAAAAATTCACTTAAATAACAAATTTTGGAAACAATTTTTCCTACAAACTTATTCAAAATGATGTTTTTTAATGGAATTTTTGGCGGTTTTCATAAAAACCTTTAATATTTCATAAAACTTTAAAAAAACTAAAATAAATGAGAATGTCAGAGTGCAAATAAAATTGAGGAGTGGCAATAACCGGACCCTATGCTTTTTGTGTGTGTCTATGTATGTTAGCCCCCCACCCCCCCCCCCCCCCCCAAAAGAAAAGAAAAAAGAAAAAAAAGGAAAGTGTCACATGGTCTGCAAATTAATTAAAGTAAACAGTTTCCCAACCCAAGATTAGATTACCTTTGGGTAGTGTTTGGTTCGTGGGTATCATTCTGGGGAAAGGGGAATGATTCCAGATTACAGTGTTTGGTTGGACAATGTGATTAAGAATTACTCATTACCGGTAAGGGAGGATTCCCACAAAAAAGGGGCATCCCAAACCCACATCAGAGGTGGCCGGGTTTGCAAATTGATTTCCAGGCATGTGCTTATAATAAATCATAATGACTAGTGTGTCCTTCCATTTTACACACAACAATTTCATATTCTGGCTATATTTGTTCTCCCACTACTGTTTGGCCTCCATCTGCACGCTCATTCACATTGTCCTCGTCCACATCAAAGACGACATAGGGTCACTGCCATAGTCCCCGAACTCAACGGCCTCATCTCCTTTAACCAAGTCCTCTACCTCACCGTCAGTCCAATCTTCAGAAGCCAATCGCCGTCAATCTCAACGGTTCCGTCTCCCCAAATCCAAGAAAATTTTTCGTTCCTTAAAATCCCAGAATTGTGAGACCACTTTACCACCCCGATTCACCGGAGAAGTAGAAGGCTGCCTGTAATTCTGTCCTTCCCCTAGACATCCACCACCCCACCCCGATTCATCGGTGAGCTCCACTTTTTCCGGTAAAATTGTATATATTTATAACATATAAAGGTTCAGCTTGTGTTCGAACGTATATGGGTTTCGATCTGTTACAGGTGTGTGGATTTTGAGGTTTTGATTTGCCATGGGATCTGATGGGGATATATTGGGTTTTGAGTGTAAAGACCATGTTTTTAATGTTGTCATATTCCGTGCCAAAGGATGGGTGAGTCTTGGGTTGATTGAAGATTGATGAAGTTGCAAAGTTGAGACAAAGCGTGGAGTTTAAAGTTTCGACTCACAATTGTTCTTAGGAAAGGTAAGTGACTGTAGAAGCCTAAGTTTTAATGTTTAAAAATCATTTCAAATCATTTTCAATATTTCTTTATTTATAAAAATGGTTTTGAAAAAGAATTTTTAGCTTCTGAGATTTTTCTTCCTAGGTGGATCGATCCATGGCTTATGCGGATCGATCTATGGTATTTTAGAAATGCAGATTTTGCTACTGCCTAGGTGGATCGATCCATGGTTTTCGTGGATCGATCCATACTGTTCTAGAAATGCGGTTTTGATTCTGTCAACGCGGATCGATCCGGCATGACCTCGGATCGATCCGGGATCGTAAAAATCAATTTTTAAAGTATTTAAAACCTTCCTATTTGATCCTAAAACGAATCCCAGTCTTTTGGGGTTTTTTAGTCTCTATATATAGAGGCTATTACAATAGAGGAAGTAAAACAAGCCTCTCTCTATTAGGGTTTTCATTGTTCATCTTCTTAAAACCTCTCTAGAGCACTTTAACCTAGGTTTTTCACTCATATGCTCTAGAGACCTTCAAACCACACACCATTCACAACCTTGGATGATTGTGAGACCGTTGCGACGGTGATCGAGCTTGCGAGTTCGTGATTGAAGGCATCGCTGTGAAAGAGGTTGGTTGCAACCAAAGCCGTGACGACGGAGATCGATCATGTATGATCGTGGGAGTGAAGACAACTGCATAAGTCCTTGTGTGGTCTGTAAGTGTGTCTTGTACTCGTTTATTTCATAGTGGATTTGCTTCAACTGGACGAGGTCCCGTGGTTTTTCCCATCTAGGGTTTTCCACGTAAAAATCTCTTGTGCCATTGTTAATTTCTTTTATGCTTACTGTGTGACTGATTTATTTGTGGTAAAAGAGATTAATTGACTTGAAATCAAATTTGGGTAAGATTTATACATAATACCTATTCAACCCCTCTTCTAGGTATTGTAGGCTTGGTAAAATCGGAATTTCAATTGGTATCAGAGCGTAGGTTCACTCTTAAGGTTTAATAGCCTGAGTGTTGATCTTTACATTCAATTCCGATAACATGGATACTCTGAGTGAATGTGAATCTAGGAATAGTCACAGTGACTATGATGAGGACATTGAACTTCAAACAGCATATAATGAGTTATTTGAAGATAGTTTGAGGATTAAAAAGGCTAACTTGAGCTTAAGTGGTAAGTTAAAAATTGCTGAGAAAGAAAAGAATGCCTTGAAGTTGGAGGTGAGTGAGTCTACTACCATGGTAGCCCAACTCAAAAAGGATAGGACCATTCTCCTAGAGAAAGTCCATATCCTTGAGAAAGAAGTCCACACTAATGTTGAAAACAAGAAAAGTCTGGAAGATAAAGTTGAAAAAATTGAAAAAGACTTAATTAAGTCCAATGATGCTTTAAAGAAAATGTCTGACAGTTCTGAAAAATTAAATAAGATGTTAAGTATCGGAAAGTCTACTCAAGATAAGCGTGGTCTAGGCTTTGTGAATGACCGTATTACTCCTTCATCCGATACTAAGTTTGTCTCTACTAGTTCCAATCTTTATAGACCTTCTCAGAATATTCCTACTAAATTTGAATCTAGGGTTGTACCCATTTGCTTTCATTGTGGTATTAAGGGACACACTAGAAATCATTGTTACAGGGTTGGGAGAGCATCTCTTAACAATTCTCATACTATAACCAATCGGTATAGGAAGAGTGATCATAATATTCCTTATGTTTGGAATAAGCCATCTCCTCAAGTTCCTCTTGTGTGTCATCATTGTGGTGTGAAAGGTCACATTCGACCAAATTGCTTCCATCTTAGGAGAGGTTCACCTAAGCTATCTAGGAATCCTATCTTGAGTCGGGATAATGTAAGTGATCGTCTTAGGACTTTGATTCAAGAGGTCTCTGACTTGAGACAAATAGCTTATAAGGGATTAGACACTCCTCCTTATGTGTCTAAGAGAGACTACAATAGACGCCCCTTAGAGGTTTACCATTCTAAGACACAATCTGGAGGAAATTCAACTTGGAGAGGTAGATGGAAAAGTGATAGAAATTTTGGTCCGATTAGGAATAAAGAGCATTATAGAAACTCTACACAAGTTGTAGACATTCCTAGAGGGAGACCTAAAGTGAGGAAAGAGTGGATTATAAAAGGGGATTATAGATGTCTTACCCAATTGGAAGGTGCTGTTCCAAATAATAAGGGTAAAGGCATTATGCAAGATATGGGTTGTGTTGGCTCTTGTCTGAAATGACATTAAACTACCTATGGTCCGCAAAGACCTTAAACTATCCATAGTGCTCTAGGTGTGATCTTTTCTCTATGTCATTCATGCTGTTCCTAGAGTTATGGAGTATTTAGGATTTATTGCTTTTGTGTGTGTTTTTGTTTTTCTTTGGAGTTGATTTGTTTTTATTTTTTCATTGGTATAAAAAAAAAATGAAAATAAAATTCAGAAAAACCAAAAATATTTTCTTGTGTGCTTGGCTATTCTGGGCTAGTTGTGTGTTTTACTTATATATGATTTGTACTAAGATGTTAAGACTATATCCTTTGTGATTGTCATATTGAGTTGAAATTGATAAATTGATAAATTTGATATTTAGTCTCACTCTCTTAAGCACACTTAGTGTAGTAGTTCTGAATTTACATGCTATACACTTTACACTGCACCACTAACATATGACTTTGGGGTTTTTAGGCTAATTCTATGAATTGTTAAATCTATGTCTAAAAATTTCCTGGGATGTTAGAATTTGAATGACCTATATGTTATGCACATCCCTATGTCTCATGAAAAGGGCTACCTTCGCGTTGTCCGAAGCTAACTTGAGGTAATTCATGGAGAGGGCTGGCTACGTGAAAGTGTGAAAGCCATCATGTTAATAATAAAAAATATTGATGGTGAGCTTCAATAAAGAAAAAAATGAATGTATGTTTAAAAAATTGAAAAATATGGGAAAGGTACGAAAACTTGATACCTACAAAATTATTCCCAAAGCTCATAGAAAAAGAAAAAGAAACAATTACAAAGGGTGAAAAGCAATCTTTTCGATTCTAACATAGTTTGAATTCTTTTTCTTTATTTCTTTGGAATTATTAGACTTTGGTTAGCATGAGTAGTTTTGCCAACCGACCCCGTTGGCGTTGTCAGTGCATTATACACTTAGCATGTGAACTTTCTTGAATAACTTTTCTAATTGTGCAAAAGTGTGTTGGACTTTATTGAAAATTTGCAATTATGTCCTTGATGACTCATGTGCTTTTATATTGTGGAATGGTGTCTCAATTTTAGTTCTTTTTCTATATTTGTGGAACACCCTAACATATCCTCGTATTGTCTAGTGCATATGTTTTGTTTATTTTTTATTATTTCTTTTTGTGCCTTGTTTGAGGGAGAGTTAAGAGTGTTTGTTAGAGTGAATATGAGTTGTTATCGTTTGTCAGAGTGAATATGAGTTGTTATCTTTTGTCAGAGTGAATATGAGTTGTTATCTCTTGTGCCCTCATCTTGAGTACATTTTATCTCCTGATGTGAAGATGTTCTTCTTGCTATTCTTTGATTTCCCTCTGATGTGGTTTCATTCTTTTATATGTGTGCTTTCCTTTGTCAATTCATGACAAAAAGGGGGAGAATATCTGTATGCTTGGGTGCTTGGGGGAGAATATCTTTGAGTTTGTATGCTTGAAGGAGAATAGAATATCATTGAGTTTTTAATCTATTTCTGTGATATTATGCTTGGGTATTGTTTGTTCTTGTTTGTAGATCACAGATCAGGTTGATAGGTTGAGTGTGAGAGTTAGTATTGTTGTTGGTTCTTTCCATATAATATTTCTTTATTGAGTTGTAATTCTTATAGTGAGTTTAGGACTTGTTCAGTTTTGTGGTTTGGGAATAGGTCTTATATCTCATGTCGAGATTTAGGTTGGTTTTGTCATGGAATTGCCAAAGGGGGAGATTGTAAAGACCATGTTTTTAATGTTGTCATATTCTGTGCCAAAGGATGGGTGAGTCTTGGGTTGATTGAAGATTGATGAAGTTGCAAAGTTGAGACAAAGCGTGGAGTTTAAAGTTTCGACTCACAATTGTTCTTAGGAAAGGTAAGTGACTGTAGAAGCCTAAGTTTTAATGTTTCAAAATCATTTCAAATCATTTTCAATATTTCTTTATTTATAAAAATGGTTTTGAAAAAGAATTTTTAGCTTCTGAGGTTTTTCTTCCTAGGTGGTTCGATCCATGGCTTATGCGGATCGATCTATGGTATTTTAGAAATGCAGATTTTGCTACTGCCTAGGTGGATCGATCCATGGTTTTCGTGGATCGATCCATACTATTCTAGAAATGCGGTTTTGATTCTGTCAACGCGGATCGATCCGGCATGACCTTGGATCGATCCGGGATCGTAAAAATCAATTTTTAAAGTATTTAAAACCTTCCTATTTGATCCTAAAACGAATCCCAGTCTTTTGGGGTTTCTTAGTCTCTATATATAGAGGCTATTACAATAGAGGAAGTAAAGCAAACCTCTCTCTATTAGGGTTTTCATTGTTCATCTTCTTAAAACCTCTCTAGAGCACTTTAACCTAGGTTTTTCACTCATATGCTCTAGAGACCTTCAAACCACACACCATTCACAACCTTGGATGATTGTGAGACCGTTGCGACGGTGATCGAGCTTGCGAGTTCGTGATTGAAGGCATCGCTGTGAAAGAGGTTGGTTGCGACCAAAGCCGTGACGACGAAGATCGATCGTGTATGATCGTGGGAGTGAAGAAAACTGCTGTGAACCCCGGAAATTGGGCCCACGAGGGATTGAAAAGAAAGTGGGTTTGAAAAAGAAAAAGGAAAGGAGTCGCCACCTTATTTTTTAAAGGAAACAAGGAAAACCCTAAAAATAGTTTGTTTTAGGAAAACAATTTGAATGACTCCATAAAAAAGGAAAGGCAAAAACCAATCTTTTGAAAACCAAAGAAATCGGGGATTCGGAGGCTAAGTTATGACATGGGAAGGTTCTAGGCAAAGCCTATAGGCACCCATGTCACCCTTTCGGTCTCTCAGTTCATTTGGGCTAAATTAAAGTCTTTCCATACAAAAAATCAGCAAGTATATCATCACAAGAATTGCATGCATATCATATATTTCATTCATCCATCCATGCATAATAAGCAAATAAAAACTAAAAATAAAAAGAAGAAAAGAAAACATAAATAAACCTAGGATGCTTGGATCCTAGAACGGACTTGAGCCTCACGAAGAGCGCCTACGTACCATGCAACGAAATACATGGATCAAAGTCCACGTAGTTCGATTAGAACTAAGATTAAATCCTAATACAAACCTATGGTAAAAACCCTAGGTTTCCTTATTTGATCAAAAGAGAATTGATAGAAAGTTTGATTTTAGGAAAGAAATCCACAAAATGGAAACCTTAATAAAAACCAGAATTTTGTTTATGAAGGAAACCTCTAATTAAACCATAGGATCATATGAAAAATTAACCCTAGATAGGGAGAAGAGAATGAGTTAAGAAGAAAGGTGAATTGGGGCACCTTCACACCCACTTACCTGAGCGCAATTACTCCAAATATTAGCTATTTCAGACATAAGCAGCCCTATTTGCCATAGGACAAATACCACACCTATTTGCACCCTTACAAGTGCTCAAAACTATGCAAAAACACTAACATGAAAATCTGGACAGAATAGTATTATGACCTAAAATCATCCACTAAGCATGCCAATAGCAAAAACAGCGAACAATAATAAGTCCTAACATATTCCTAGAACCATATCATGCATAAAAACCCTAAAACATACTAATATGCATGCAAAACTATCATGTTTACTCTACATGCAAGACATATACAGCAAACACGAAGAAAAACCAAATAAAAAAGTCTACTTTATCATGCTATATGAAAACAAACACAAAACAATGACTCTAAAACCCTAAACTCACAAATATGCTTAAAAACTCACAAGACATACTTTAATCATGCTAAAACCAAACTAAACAGAAATTAAATCATGCATATTAACTAACTAAAGCAATATAACATGATGAAAATCCTAACTCTAACATGCAATGACACTAATCCTAGCACAAGGACAAACAGGAGCACAAGAATCATAACTATGCATTAAAAACCTAAAGGACAGCCCTAAAGCATGCTAAACAGTAGATAAAAAATAGATATTCCATGTATATTAACTAGCTAGAGTATTAATACATGATAAAAAAGTTACCTTTAACATGCAATAAGCCTAACCCATATGAAAACCTAGTTTAAGCTTGAATAGAGAAGGAGAATACCTTAGGAAGGGCCTTCCTTTGTGTTTGTAATTGTTCGTGGCTCCTCAGGTCTTTAGAGTGAATCAAACCAACACGAATCCTCCTCTTTGTCAAAGTGGTACCACAGCAAAGAGATCAAAACTCACTCAACTTTGAAAAGAAAATAGAAAACAAAAAGAGAACAAGAGAAAAGAAAAGTGATTTTCGTCACTTTGCAGCAACAGCAACTTCAATTGCGTTTTTGGGTATGAAAATGTTGGATTTGGACAAAGCTTGTGAAATACAAAGTTGTAGAGAATTGAATTATCTTTCTAACAAGACCAATTTCATCAAATTCTGACTTCGGATGAAAAAGTTATGATTAAAATACGACTGCTGGTTTTCAGAAATCTGCTGCTGAATTATGACGAATTTCACTCCCTCCAAACCTTCTTCTCCTCCCCCTTGTTTAAAGACATTAAGAGAGTATTTATAGCTGAAATCTGGAGTTTCCCTTTCCTTCCTGGACTAGGTTTCCTTGGAGAATAATCAAAAGGTATTTTATAATGATAAAAGACTTCTAATCTGAATAGGAAAAGGAAATTGTCTTTTATAAAAATTGGGAGACTGACCGCTAACACGCATGCACATGTATCGTATGTGTGTACACACACTCATCACATATGTACACGTGTTAGTGTCATGATAAAAATGGCTAATTTAATAAAATAATTTTCTTTTCATTTTAACCAAAAATCTCATGCTGTGATTCGCACTAATTCTTCAAGGATAATCCGTAAATAACCACACTAAACTCATCATCAGGCCATATCAAAATTGAACTTCATGAAACACTTTTGAGGGTAAAATGATGACTAATGAAAGTCAATTTGAAAAGATTTGGTTGGTAATTGTGAGTCAATTAGAGCTAACCCAAGGAAGGGTCAATTAACCAACTTGAACTACATCGAACCATTTTAATCCCGAGCCATTGACTTACCAAATTGAACCTAGAAATACCTCTTATGCATCCATATGAACTCCAATTGACAATTTGGAGATCATTCCAAGGTCAAATGAAAAGTTTGGGACTTAAAAGACGATTATGCCCCTCAAGTCACAAAAGCTCTTATTATCCCTCAAGATCAACTCCAATTTGAACCAAAATTCATATCCATTGTCCTTGTGACTCTAGAAAACTAATGCAAGTGACTAGACTCAAAAACAAAACAAAAACATGCATGAAATGATGAGCCCTAGTAAGGTGGTGCAAAAATGGGGTGTGACAGAAGCCCCTCATTGGCGAACAAGTTACACTTGTGAACCAATGATAAAGAACAACCCATTTTTGGCCAAAAAGCCTGGAGAAATCACACACTGATACCAACAATGATGGGAGGTTGAAAACCTGAGACTGAAATAAGGAAGTGTACTCAAGTTATGAGTATACTTAAGCCACTGGGGGTTGATGATTGTCAAGAGAAGCATATTTAAGCCACTACGAATGAACATACTTTTGAAATGGAGAAATATATTCTAGTCATGAATATATTTAACCAAGTGATGAGAATGAGATCTGAAAAGTACGTTCAAGTGACGAACGTACCTTGGAAATGGAGAAGTATATTCAGGTCACGAATATATTTAACCAAGTGAGTGACAAAAAATCTGAGAAGTATACTCAAATGATGAGTATACCACTGAAATGGAGAAATATATTCAGGTCACGAATATATTTAACCAAGTAATCTGAGAATGAAATCTGAGAAGTATACTCAAGTGGTGAGCATACCATTGAAATGGAGAAATATATCCAAGCGATGGATATCTTTAACCAAGTAGGATAAGAATAATCTGAGAGGTGTATTCAAGTGATGAGTGTACTTTTGAAATGGAGAAATATATTCAGGTCACGAACATATTTAACCAAGTGATGAAAAAGATGCTGAGAAATATACTCAAGTGATGAGTATACTTAATGATTGAAAAAGACTGAGAAGTACGTTCAAGTGATGAACACACTTTTGAAATGGAGAAATGTATCCAAGTGATGGATATATTTAACCAAGTAAGCTGAGAAGTACACTCAAGTGATGAGCATACCATTGAAATGGAGAAATATATCCAAACGACGGATATATTTAACCAAGTAAGATAAGAATAATCTGAGAAGTGTACTCAAGTGATGAGTACACCATTGAAATGGAGAAATATATTCTAGTCACGAATATACTTAACCAAGTAAGTGACAAGTATGTTTGAGTGATAAACATACCATTGAAATAGAGAAATATATCCAAGTGATGGATATACTTAACCAAGTAAGTGACAAGTATGTTTAAGTGATAAACATACCATTGAAATAGAGAAATATATCCAAGCGATGGATATACTTAAGCAAGTAAGATAGAGAATAATCTGAGAAGTGTACTCAAGTGATGAGTACACCATTGAAATGGAGAAATATATTCTAGTCATGAATATATTTAACCAAGTAAGTGACAAATAATCTGAGAAGTATGTTCAAGTGATGAACATACTATTGAAATGGAGAAATATACCCAAGCGATGGATATACTTAACCAAGTAAGTGGCAAAATATCTGAGAAGTATACTCAAGTGATGAGTATACCATTGAAATGGAAAAAATATACCCAAGTGGTGGATATACTTAACCAAGTAAGTGACAAATGATCTGAGAAGTATGTTCAAGTGATGAACATACCATTGAAATGGAGAAGTATACCCAAGCGATGGATATACTTAACCAAGTAAGTGACAAATGATCTGAGAAGTATGTTCAAGTGATGAACATACCATTGAAATGGAGAAATGTATCCAAGCGATGGATATACTTAACCAAGTAAGTGACGAAATATCTGAGAAGTATACTCGAGTGATGAGTATACCATTGAAATGGAGAAATATATTCAAGTGATGAATATATTTAACCAAGTAAGTGATAATGAGGATCTGAAACTAGGAAGCATATTCAATGAGTGAACATGCTTTTGAAATGGAAGAATATATTCAAGTGATGAATATATTCAACCAAGTATGATAGAGAATGAGAATTTGAAGCTGAGAAGCATATTCAAAGAGTGAATACACTTTTGAAATAGAAGAATATATTCAAGTGATGAGTATATTCAACCAAGTGGGATGGAAAATCAAGAATTTGAAACTGAGGAGTATATTCAAAGGGTGAATACACTTTTGAAATGGAAGAATATATTCAAGTGATGAATACATTCAACCAAGTGAGATGAAAAATCAAGATTTGACATGAGGATATATGATTAATTTATCAAGATTAAACAAGCATGGTGCAAGAGGAAAGTGTCTTAACACATTGTCACTTGAGTTGGCATGGCACAGGGGAAATATATTCAACCCTTTTGAACATAAAATCAATTCAAGGAATTGATTTCAAGATGGAATTTGATTGATTTTAAGCTCAAAAAGTGTTGAATATCTCATTTGGAAGGAGGTTTGATCACGCGTCAAGGCGAGACAAAGCGAGAAGCAAAACCAAAACAAAGTGGCTTGGGTGACCACCAGGCCTCGGGAGGCTAGCCGCCCAGGCCTGGGTGGTTACCCGAGCCCGAAGCGGAAATCCCACTTTGAATAGGAAACTTCCTATTCTGATGGGTTTTTTCCTATTTGAACTTGGATTTGTGATCTTTTCCCTATAAAAACACATCCAAGAGGTTCCTAAACCTACTTGTATTCATTCATTAGAAATTATGGAGGCTCTAGACAAATTTTTAGGATGGTTTTTGAGAGTTATGAGTGCTGAAGCAAAATCTGAGTTCAAGTGCTTTGGCTTGGATCCATTGCTCTCCTTGAAGCATGTGAGGCTTGAAACGAACCTCTTGACTGCTGCTACATATTTTTGGGATCCTCAAGTTCATGTGTTCCGCTTCAACTATGAAGAACTGTGCCCAACCATGGAGGAATTCTGTGCATTGTATGGAGTTTCAACGGTAGGTCCTTTCATTCTCCTTACTCCTCGCCCAAGCTTTCTTACTTCTTTCTCCAATCTACTTGGGATTCACTCACAATATGCCTCTACGTTTGTAAAGGACCATATGGTAGACTTGATGAAATTGGCAACCTCTTTTTTAGCTTGTGATAGTAAAGGTATTCTGAATTTTACCTTTCCTATTAAGCATGCACTTGCCTTTTGCCTCATTGGTCGTTTTCTTATTTCCACTGGTACTCCACATGTTCCCGTTCAAATCTGTGACTTGATTCCTCTCCTTGCCAAGGGCCATAACTTGATTCCCATGGTGCTAGCTGAAACCCTGAATGGTTTGGATAAAACTCATGAGGACCCAAAGGTTCCTTTAGGAGGTAGCCCCATTCTACTACAGATGTGGTTGCTTGAAAGACTGAATTTCTTGTCACCAGTTGCCATTACACCATACAAGCCCCAGCATTACTGCCTTCACCGCATTGAATTACCTGGGCAATTTTCATTGAGAGATTGGCTAGGTTACTACCAAACCCTTTCTTGGAGGAGTGTCAAGTGGTTTGTATTCATATGGGGCTGCAGTGACCAGGTGCTTCTGCGGACTTCTGGATGCGCCATGGTGAGACTCATAGGACTGAGGTCTACTTCCTTCTATTGGCCTTCAAGGGTTCTGCGTCAGATGGGCGCCATGCAAACCATACCCACTTCCTTGAAAGGTGACTATCCTGTGGTGCCCGTGGGTCTTTCTGTAGTGACTTGGGCGAAGGACCGATGGCCTAGCAAGTTGATACTAACCCAAGTTACGAATACTGATGGTCCATATATGATGAGCCCCGAGTATAAGGAATGGTTGAAAAGCAATTTAGGTGAGAGAGAGACTACTCGAAGAGAAAGGATTTTTGGACTTATCAAGAACAACGAACTTGGATCTTGCAGAGAAGATATTATGGAAGCAGTGACAGCAGCTTATGAACATGACTTGAGGAAGAAAAGAAGACATGAAAGAGAGAAGAAGAAAGCTGAGGAGCGAGCTGCAAAGAGGCTCAAGAAAATAGAATAGGATATTTATGGCATATTTATAGTTCTTTTACTTAATACCAATGAATTGCTATGTCAATCAATTTTAGTTTTGAATAAATTGCCAATAATAAATCAAATTTGGGATTTTCTTGTTTGATTTAGACCGCACCCAAGGTAACTTTATGGGTTGCCTACGTATCTCCATGGTTTTTTCTTCTTTTTTTTTTTTTTGTTTTTGTTTTGTTTTTTTTTGTTTTTTTTGTTTTTTTTTGTTTTGTTTTGTTTTTTTTTTTTGTTTTTGAATGGAGAATCAGGTCTTACGTAGTTCTTATGCCTTAACTTTTGCCTAGGCCGCCCTTACGGGTTTTTAACCTAGCAGGCCTCAAACATGATATTTTTTCAATTGGTCCAAATTAGTTGGACGAGCGAACTCAATTCCATCTAAATCCATGAGGCGAACAGCCCCTGCTGGCAATATCTCTTTGATAATGTATGGCCCACCCCAACTTGGCTTGAATTTTCCCCGCGGATCGAACACTGGAGCTCTGATTTCTTTCAGCACTACATCCCCTTTCTTTAGACCTCGATCTTTGACATGCTTGTTGAATGCTCTAGCAACTCTCCGTTGATACCCCTGAACATGATACAGCGCCCTTAAACGCCTTTCATCCAGCAAAGCTAACTCATCATAGCGGCTCTTAACCCAGTCCACTTCTGTTATCTGGCTCTCCACGGCAACTCTTAGTGAAGGAACTTCCAATTCAACTGGCAACACGGCCTCCATTCCATAAACTAGAGAATAAGGGGTAGCCCCTGTTGATGATCTTATTGATGTTCTGTAACCCCATAGAGCCAATGGCAACTTCTCATGCCAGTCTGTGTGTGAGTCCGCAGTCTTCTGTAGTATCTTCTTGATGTTCTTGTTAGCTGCTTCCACCGCTCCATTAGTCTGAGGACGGTATGGTGACGACAGATGGTGGGCTATGCCGTACTTTTGCAAGAGCTCATGGGTTTCTTTCTGAAAGTGCTGGCCATTGTCTGAGATAACTTCATGCGGTACCCCATATCGATAGATGATGCTGTGCTGTATGAACTGTGCTACCTTCTTGGAATTCAAGGTCTTGAAGGACGCTGCTTCCACCCACTTAGTGAAGTAGTCGATGGCAACCAGGATGTATTCATGCCCATTTGACACCTTTGGCTAGATCTGTCCGATGATATCTATCCCCCATACCACGAATGGCCATGGTGACGACATACTTGTTAAAGGCATAGAAGGCAAATGTTGTCCACTGGCGAACAGTTGGCATTTGTGGCACTTCTTGATATGTGCGTGGCAGTCTCTTTCCATGGTAGACCAATAATAGCCTAACCTCATGATTTTCTTAGCTAACATATAGCCATTCATATGCGGAGCCCCTGTCCCTTCATGGATTTCTTTAATCAGATGCTCGGCTTCTTCCTCGGTGACACACAGCAGGTGGATCCCGTTGTATGATCTCCGATATAGCTTTCCTCCACAAAGTACATAGTGACTTGCCAACCGCCTTAGGGTTTTTCTATCAATGCGAGATGCTCCTTCTGGGTACTCCCTTTCTTCAATGAACTTCTTTATGTCATGGAACCACGGATGGCCATCATTTACTTCCCCTCCTCGGATTGCACAACAGTACACAGGCTTGTCTCGGCATTCTATTACCAACGGCTTCACATTTCCCCCTTCAGGTATCTCCACCATGGATGCTAGGGTCGCCAAGGCATCGGCGAACTGGTTCTTGTTTCTTGAAAGGTAGTTGAACTCTATCTCTGAGAACTCCTTGGTTAGAGCTTCCAGATAGGCATGGTAGGGTAGCAGCTTCTCATCTCGAGTTTTCCATTCCCCTTTTATCTGACAAATGATTAGCGCCGAGTCCCCGAACACTTCTAATTCTTTGATCCCCAATTCAAGTGCCGCTTCCAATGCTAGGATACAGGCCTCATATTCAGCAATGTTGTTGGTGGCTTCGAACCCCAACTTGACCGCCAACGGTGTAAATGCCTCTTCGGGTGAGACCAGCAGGACTCCTATCCCATAACCTTTCTTGTTGGCTGCACCATCGAAATATACTCTCCAAGTTTTTCTACCAATCTCTAGCACGTCCTCATCTGGGAATTGATCGTTGAACGGAGCGGATGATGACACCGGACAGTTGGCTAGGTAGTCTGCGATGACGCTTCCCTTGATAGACTTCTGATTCACGTACTTGATGTCGAATTCATTGAGGAGAATTGACCATCGAGCAGTTCTGAATGACAATACTGGCCTTTCTACCAGGTACTTCAACGGGTCCATGCGACTTATCAAGAACACTTCGAAGGACATCATGTAGTGCCGGAGTTTCTGCGTCGCCCATACTAGTGCCACACAAGCCTTTTCAATTGCATTGTACTTCACTTCATAGTCTGTCATTTTCTTGCTTAAGTAATAAATGGCATTTTCCTTTGTAGACCCTTCAAGATATTGAGCTAACATAGCTCCCGTCGCGGTTTCGGTGACCGTTAAGTATAACAAAAGTGGCGCGCCTTGCCGTGGGGGAACTAAGATTGGAGGATTGCTCAAGTATCTCTTAATGGTCTCAAAGGCCTCTTGGCATTCTTCGTTCCATACTTTTGGCACACCTTTCTTAAGCAATTTGAAGATTGGTTCGCAAACCATGGTCAAGTTGGCAATGAATCGGCTTATGTATTGAACTCTTCCCAGAAAACCCCGGATCTGCTTCTCAGTGCTAGGCGGCTCCATCTCCACAATAGCTTTTATCTTCCCTGGGTCCACTTCGATACCTCTCTGAGTGATCATAAACCCCAATAACTTGCCTGCAGTGACACCAAAAGCGCACTTCTGTGGGTTGAGACGGAGATTGTACTTTTTTGCTCGCTCTAGGAATTTCTCTAGTGCCTTGAAATGCCCTTCTCTATCCACGGACTTTACGATCATATCATCGACATAAACCTCGACTTCCTTATGGATCATATCATGCAATAGGGTCGTAGCTGCTCTTTGGTAAGTAGCCCCAGCGTTTCTTAAGCCAAAAGGCATTACTTTGTAACAGTACGTTCCCCATTGCGTGATAAAGGCTGTTTTCTCCATGTCTTGAGGCGCCATCTTTATCTGGTTATACCCGGAGAATCCGTCCATGAAGGAGAGGAGTGCATGTCCCACCGTGCTATCTACCAACACGTCGATATGGGGTAAAGGAAAGTCATCCTTAGGGCTCGCGGCGTTGAGATCTCGGAAGTCGACACACATCCTCACTTTCCCATCTTTTTTAGGCACAGGCACTATATTCGACAACCACTCGGGGTACTCCACAACTTGGAGGAAACCCGCGTCTAGTTGTTTAGTTACCTCTTCTTTTACTTTTAGAGCCTATTCTGGTTTTAATCTTCTGAGTTTCTGCTTTACCGGCTTCTTTAGGGAATTAGTGGGGATATAGTGTTGCACAATATCAGGGTCGATGCCAGGCATGTCTTCATAAGACCATGCAAAAGTCATAATGTTGGCTTTCAAGAGAGAGATCATCTTTTCTTTTTCAACGGGGGAGAGGGTTTTCCCAATTTTAACTATTCTTGGCAATTCATTCGTCCCTAAGTTGATTGATTCCAATTCATCCATATTAGGTTTGGTGACGCCCCTTTTCCTTTGCTCAACGAGCTCCGGGGGGACATCGTTCCTAGGATCTATATCCATGCCATAAATATCCATAGAGGAGAGAAAAGAGACACTGCATATATAGAGAAAGAAAGCACACTTTATTGACTAGGAATAATGGGAATGACACACAAAAGAAAGAAGGAAAACAAACAAATCTGTATCAATACTATTACTCCACAAAGTGAGTAAAGTAGATACATCTTATTGAATTAGGGAAATATTACTAAACTAAGACACCTACAAGCTGCTATCAGGTAGGCCAAGGTCTTCTTCTTCATGGATCTCCACAATGACACCACATTCAAGGTACCAATTCAGGAATGGCACGGTAGCATGGCTAATGGATGAACCCTGGAGTTCTTCAATGGTCGAGTCTTCCACGGTGAGGATCATGTCTTGGAACATTTCAGTCATAGCCCCCGCATCAAGGTTCTCTGCCCAGTCCTCCTCTTTCTTTTCCTAGAACTCATCATTGATGGCATCATCATCCACCATTTCAGCTGTGATTGGATACCATTCGGTGAAGAAGATTTCAAAACCCGGAACTCGGATCTTGGTAGCTTGGTCAAAGGTGGGCTCTGGAAACCCGCAATATAGAAAATCATCCCCTTCTTTGACGAAGTAACCATTCAAAGTAGGTCGATATGGCGAGATCTTCAGGTCTGGCACCCTTCCCTCGGCTTTGGCTCTTACTTTTTCTTTGTTCCTCTTTAGCATTTCCGCATAATCATTTTTGGAGGGCTCATATCCTAACCCAAAAGTATATGAGGTGACACGGCTTAGAATAGACGTAGGGATCCCTTGTTGGCGACGCCCTAGCCCCATGCCTGGGAAGAAACTCATCCTTCTCATGATCTCACCAACATGCAAGTTGCTATGGGGGCAAAAGTCCAAGGGTATTAATTCACCCTTTTCGAGCTCTTTCTCAATGCATTGGACATAGTCAAACCCAGATAGCGGTATCGCTGCTGATTCGGGTTGTATCTCACATATAGGCACACCTGCGAGTTTCAATTCATAGTCCCCTTGAAGCGTTACTATGGCTCCTTCATAAGGAAACTTCACCTTTTGATGGAGTGAAGATGGCACAGCCCCAGCAGGATGGATCCAAGGTCGGCCCAACAACAAGTTGAAACATGACGGCACATCCAACACTTGGAATTCTACCCTAAATTCAGTGGGTCCCATGATAAGAGGCAAAGTAACTACCCCTATTACTTCTCGGCGGGTGTTATCATAAGCTCTTACGGTCTGCCCAGATGGCGTGAAATCAGTGGGTCCCAAACCCAAAACAGTGGCAGTTCGGAGAGGACATACATTCAGTGCGGACCCATTGTCGATAAGAACGGTGGGAACCCTCTTCCCCATAGTGTCAACGGTCACATAGAGAGCTTGAGAATGGCTCGGCCCGCTTTTAGGTAGGTCTACATCGGTGAACACGATGGTTGAGTTCTTGGGAGTTGGATTCACCAAATGTACCAATCCCTCGGGGGATGTGTCAACGGGCACTTGTATCTGATTCAACAGTTTCAACACGGTCTGTCTGTGCTTATGCGAGGCCATGAGCAAACCCCAAATAGTAATGTTGGCATTGGTCTTCTTCAGCTGCCTAAGCACTTCATCCTCTTCTTCTTGCAAGCTAGGACGCCTCTGCCCTTTCAAATCTTCCAACGGATTTTCAGATTCTAGGTGGGGGGGCTTGAAATGACGACCCCCTCTGGTTATATGGTCCAACTCATCATCGCTAGCCCATATGTCATGGACTTCCTCGGAGTCATTCATCAAGTCATCCCATTCTATCATGTCGATGCTCTCCATCTCTGTCGGCAAGTCATCCCAACCTGAAGGGACTATCGGCTCATCTGATATCGGACTTGGGCTTGAGTACAGCACATAGTAATCATATTTCCCCGACGCTTCACCTAATAGGCCAACCTGAGGATCCCCTGCTTCATATCTTTCTTTCAGCTCTTGTTGGATAGATTTCTTTGGCAACAACAAAACCTTTTGGTCAATGAGGTCTTGGATGATCTTCTTTAGTATAGAACAAGCCTCGGTGTCATGGCCGGGTACACGATGGTATTGGCAATATTGGTGAGGGGTTGATGGTCTTGGCTTTGGTGGAAGTGGCATGATAAGGCTGTTATTGCGGCAAATGGTGAAGAGACGGGTTAAGGTCATGGGGAGCGGAGTGTATTGTCTTATGGGATAGCGAGGGCGAGAGGATTCAACCCCAATGGCATTTATGGTGTTAAGTGGGGGTGTGTTGTTGTGTGATGGGAGAGGATTACGGGTGACATTTGGACGGGTTGGTGGTGAAATGACTTGCTTGTCAATGAGGTCTTGGACTTGGTGGCGAAGGCGAATACAGCGATTGGTGGCATGGCCTTTGGATTGGTGGTACTTGCAGTACTCATTCTCATTGTAGCTCTTGGGTAAGGGATTTGGTGGAGGTCTTGGGTCGAGTGGCTTCAATAGGTCACGACTTATGAGCTTTTCAAGGACTCTTTCGAGTGGCATGAATAGGTCAGTGAATTGGCGAGGTGGGTTGACATCATTAAGAGAAAAGGGTTGGATTGGTTGAGTTATGGTGTTGACCTCGGCATTGTTCTTCCCAGTAAAGTTTGTCTTGCGACTCCTCACTTCCTCAGTCTTGATTGTCCCATCATTGATAGCATCTTCAACCTGCGTGCCAGCCCCAATGAGAGCTTTGAAATTTGGGAAATAGTGGGCAAATAGGTGCTTGTGATACACGGGCAGCAGGTTCTTAACCACTAACTGAATTTGGTCTTCCTCATTTGGCCTATCCGTCATTCTCGACGCCTTTTGTCTCCACCTTGTAATGTAAGCGGAGAAAGTTTCATGAGCCCCTTGCTTGGTAGTTTCTAGGTCCCTTCGAGTAACGTCCACCTCTGTGTTATACTTGTAGTGCTCTGAAAACTCATTGCATATGTCTTCCCAAGTCCGGGTTCTATTCTCATCCAAGGATAAGAACCATTTCAAAGCAGAAGTGGCTAAGGTTTCATGGAACATTTGAGCTAAAAGCTCGTCAGTAGCCCCTCGAGGGTGCATAGCTCGCACGTACATCTTCAAATGAGTCTTAGGGCAACCCGTCCCATCGAACTTTTCTAACTCCGGCATCTTGAATTGTAGTGGAATACGAGCCGTTGGAAACAGGGATAGAGTCCGCACATCGACCATGTCATCAGCCCTGCGAATCCCTTTTATAGTTCTCTCCAATGCTTCTACCTTGCTAGCTAACACGGAATCACTGCTAGAACCTTTCCCCTTGGCTTGCCCTTCTAGGTCAGTGACCTCAGGTTTTGAGCTACTTTCCCCCCTTGTCTTGGTGTTCTCATTGGATTGAGGTCCCTCTTCGGTGCCAGCCCCATGAGGTATACCCGAGGAATGGGCCTTAGAGCCATTTTGTTCAAGATCCGCCATCTTCTGTTGGTTCTCTTGAGCCATTTTCAATGCGGTATCGGATGTCTCGGCGGTATGGTCAAGCTTGGCCATGATGGCTTTCAGGCAAGCCTCAAGGTCAAAGTGCCCCTCACTAGTTCTTTCGTCGGCCATGTCTATCTGATGGGTAGACTCAACACTCACTAGACGCCCTTGTGGATTGCGGATCCAAGCCAGCACGTCTTAGGATAGAAAAGTTTTAACCTTTAGCCTAAGGATCTGTCCTAAACCTCCATATTTTCCTTAATGAATTCGGTCTCTACACCATGTTCAATTAATTCATTCCTTTTATCCAATTACCTTTACAGGGGTCATGGATTAAGGGTATGTTTTAAAGAATAGGGCATAGAGTCCTTCAATTAGGTTTAATTAATCCCCTAGGACTAGCACATCACAAACATAGCTTTACATCCTATTTCCTTAATTTATTCCTCCTAACCCATGGCCTTAACGAAGGCTAGGGTTTAAAGGTCTATATTAAGGGCATAAGATATAAAGCCTCACACCACAAACACGGCATAACATCATTACAAACAATTGTGGGTGCATAAAGGTGAGACCGTAGTGTCCTACAAGTCTGTCTATATGGACTAATGATAAGGGTAGGCTAGGGTCCTTCACTTGCTTGAGCAATCCTTATACCTAACCACATGTGGCATCAGGAACGCCGCGTGGGTCCAGCAGTACGTGATTAACTCATTTAATATACCCAAGGGCAAGCCCAAGGGTACTAGGCAAGAGAGGTTGATAGCTTTCGCCCCAACACATGGAATCAGGAAAACCAAGGTTGAGACTAGGCCGATCGTTGGCAAGGATACATCGAGGGACATCGATCCTAACATGCAAGAGTTTGCGCACACAATGCAATAAATGAAAGCACACAATCAAGCGGATGCAATGTGATTGATTTTAATTAAACATAAGAAATTAACCTAGCCCATTTAAACTTTATAGAGTCTAGCCCACAAATCCCCAGTGGAGTCGCCAAACTGTGAACCCCGGAAATTGGGCCCACGAGAAATTGAAAAGAAAGTGGGTTTGAAAAAGAAAAAGGAAAGGAGTCGCCACCTTATTTTTTAAAGGAAACAAGGAAAACCCTAAAAATAGTTTGTTTTAGGAAAACAATTTGAATGACTCCATAAAAAAGGAAAGGCAAAAACCAATCTTTTGAAAACCAAAGAAATCGGGGATTCGGAGGCTAAGTTATGACATGGGAAGGTTCTAGGCAAAGCCTATAGGCACCCATGTCACCCTTTCGGTCTCTCAGTTCATTTGGGCTAAATTAAAGTCTTTCCATACAAAAAATCAGCAAGTATATCATCACAAGAATTGCATGCATATCATATATTTCATTCATCCATCCATGCATAATAAGCAAATAAAAACAGAAAATAAAAAGAAGAAAAGAAAACATAAATAAACCTAGGATGCTTGGATCCTAGAACGGACTTGAGCCTCACGAAGAGCGCCTACGTACCATACAACGAAATACATGGATCAAAGTCCACGTAGTTCGATTAGAACTAAGGTTAAATCCTAATACAAACCTATGGTAAAAACCCTAGGTTTCCTTATTTGATCAAAAGAGAATTGATAGAAAGTTTGATTTTAGGAAAGAAATCCACAAAATGGAAACCTTAATAAAAACCAGAATTTTGTTTATGAAGGAAACCTCTAATTAAACCATAGGATCATATTAAAAATTAACCCTAGATAGGGAGAAGAGAATGAGTTAAGAAGAAAGGTGAATTGGGGCACCTTCACACCCACTTACCTGAGCGCAATTACTCCAAACATTAGCTATTTCAGACATAAGCAGCCCTATTTGCCATAGGACAAATACCACACCTATTTGCACCCTTACAAGTGCTCAAAACCATGCAAAAACACTAACATGCAAATCTGGACAGAATAGTATTATGACCTAAAATCATCCACTAAGCATGCCAATAGCAAAAACAGCGAATAATAATAAGTCCTAACATATTCCTAGAACCATATCATGCATAAAAACCCTAAAACATACTAATATGCATGCAAAACTATCATGTTTACTCTACATGCAAGACATATACAGCAAACACGAAGAAAAACCAAATAAAAAAGTCTACTTTATCATGCTATATGAAAACAAACACAAAACAATGACTCTAAAACCCTAAACTCACAAATATGCTTAAAAACTCACAAGACATACTTTAATCATGCTAAAACCAAACTAAACAGAAATTAAATCATGCATATTAACTAACTAAAGCAATATAACATGATGAAAATCCTAACTCTAACATGCAATGACACTAATCCTAGCACAAGGACAAACAGGAGCACAAGAATCATAACTATGCATTAAAAACCTAAGGGACAGCCCTAAAGCATGCTAAACAGTAGATAAAAAATAGATATTCCATGTATATTAACTAGCTAGAGTGTTAATACATGATAAAAAATTTACCTTTAACATGCAATAAGCCTAACCCATATGAAAACCTAGTTTAAGCTTGAATAGAGAAGGAGAATACCTTAGGAAGGGCCTTCCTTTGTGTTTGTAATTGTTCGTGGCTCCTTATGTCTTTAGAGTGAATCAAACCAACACGAATCCTCCTCTTTGTCAAAGTGGTATCACAGCAAAGAGATCAAAACTCACTCAACTTTGAAAAGAAAATAGAAAACAAAAAGAGAACAAGAGAAAAGAAAAGTGATTTTCGTCACTTTGCAGCAGCAGCAACTTCAATCGCGTTTTTGGGTATGAAAACGTTGGATTTGGAAAAAGCTTGTGAAATACAAAGTTGTAGAGAATTGAATTATCTTTCTAACAAGACCAATTTCATCAAATTCTGACTTCGGATGAAAAGTTATGATTAAAATACGACTGCTGGTTTTCAGAAATCTGCTGCTGAATTATGACGAATTTCACTCCCTCCAAACCCTCTTCTCCTCCCCCTTGTTTAAAGACATTAAGAGAGTATTTATAGCTGAAATCTGGAGTTTCCCTTTCCTTCCTGGACTAGGTTTCCTTGGAGAATAATCAAAAGGTATTTTATAATGATAAAAGACTTCTAATTTGAATAGGAAAAGGAAATTGTCTTTTATAAAAATTGGGAGACTGACCGCTAACACGCATGCACATGTATCGTATGTGCGTACACACACTCATCACATACGTACACGTGTTAGTGTCATGATAAAAATGGCTAATTTAATAAAATAATTTTCTTTTCATTTTAACCAAAAATCTCATGCTGTGATTCGCACTAATTCTTCAAGGATAATCCGTAAATAACCACACTAAACTCATCATCAGGCCATATCAAAATTGAACTTCATGAAACACTTTTGAGGGTAAAATGATGACTAATGAAAGTCAATTTGAAAAGATTTGGTTGGTAATTGTGAGTCAATTAGAGCTAACCCAAGGAAGGGTCAATTAACCAACTTGAACTACATCGAGCCATTTTAATCCCGAGCCATTGACTTACCAAATTGAACCTAGAAATACCTCTTATGCATCCATATGAACTCCAATTGACAATTTGGAGATCATTCCAAGGTCAAATGAAAAGTTTGGGACTTAAAAGACGATTATGCCCCTCAAGTCACAAAAGCTCTTATTATCCCTCAAGATCAACTCCAATTTGAACCAAAATTCATATCCATTGTCCTTGTGACTCTAGAAAACTAATGCAAGTGACTAGACTCAAAAACAAAACAAAAACATGCATGAAATGATGAGCCCTAGTAAGGTGGTGCAAAAATGGGGTGTGACAACTGCATAAGTCCTTGTGTGGTCTGTAAGTGTGTCTTGTACTCGTTTATTTCATAGTGGATTTGCTTCAACTGGACGAGGTCCCGTGGTTTTTCCCATCTAGGGTTTTACACGTAAAAATCTCTTGTGCCATTGTTAATTTCTTTTATGCTTGCTGTGTGACTGATTTATTTGTGGTAAAAGAGATTAATTGACTTGAAATCAAATTTGGGTAAGATTTATACATAATACCTATTCAACCCCTCTTCTAGGTATTGTAGGCTTGGTAAAATCGGAATTTCAGAGCTATAGCGAAAGTAACCTCACCAGGGTCAGATTTGCAAGTAAAGTTTTTGAAGGTGAAGGAAGGTTTGGGGGAAACAAAGAGAAGAGAGATTGGACCGGCAGAATCCCTTTGGGCAGGCTTTCAATGGTGCCGATCTCATTTCTCCACTCGCCCGCGGTGCTGCTTTCCTCTCCTTCATCTATTCCATCTCTCTACTCTCCTCTGCCGATCCTATCTTCTCTACTCCTCTCTTTTTCCTCTTTCTCTCTTTGTTTACAGATCTAAAATTGGGGTTTTTTGAAATCATATTTTCTAGTTGGGAATGGTATGATGAAGAAGGAATTGGTATGGTGTGGTGTGGTGTGGTGTGATGAAAGTAGAGGGTTTGGAGTAAATGAATGAGAGGGTTGGTTGTAAATTTTGCCGAAAAATGAGAAATGATGGTGGTGAGGGGGATGTAGGGTTTGGAGTAAATGAATGAGGGTAATGTTGGAATTTCACACATTTTAGGAATTAGTTTCCTGACCCAACCAAACCGCGAACCAAATGTGGGAATGGGTATCAATACCAACATTCCTATTCCCAAGTAATGGATTATTCCTAAGACTCACATTCCCATTCCCTGAACCAAACACACCCTTGGAGTCTTACAAAGTTACAAGTGACGGGCCAAGGTAATACATTATCACCCGATTTGTCCGAATCACATAAAATTTTTGTTCACTCTCATATAAATTTTGTAATTACAAATAATGATTTTCCAATAAAAATATTAATCACAATTGTTTTATAATTTTACTTCTCATAATTATATATTTATAAAATGTAATTTGGACGAAAAGGGGTTAACTTGTCCAAGATTTTCCAAAACCAAATTTGGATAATGAAGTACAGAACCTAAATCTAACTCTTCCAAAGGAAATCCAAAATACTATGCCAAAAAATTTGGCAAACTTTTTCAAAATTTAAACCTCAATACTTCCTAAACAAAAGTTTACCAAAAAAATTACTCCATTTTAACGTTTTCAAAATTTTTGAAAATGGAACTTTATCATCTAAGAAAACCCAAACAGCACTAAAATGGTTTTGATTTCGTCCACGGGCCTGATTCAATATATTGTATTCTCACTACTTAATCCTTATTTATTCACCTGAAAGTAGGATTGAAACCCCGTCCCATGGTTTTAGTACAATAACTTATCCCTAGAATTAGCCAACCCCCTTCAAGAAAAATGAAAAAAAAAAATTATCACTAGGCTAGGACGACTGTGGTTCTCATTTCAGGTTGTTTTAAAATATAAATAACAGTTTTTTTTAAAAAAAAATTTTAAATTTATTTTTAAGGTTGTACCAATGCAAAGGGTTTATTGGAAGCATACTTTGTGGGCAAATTATCTTTGGGTCTAATGGCATGTCTTATCCCAATAAAAATATTAGGAAAGTCTAAGTTTTGACTTTGTGTGTTTGAATATGTGTTCTTTTATTGTTTAACAAAAAGGAAAAATAAAAAGAAAAGCAGAGTTTTCGGAGATTATGATTCAATTTAGTAACTATTTAAGTTGAACATAGGTTGGATTCTAGAAGGGCAAAAAAAAAAAAAAAAAGGGGAAAAAAAAGGGCCAAAATCAACACCTTTGGAGTAACTGGCCTCTGGGCAATTGATAGATGTGGCTCAATCAATGTAGTCCCGAGTCACGGTGGAGGTCCCGTGATGGACCCAGGTTCGGCGCCGTTCACCTAGCCAAGTTGTCTGTTTGTTTGTTTTTGTATTTTAGTTAATTTTGAATATGCAATCTAAGAGGCGCCTCCCCATTAGAATCATTATGTTCAACTGTTCAAAAGTGGTTTAACCATTAGGCAACTTAGGGAATTATTTTAAGATCCCAAAAAAAAATATAAGCACTCTAATTCATTTTCAAATTTATTTTAAAAAGCCACATCATCAAAGAAAATATATATATATATTTGTAAAAGCCATATTATCACAAAAAAAAAAAAAACAAAAAAACAAAAAAAAAAAAAAAAAAAAAAAGATGCCACATTTAAAATTTTCACCTAGCCTAGCTTAGGCCTCAACTTTCATAAAGCCAACCCTAATACTATAAAAAATTCAGCCAAAAAAAAAATATATATATATAAAAGATGGGCTCGCACCAATCACTCAAAGTTAAGGAAGAGTTCCAATCAAACAATATTAAATGAAAGGTATTCCATAATATCAAATTTTGATTGATATGTGTGATTAAATCACGTGATGTTTATCTGTCGAAATTAAAACTCTTGAAAAATCCTTTGTCCTTGAGATTCAGGCAATATTTTAGAACATGAGTAAAACTCGTCAGTACACCCATAAGGATGCCCTTATAAAAATCTTTTTTTTTTCTTCAAATATTTTTTCGTCCGTCTTTCTGCCCAATTAACACTCCTGCATTGGTAACCCCGTCTAAGGAAAATCACCTCTTAGGGATTGTTTCGTAAACTAACACCCAAAAAGGATCTTTGACTGTCAACTTGGTATTAGTTTGTAATAAAGTTATTGGTCAAGTTGTAGCAAAGATCTTTGACTATCAACTTGGTCGGTTGGTACTAGTTGGTGACATCCTCGCAAAGCTTTTGGAAAAAGCTGTAGGAGTCTTCATACGCGTTTGCTTGACTTGGGGCATGAAGTAACAAATCGCAGTCCCAATTAACCAATGAAATGATGCCATTAAATCAATTTAATGACTAAATTAATCACATAGTACCACTAAACCAATTTGATATCTAAATTACACTTTTATCATCCGTGTAGCCATTAAATTTGATAGAAATAAACTATTTAAGTATCGTCGAAATCTAATTATAAAAGTCTATTTTAGTGTTTTGTTAAATTTTATGTATCAAACATATTCCAGTTCCAATACCACAAAAGTCTATACAATTGATAAATTATACAAGGGTAAATTATATTAAGATCCTCTCTAGTATCAAACAATTATAAAGTGGAAAAGTCTCCTTTTTTAGTAGTTGTATTTGCAATCGAAATATAGTCACATGATCACTTCAAATAAATTGCACTCATACATAGATGTCTTTATGATTCTTTCGCCCAAAAAACTGGAATTGTTTTTTTTCATTTTTGGGGTAATGTTAGAAAAATTGACTTAAAAGAGAGGATTTACAACACCCCCCCCCCCCCCCCCCCCACCCCAAAAAAAAAAAAAAAAAAAAAAAAAAAAAATTAAAGTGATGACACTAACTTTTTTACATAATCTAATTCAAGGTACGTGATAGATTTATTCTTTTAATACTATGTAAATTTGTGGAATTGTTTAATATAAAATTGATGTTCCCAAACAGGCCCTAACAATTGGCTGGTGGCCACCATTTTCTATAACGGTTATTATTATTATTATTATTATTTTTTTTGTTTCAAATATGCTAACAAATTTTCTTAGAACATCCAAATGTGCAGGTTATGTGGGGAGAAGAAACAAGAACTAGAATCCTAGAAAAGGTGGGAAGGGGGGAACCGTACATACATGAGGAAATGGGAGAGAGTTTGCATTGAGTTGGGATGGGCAGTGGGCACATGGAAGGAGTTAATCTTTCACGCCCTATAGTCTACACCATAAAGGGGTGCACATGGGCTAGAATAGAGATGGGCCAAGGTTAGCCCACCCCATCGTTTCTATAAATTAGTTGATCGAAGCCCACCCAACAAGCAAAAAGTGGACAAGTCTTCTTTTTCGAGGGGCTGAGAAATGGTTGTTGAGTTCGCAGTCAATATATGATGACGTAATCATGTAAAATGAAATGCACTCACTTACAAGTAGTGTTACCTTATATTCTGATGTAACAAGTAATTAATGATTTACTCACCTAATTTCTATATCTTCTCGCCAATCAAGGAGCATGTACTTTTGCCACTAGATATTTTAAAAATAAAATAAAAAATTTTAAAATAAAGTAGTCGACAAACTACTCTCAAGATTACCCACCGAGGTTTTACCTTTGACTAATCATTAATAACTTGTGTGAGATATTTCATACCCATATATAGACAATGATAGTTGCAAAGAGTTGAAACAAGGGAATTTTGATCATAGCCCTTATATATAAGACTCCTTTTACAATAGGACCTAAATAAGAATCAGTTTTGTAAAAACCCCTTTCAATCCCGTACGGACCAAAAAGCCCCTCATTTTACTGTTGGAACTATTTACAATTGTGCCATTATACTCTTAATACCCGAAAATCAGGGATTTCAAACCCACTATGATTTACGGCAAATTTATAGAAATAAAATCCCTATCAAAAACCACTTTCAAAATGCACAAAACCACCTTCCAAACGTATGAAGCAACATTTCTAGGTTTGGAGATGAAAAAGAAGAAGACGACATCCATGGCAAGATAGTGGTCATAGAAAGTCCGGTCACCATTGGAGAAGAAAGTCTGGTTTTTTCAGATCTGGTACTATAGCCGAATGCCTCCCCTCCCATTCTTCTTCAAATCCTAACTTGCTTTATGAAGACCAGATCTGTTGCCATGGCAAAAAAAAAAAAAAAGAATTCCAAGGTATACATATTTAAAACAATAATTTAGACAGTGACATCATATTCTTTGGTGAAATAAAGACATGATAAGAGATATGTATCAACACAAAATGTTAGTTGCATAGTAATAGCATACTGTTCTATATTAAAAAAACACAACAATGGGTGATAGTATCATCGTACTATTTGAAATAAAAAATATGAATTCCAATGTATACATACTCAAAACAGTACTATAGATAGTAAAATGATACTTTTGGCGAAGGTGAATAGTTTACTGTTGTGTGCTTTGAAAAATTTACACAGACAATAGTAACAGTTTACTCTTATGTGCTTTGGAAAAATTATACACCACATAATAATAGTACAACCCTCAATCCACCACCGTCCTTTTACCACACCAAAACCTGTTAAGTTTCCAACTTAAAAGCCTAAGCTAGTAAGTAGAGGGCCGAAACAGGTATATGAAGACATGTTTAACTCGATATTTAATTGATGTGGGATGTGGTATATTTCCAACACTCCCCCTCACGTGCAAGCCTAACAAGATTCAAATGGCCTGTCACGTGGACAATAAAGACGGGCTCACGAGTGGAACGGGCCCAAGAACGATATGCTCTGATACCATGTTAAGTTTCCAACTTAAAAGCCTAAGCTAGTAAGTGGAGGGCCTAAACAGGTATATGAAGACATGTTTAACTCGATATTTAATCGATGTGGAATGTGGTATATTTCCAACAAAACCACCCGCTGTGAACCCTGCCATAAAACCCCAAACTTGTTGATAACCACCAAAACCACCATCATCAAACTCTACCAAACCCACACCATCCTCCCCGTAGTGTCTCCAGCATTGTGCAACAAATCAGAAACCCAAATCAAAACCACAACCCTTTCCCCTTCAAACCCATTGTCACAAAAAAAAAAAAATAATAATAATAATAAAAAAAAAAAATCTCTGGCTTCATCTTTGTGATCAAAGAAGCAACTACAATTTTGGCCAACGTTATGGCTACATCACCTTCTCTGTCATCGACTTCAAAGCTCACGCAGAAGGAACATGGCACAAGACTACACTGATCACAAGATCATAGCCCCGTGGAGCTTCACCTTCTTCCATGGGTATTCGTCTCACCAACATCATTGCCATCGTTTCACCGGCATCCTATCATCATCATCTCGCTATCTTCTCGTTGGTGTCCCGCCTTTGCCAACCCTCGCTAGGGCTTGAGGAGAAAGAAAATAACATTTCCTTTTTCACACCCCTCTTTTCTCTCTTTCCCTCACCCCCTCCCTTTTTCTAGTAAATAAATTCGATTGAAATATAAATATAAAATGTTAAAATGGGTATTTCCAAAAAACCATTTCCTTTTGCTTAAAAAATCTTTTAAAAAAGGGGTTTTGAAGTTAAAAAATCTTATGGTGGGTTTTTTGTTGAAAGCAGTCCCTAATAGGGGTTATTGCTAATTTCCCCTTGAACAATGACTTTTGGGGGCACATTTAGGGCCTAATCACTCAACCAATCCCATAGGGGCATTACACCCTCAAATTTGATAGAATGGCACCCTTAAATTTATTTCTCCACCCTCAATTTTAAATACAATGTATGTTAGTGCATAGGTGGCAACCCCAAACAAAAAATCTTAATTAAGCTCCATGCTCTGCAGTTTCAATCAGGGATATAAAGAATTGAAAGATCGGGAAAAGATGAGGAACCAATCCTAGTCACTGTCGCCTTAATCCGTTGCCGTGGGCTTATTGATATCTAAAAAATTGAGTGGCTGGCCATTTGGAAGAGAGCAAGGCCACCCTGACATGTATATGTGATGAACGTTTTGTCTTATTTTCCACACAAGAAAGCCCTGTTTCTGCATTAAATATTACAGAGAGATTGGAAAGAAAAGAGAAGAAAAGCAAAAAAAAAAACGAAACAAAACAAAGGGTTGGGGCGGCCCCGGGGGGGGGGGGGGGGGGAGTGGGAAGGCATTGGAGAGTAGAGTGATTCCTCTCATTAGATGAGTGAATTCCTAAAATATTCTCTAAGGGGTTGAGTGGTCATCTAGTTGGTCAGTAAGTCCCCAAGTAGACCTTTATTCCCCTTATTTTTTGAGTTATAATCTTTCCTTAATCAATCTAAGTCAATTATCATCTTCCTTTTCCTTCCTCTAATTTTCTCTCACAATATATATATATATATATATATATATATCAGCAAGATTTCCCATTTATTTCTCAAAATACCAACAAGAAATCAGGCAAATAGTGAGCTAACAAACTTGAAACTAAAAACTCTGGTAACACCCAACTGGTATTGCAAGTCAAACACAAACACAAAAGCTAACGCAAGAATGGGAAATATATATAGGCGTATACCCCGAAAATAACCGTACAAAGAAGGTAAATAGCCTTCTAGGTTTTTTACTTATTTAAAACAAGAATAAAAAGTCAATAGATGTGAGATATACGAAACATCAATATGAGACGTTCTTTATCGAGCCTCCAATAATGTAATAGTTACTTCATTAGTTGAACATGGTTCATGCTTGTGAGATGAAGAATCGGTTCCAACCAAATTCCTTTCATTGAAAAAACCAGGTTGTTTAGGTTGAGGTAATTCACTCTCACTTCCCAACATTAAAACCACTGTTGACATGTTAGGCCGATCTTCCGGGCATCGTTGCACACATAACAAACCCACATGAATTGCACGCAACACTTCAGATGTATTGCTAGAGTCCCCAATCGATGCATCTATTAGTTCCAAAGGCTTACCTTCTATATAGAGCCTCCATGCCTAAAAGATTTAAAACCATGCATATTGTCAGTAGTAGTTTTAGCATAAGGAATAATTAGGAAATATTAGTCAAAATGCTTACATGCCCAATAAGGTTAAGGTGACTGTTTGGATGATGAAAACCTCTGTTTTTCTTCCCACTCACTATCTCTAGCAACAAAACACCAAAGCTAAAGACATCGGATTTTACTGAGTAGAGTCCATCAATTGCATACTCAGGAGACATATAACCGCTGTTGCATAAAACCATTAAACAAAGAGATAGATTGACCATCATTGACATTAAACAAGGATCTAGATTCATGTGATACTTACTATGTTCCAACCACTTTTTTCGTATTACCCTCAGTTTCATTCTCATCAAAACTTCTAGCCAAGCCAAAGTCAGATATTTTTGGATTCATCTTATTATCTAGTAAAATATTGCCTGCTTTAAGATCTCTGTGGATTATCCGTAGTCTCGAATCTCGATGAAGATAAAGGAGCCCCTGAGCAATTCCAATGATGATTTGAAAACGCTTAGTCCAATCAAGTAGAATGCTTCGTGTGTGATCTGCCCAATTTTTTCCAATAGCAATTTAAAGTTCTTGAATATAGAATATAATTCTTGTGGCAACACTTGTAATAATGAAATCAAACCCCCCCCCCCCAGCAACACCATTAAACTAGACACTCCATGTACTTTGTTTAGCTGGAATGGAACGGATGGGAAAGAGATCTGATTCCATACTTAAAGTAGTTTGAAATAAAAAGGGATTTGACATGACTGTCTAAACACACTATTTGATTCCATTCCCATTCAAATTACCTCATCCAAACATGCTGTTTGGAATGAATTGGAATGAGATTTCATTCCATCCATTCCATTCTAGCTAAACAAACATGGCCTAATAGGTAATGACTAGTACATTTGTCCCCTTTCCTTGATTCATCTATCACTTTTACATCTTGGTACCTTAAATTTAGGTATCGTAATGAAGCCACTGGGGCTAGCCGGCTTAGGGGTGAAGGAGGAAAGGGTGTAAAAGGTTGGATTAGGATAGGTTATGGGTCCAATCCCCTTCAATTTTACCCAATATATATATATATATATATATTGCTGTAGTGGCTTTGGTGAAAGCATCACTTACATAAAATGAGTAGGTTTTGGAGCTTGTCTGATAAAAAACACAACATTATGTGTTTAGACTAGTTAGACTAAATATATAAAGGTTCTGAGAGAGAGTCATACCAAAAATAAAGAAATCCAAACTTTTGTTGGGCATGAATTCATAGATCAATATCGTTTCATCTACTTGAAGGCAACACCCTAGAAGCTTCACTAGATTTCGGTGCTGGAGTTTGGCAATGTGTATGACTTCATTCTTGAACTCGTTGAGTCCTTGTCTAGAGTTCTTTGAGAGCCTCTTCACAGCTATTTCTTGTCCATCTTCCAATACACCCTAAAAATTATCACTCCATGTTATGTCCCAAGCTAGATTATGTTTCTTCAATGAAAACGCCCCAAATTTTGGTTAAAGTTTCAAACAATGGCTAAAAAATGTCCAATCATACATACAGAAGGGTCCTTGTCTTTCATTGAAGGTATAAAAAAATAAAATAAAAACACAAAGAAAGAAGACGTGGTTGCTAGGTATTGACCAAATAAACATCACTAACTATTGGAGAAAATATTTGTAACCATGTTGGTGCCTAGAGCTGCTAGCATGCTACCATCAAAACTTGGTAACATCAAAATATGGAATGACATTTAATGCAAGTATTTACCTTGTAGACAAGTCCAAACCCCCCCTGTCCAAGCTTATTGTTGATTGAGAAGTTATTGGTGGCATTAGCAACTGTAGCCAAGTCAAATAATGGTAACTCTAATTCTTCAGTGGTGTAACCTCTTTCTACAGTGTGTCCCTTCTTCCCTGCAACATACGAAATAGAGATAATCTAAAGAAACATGGAATACATTTCGCACAACAGAAGACTAAAATCAGCCAACTGAGCTAAAAAAAGGTTTGCCCAATTTAAAATATGTTGCAAGGAATTAAATAGAGCAGGCTAAGGGGGAGAGTTTATAGTAAGCATACGAACCAATTCGTTTGTCCATGTTCTAGCCATTAAGCCATCAAGTAAAGCAATTGGGCCGGGTTGCATGATTTACTTATGTGGGAGAGTATGATAGCACATAACTAACTTTACCATATATAATATATATATATATATATATATATATATATGGGTCAAGATCTATGAACTTCATTTTTGTACTTTATTTTTGCATCTCATTTTTAAGTCATTGGATTCATAAGATCCAACAATATTTTAGAAGACTTACATGGCCTTGATCAACTGATCCATTGACAAATCAACGGAGGTACAAAAATGAAGCAAAAAAGAAGCTTTGATCAAGTTAGCACATGTTGATATAAGTTACATCAGCATCATGTACCACGTGCATTGACCCAATGTATATATAGTATATACATATTGTGACTATTTGATTTACCTTCCCTACTTAGCTTCTTCTTCTTCCGAACGAACAAGGTCAGACCTAGGCCAAGGAAAACCATTCCCACCAGTAATGCCAAGCTGACAATGATCCACACTCGTTTCTTCTTCTTGGAGCCAACTTGATCTAAATTTGAAGCAATTAATTACATGAACCAAGAAAAGGATTAGAAAGCAGAAAAAATGCATGAGTTCTGGTTTGTTCTGGTGTACTTGGTAGGCTGGCTGATACTCACTTGCATAGTCGTATGAAAGGAAAGCCATCTAATCACATTGGGAAATGTTAAAAGAGCCCAAATTTTTATCCAAAATCTATTTGCCCAAATGACGGGGTAGCGATTAACTATAAATCATGCCTATATGGACGGTTTTTCTTTCAATGAATTTTTTAATTGATTGATTAAGTTGCCACATCATTCGGGCAAAAAGAACCTTGTGCTCTTAGGACTACAAACTCTAATTCATTAGACACGACATGGGTTTTAAAGTAGTTGCGTATGGTACGTGGCCATTTATTAATTTTCTCCACCGTTAGACCTATTTACATAGGTCAACATTTTAGAACGCTTTATTACCTCAAAAAAAAAAAAAATAAATAAATAAATAAAAGCCTCCAAATGAATTTCAAAAACAAGATCGAAAGACATTTTAGTCAGTTAAAACAACCCAAAAATTATATTTAACATTATTTAACAATTGATTTTAAGGGATCTGTCCTTTATTTTTTTCTTTTTTCCTGAAAAATATGGTTTCGACTTTCACTATCATATATAAAACAGAGTACTATGTAATAACATAACCAATTTTGGCTGGCCGGAATTGGGAGAATTAGAATGATCCATTCCATTCCGATTCCCCTGATTCTAGCCCAACGTGCCATGGGTGAAATAATTACCTAGCTTAAGTGATAAACTCATACCTATTTCAGAAGAAGCCATCCTGATATAGATCTCTTTCTTGTCTTCTGGGAATGCTCTAATATCAATCAGGTCACCAAACCAAAGCAAGCATCCACTTCCTCCATTCCTTACATCCAAACTCGTGTAAGCCATACAAGAGCAATTCTTCAAGCACAAAGACTCACATTCTTTGAGGGTCATGCTCTCATTGTACCAAGAATACCTCGTGTCTGGAAATTTAATACCAGAATGCTTCGTAAACCCATCTCCGCTTCCACAATTCAATGGCATCCTTCGAACACATCCATTCGAATAATCAGATATATCCCAATCTTGTTGGGATTTTGGCACAAATCCTTTCAAACACCCACAGTCTGGGGCAAGACTAGCATCACAGAGACTGTTTGCACCACAGATAGCATAAGTATCACACCGATCTGCTGGTGAGGTTATGAGGACGATCCACTCTTGGGTTCGATCAATCCATGCTGAGCGCTGGCTAAGGCCATTTTGATTTAACACCAACCTACTGACGACTGAGCTGTTAACAAGCTCGTAAGTATAATACATCTCCTTGCGATTAACAATTAGATGGAAGTAAAATGTTGGATTTGGGAACAAATCAGGTGTGCCACTAAACCGGAGACCATTCCATGGTCCCAAACGGAATTGCTGAACCGAACCCTTCCGTTGAACGAGTTGTGGAAATCCACGGGGGTCAATCCGTTGAGTAAAATTACCAGGAGAAGGATCATCAGCGCTTTTCCATGAGGATAGATACCTCTCCAGGCCTGTAACTGTGTTCCATCCAAGCTTCATGCCTGGTAGGAGCGTATCGCATAAGTAGTCGAAACTCTGCCAAAGGAAGTTTTCTGGGTTTTCATCGTTTGCGTCTCTAACCACAAGATTTCCCGAATCCAAAAGCTGTGCAACAGGATTGAGCACCGATCTTGAGGAATTGGTAGACCAAACGACCCTCTCGTTGTGATTTAAGAGGATGAGAATACTCTCATTGGTGACCTTTAAAACACCTGATGAATCAAACAGGGGAATTTCTCTGTTGGCAACCCATACTACTGTCCCAGGAGATATTTTCTTGTACCAAATTCCCAAGTATCTTCTAGTGGAATTCCCCGGCCTGAAAAAACCAAGCTAAAAGCTTCCACCGTCTGAAACTATGGTTTCACCATCTCTCATGGATTGAGACGTAGTTATAGTGTCTGTTGCAGTAGACAACATTAACAAGTATAACAAAGAGGAGCAGAACACAAGAATGGTGTAGACTTGCATTGATCTCCTCATGATTCTTTGGGGCACTCAGTAAGCAGTTGTCTGTAAGACATGGAAAATTTAAAGATTGAAGACAAAATTAGTCCTCATCAGTTCCCCAAGTGAACCGCTATCTTCAACAGTCAACAAAAGTTTTTTTTTCTGAATCTGACAAATATGTCAATTGAGGGACCAAAGAGCGGTGGAATTAATTGAATGAGGCTATCAAGCACACCATTCAGGGACCAAAGGCTGTCAAATTGCATTATATATATGTAGGCTACGCGTCAATATTCAAACCTAAAAGACTAAATACCTAATATGTTCCCAAAGTAAAACTTTCTGTCGAATAAAAGTCAAATGGAAATTTCCATTTATATGCCAAATTTGTCAATTGAGGGACGACTAAAGGGCTTAGAATTGAATGAGCTAGAATGATCTATCAATCGTTTTCTTTTGAATTAGGGCTATGAAGAATTGAAAGATTGGACCAAGAACCAATACTAGTCAATGTGGCCTTAATCGATTCGTTGCCGTGGGTTTATTGATATTTGATATCTTCAAAAAAAATAAGAATAAATAAAAATGAGGGCAGGTCATGTGGAAGAGAGCAAGGTAACTTGACATGTATATGTGATAAACATTTGGTCTAATTATTTATAATTGTTTATAATTTTGTATTCATCCCACTAGTTCCACCCCAGAGGTCCGTCCCGGAAGCGTACTTACTGTATTGTTGAATTTTGGTTTGGACTTTGAAATCCCTTGGTCATCGCTGTTGCTGTCACCATAATTTGGTATTAAAATCCTATCTCAACCTACATCCCTCAACTTTGATTAAAAATACACAACGTTCAAGGGCAGAATCAGAAATTGATAATTGGGGTGGCCAGATTGAAAAATTATAGACAAATTTTCTTCTTTACCACAAAGTCTTACTATATTATTACGGTATAAAATAATATAAAAATGGTTTATTTATAATGGATTAAGATTGTGGGACGTATACAATTTTCAATAACTTATTGCGTGACTTATATTTTTTTATTTGGAGAGGTTTTGGCCGAACCCACTTTGACTTTCCTCTAATCTTGTTTTCCAGCTTGTGATTGCAGATCAAACAGTGAAACTAGCTCCAGTCCCTCATTGCAGTGTTCGTGGTCCAATTTTAGACCCACACAGCACATAATTGGAGGTTTCTTGATATGGCAACCTAGTTAATTAGGATGCTAAGAAGCTACATGATGCTTAAGGCTTTTTTCTTTTCTGGTGTAATAAAAATATTATAAAAAATCTATCATAAAAAGATTAAAAAATTATTTAAAAAAAAAAAAAAAAAAAAAAGGGATCATGTTGAAGGTAGCATGTGTGATGGTGGTCCACAAGGGAGGCTTCCTACAATCAATTCTCTATGTAATTCGTAGGATTTTTTTATTTATTTTTTTCCCGGGACACTTGGGGATTATTGGGAATTAAATGAGCTATCAATCATTTCCTTTCAAATGTCATACGCTTCAAATTGTATTACGTAAGGAAAATGTTGTAGTGTCCAAATTTCTTACTCAAATTTGGACTAGAGGATTTTGGCAACATCTTCAACTAATTTGGACGAGGGTTTTCGAAAAATCTTTAGGCAATATAGCATTGCTTTATGCTCTCACCGTTGAAATCTCAATCAATTTCATTCTAACTCCCCTGGTTCCGGTCAAAGAAACAAGTCACTGTTTGAGTGTTTGTTTTCTTATTGTTTGGCAAAAAAGAAAATCAGAGTTTTCGGCAATTATGATTCAATTTAGTAACAAGGGTGGTATTTTGAAGATAAAATTGTGACAATTGACAACTCGTTAAGTTGAACGTAGGACTAGGATGGATTCTAGAAGGCTAAAAAAAGAAAAAAGAAAAAAAAAAAGGCCCAAAATCAACACCTTTGGAGTAAACCGGCCTCTTGGCAATTGATAGATGTGGCCAATCAATGTAGTCCCAAGTCACGGTGCAGGTCCCGTGATGGACCCAGGTTCGGCGTTCACCCAGCCAAGAATTGAGAGTCTATAGCACATAATTGGTAGGAAGCTTCATTTTTTAAAAAAAAAAAAAAAAAAAATTATTCCAGAAGGTAGGAAGCTACATGATGCTTAAGGCTTTTTCTTTTCTAGTGTAAAAAAAAAAAATAATAATAAATAAATAAATTCCATGTGGAAGGTAGCACGTGTGATGGTGGTCCATTAGGGAGGATTCCTACGATCAATTCTCTATGTAATACGTAGGATTTTTCTTTATTTATTTATATTTATCCGGGACACTTGAGGATTATTGGCAATTAAATGAGCTATATATCAATCATTTCCTTTTAAATGCTATACACTTCAAATTGTGTTATTGTAAGGAAAATGTTGTAGTGTCCAAATTTCTTACTCAAATTTGGACTAGAGGATTTTGGCAACATCTTCGACTAATTTGGATGAGGATTTTGAAAAATCTTTAGCTAATATAGCATTGCTTTCTGCACTCACCATTGAAATCCCAACCAATTCCATTCTACTTCCCCCGATTCCGGCCAAAGAAACGAGTCACTGTAATGACCTGGTTTGCATTACGTAGCCTATTATGAGAATAATATTGTTCCACCATATAATTTTTCTGACTGGTCTTCTGAAATCTGGCGCCTAAGGCAACTCTGTCCGTTAAGTGGTAAATGAAGAAAAAACAATATTCTCTTTGAATTAATAAGATCTGTAGTTTAATTACGGTTCAGTGATTGAAAGATGAGGAAAATATGGGGAACCTGCAGTTAGCGTCACTGTCCCCTCAATCCATTGCCGTGTGCCTAACGCTATCTAAAACAAGAGTGACTGGTCATGTGGATGAGAGCAAGACAACCCTAAATATCCCACTATGAATTAAATACAAAAGCGATGGTATAGTGCATGTGGCAAAAAAATGTGCAATAATTTGAAATCCCTCTACTGTCGCCTTTGCTGTCACCATAATTTGGAATTGAAATCCTATTTTAGCCCGGATCCCTCAACTTTGATTAAAAATAGGCAACGTTAATATAAAGTTTACATATGGGCTCAGTATCACATTGATGTCACTTAGTACATTGAGGGTGAAAAAGACAATTTCATCACATGTGATCAATAAGATCCAAAAATTTTGAATCAAGCCGAGTTGAGGAGGGGAAAAAAATGGAATTAGACAACAGAAAAAACAGGAATTCCTGCATTTTGTGGTGTCCTTAATTGTATGAAAGTAAAATTCTGATTTTTTATTGCACTTGCATGAAGGAAATTTTTGATTTTTTATTGCACTTGCATATAGGTGAATGCAGATGGCATGCGTGAGCAGGACCGAATCTACTCCTTTAATCGCATGCTTTCAAGGATATATACACAACAAATGTAAATGCATCAATGAACTTCGAAAATTAGATTAAGAAAGAATAATCGCTTTGTTCTTGAACATACTTTGAGGGCGTGTTTGCATGTCCAATTCAAAATTTAAAACTGAACAAATTTTACATAGTATTAAAGGCACAAATCCATCATTTTGAATTGATAAATTCAAGAAAATGATGATCATCATCACAAATAAGAGAGGAAATACAACAATGTGGTGTTTCCCGAGTTTTTAGGAATTAATAACATCAACTAAAGTGATGACACTAACTTTTTTACATAATCTAATTCAAGGTATGTGATAGATTTATTCTTTTAATACTATGTAAACTTGTGGAATTGTTTAATTTCAAATTGACGTACCCAAACAGGCCCTAACAATTGGCTGGTGGCCACCATTTTCTATAACAATTGGCTGGGGTGCACATAGGCTAGAATAGAGATGGGCCAAGGTTAGCCCGGCCCATCCTTTCTATAAATTAGGGGAACGGCTATTGCAACCCCCCATTCCTATAAGCCCACCCCTCATCCTTTAGGTTTTTGAGGTTTTATGCAAAATATAAAATGTTTTTATGAAAACCGGCTGTGATTTCCACTAGAAAACATTATTTTGAACAACTTTGCAGAAGAAAGTTTTTCCAAAATTTATCGTTCAGGTAGACTTTTTGGCAAAAAATAAAATAAAGGTTATAAATGGTTAAAAAGTATATTTAAACGATAGATTTTGGAAAAATTTTCTTCTGCAAAGTTGTTCAAAATGATGTTTTCTAGTGGACATTATGGCCGGTTTTCATAAAAACTTTTTATATTTTGCACAAAACCTTAAAAACCTAAAGAATGGGGGGTGGGCTTATAGGAATGGGGGGTTGCAATAGCCGTTCCCATAATAAATTAGTTGATCGAAGCCCACCCAACAAGCAATAGATTTATTCTTAATTTCACGCACTACTTTGGAACAGTTAGAAAAGATGGGATATACATAAAAAGCAAAAGACTGACTTTAAGAGCCCCCACCACCCACCAATCAGCCGCCAAAGTAATTCACTAACTTTAAGAGTCAAACAGATTTTATATCAATCTGCCTAATAGCACAATAGAATATGCAGAAAATGTTTCACCCATGTATTTTTGGGACCTCTCTTCTAAGGGCTAGGGGCTATGGCGACTCCATTGAGTGGTAAAGGGAAGAAACAAACATTGTATTTTGAAATACAGCAATGAAACTAGCATAGAACAAATGAGGAACCAGTGATAAGTGAAAACTGATAAGTCACTGTCACATTTCCTTTGGAAAATGCCTTGTCCTTTAGGTTGCCGTGGTCTGAGGGATTTTTGGGCACAGGTGGTTGGCCGATATTTATGTGACAAAGAGGAATGGCGGGGAAGTATTTGGATAGATATACCGTCTTGTTTTCCATACTAGTTGACCTTTGAATGTAACAATCTTGTCAAAAAAAACAAAAAAAAACCAATTAAAGTCCGAACCCGAGTAGTTAGCCACAGGACTAAAATGGATAGAAAGTGAGAGAAGAGAAAAGCGACAAGAGCTCATGAAATCTTTCTAAGTTTGCCCAATCTCCTGTTACATCATTCATTTAACAAACATTTTCCTCTTACGTTTCACACCAATGCTGCAACCTAATTGAGGTTACTATTAACATATAATGGACCCACCTTAATTCGGTTAGTTTTCATATTCCAAAGCCTCTTTGGAAATTTTTAAAAATGGATTAAATTAGGTTTACTCTATAACTATTATCTAATTTTTAAATGAACCTTACAGTTGATTTGGAAAAAACAGTATTTGTAACCTTGTTTCAGAAAAAAGCTAAATAGATGAGTAAGAAAAAGAAATTTATCGAACTATGTAAAATCTAAACTGCTCAGATTTATATCGAACTGATTAGGCTTTTTAGTTTACCAAACAATCCCCTAGTTTGACAAAATGGACAAACTAGTAAGTGGGTGTGGTATTTAGTATTGTATGAGTTTAGCCTAGGTGGGTGCGGTAAAAATAATCAATCAAAAGTGGATGGTCAGTCAGAATCATCATAACGATCTGAAGTGCATAAAATAGAAAAAATTGAAAGCATTATGCTTTTAAAGACTATATTAAGGCTCCTAAGAAAGCAATAATTTCAGTTAGCTTCTAAGCTTGTAAGAGGTCCTCGCCCATCCCTCTTGCAACAAACTCTGGAATTTTAAATTTTTTTTTTTAAAATTCAGTTATTTTGAGCATGCAATTCTTGTCATCAAATTTGTGACGTAAAATCCAGTATTAATTCAGAAGAAAAAAAATATCTTAGAATAAGTCTATCACACATATTAAAACTGATAGAGAATAAGTCTTGATGGCCTGTTTGGTTGTTCAATTCATTATGCCGTGTCATTGTCAAGTAAAGATATGAAGTCACCATGGTTGATCAAATGTGATTAATGAAATGTTATTAACCACATGATTAATGATCAATAAAATTTGATTAAGATCAATGGGCTGAACTGAGATCAAATTGAACTGACTTTTAGACATACAAAATGTCATACGTAAGGCGAATTTTATAATGGATCCCATTTCCTTTTTATGTTGGGTAATGGCTATTGCAACCCCCCATTAATTTTTATCGCCTCACCCCTTTCTTTTTGGTTTTTAAGATTTCATGAAAAATGTAAAAGGTTTTACAAAAACCGGTTATTTAATCCACTAGAAAACATCATTTTAAACAATTTTGTAGAAGAAAGTTTTTCCAAAATCTATCGTTTAGGTGGACTTTTTGGCAAAAAATGAAATAAAGGCCATAAATGGATAAAAAGTATATTTAAACGATAGATTTAGGAAAAACTTTCTCCTACAAAGTTGTTCAAAATGATATTTTCTAGTGGATCTCACGGCCGATTTTCATAAAAACATTTTATATTTTGCCTAAAACCTTAAAAACCTAAAAGATGGGGGATGGGATGATAAAAATAGTGGGTTGCAATAGCCATTCCCTTTATGTTGACACGGCAGTACGTAGTTGAAACAATGACAACTATGGGGACTCAATGATAACGGACTAGAGGTGGGTCAAACCCAAATACGTAAGCCCATTAAAAGAGGCACCAATAAATGTAATTTGTCATATATCCCCCAAGAAATAAGTTCACACAAAGAAGATAAATAGCCTTGAAGAACAACAAACTGAACAAAGGTGATGGTTTAAATTTAAAGTACAAAAATGAAAAAAAATATATTCAAAGGTTGAGACATAAAAAATATCAAGATGAAATTTTATATTTATGGCAAACCGTTACATGACAATCTGCCCTTTGCGTGATGACAGTTTGAAGATGGTGGGCAAAACTCAAGGCCTGAATGCCAGGGCTGTTAAGTTTCTGACACTCTCTTCTCTCCCATGCAGACTTAACATAGGCATGTCATATAAGTAACAAAAATATATATAGGATTAATAGGTTTAAGATTAACATGCTCTAATACCATGTTAAGTTTTCAACCTAAAAGCCTAAACTTGTAAATGGAGGGCCCAAACAAGTATATGAAGCCATGTCGATCAAGATTTATAATTAATTAATGTGGGATGTAGTATATTTCCAACACTTCCCCTCACGTGTAAGCCAAATAAAATAGAAACCGACCTGTCATGTGAACAACAAAAACGGGTACAAATGTGTCTACGTATCCATTAATCATTATTATTAAAAGCAATTATAGATCATCATGCATGCTAGCTGAACCCTTCTTTTTATCTAGCCTCTAATATTGTAATGGAGATTTCATTGGCTGAACATGGTTCATGCTTGCTCGATGAAGTATTTGCAACAGGATTCCTTTCCATGAAAAAACCAGGTTGTTTAGGCCGAGGCAATATACCCTCACTACCCAACATTAGAACCACTGATGACATGATAGGTCTATCTTCCGAAGATTGTTGCACACATAACAGACCCACATGGATTGATCGCAACACTTCAGATCTATTGAGTGAGTCCACTATTGATGCATCTATTAGTTCCAAAGACCTACCTTCAGTATAGAGTCTCCATGCCTGAACATTTTGAAACCATATTAACAATAGTAGTTCAAATATAGAGAAATAGAAAACACTAGTCAAAATACTTACATGCCCAATAAGGTTAAGATGGTGGTCGGGATTAGAGAAACCTCTATTTCTCTTCCCACTCACTATCTCTAGCAACAAAACACCAAAGCTAAAGACGTCGGATTTTATTGAGTAAAGCCCATCAATTACGTACTCGGGTGACATATAACCACTGCACAAACGTACCCTTTAAACAAAGAAATACATAAACCATCAATGAAATTAGACTAAAAGTTAAATTCTAAAGATACTTACTATGTTCCAACCACTTTGTTCGTGTTCGCCTCCATCTCATTTCCACAAAAACTTCTAGACAAGCCAAAGTCAGATATTTTTGCGTTCATTTCATTATCTAATAAGATATTTCCAGCTTTGAGATCTCTATGAATTATCCTCAATGTCGAATCTCGATGAAGATAAAGGAGCCCTTGAGCAATTCCATTAATGATGTGGAAACGTTTAGGCCAATCCAATATAATACATTTTGTATGATCTGCCCAATTTTTTAGCACAAGTAAATTCCATTCAGTAGCTATTTAAATCCTATAAAAGGAAAGTAATTCAATGACTCCAAGACTAATAGAATCAAAAGAATTCATGTCACAACATGTGTAATATTAAAATCGAAGCCATCCCCTGGAGACACCCATTAAACTAGTCAACATATTTAATAGCTTGTACAATTGCCTATTTCCCTTGATTCTTGTGTTAAAGCTAGATTTTGTTAGCGAAAATATATCCTAAGGTCTTTGGTCAAAACATTACTCTCACAACGTAAGAATGTTTTGCAGCCTTCACGATGAAAATGCATGATTGTGACGACCAGCTCTTATGGCTTAGCTGTGGCACTAGGGTGGGCAGTGGTTTAGGTATTGTTAGGCTTAAAGTATATTCCCCTCCAATGTAATAGAAAAACAGAAAAATAAAAAACAAAAATAAAAATAAACGCACACACATGATTCTGTGTTTAGACTAATTGAAATACATATGAAAGGGTTATGAGAGTGTGTAGATACCAAAAATAATGAAGTCCAAGCTTTTGTTAGGCAAGTACTCATAGATCAACAATCTTTCATCTACTTGAATGCAGCACCCTAGAAGCTTCACTAGATTTCGATGTTGAAGTTTGGCAACGTGGATAATTTCATTCTTGAATTCATTAAGTCCTTGTCTAGAATTCTTTGAGAGCCTCTTCACAGCTATTTCTTTTCCGTCTTCTAATACACCCTGAAAATGTTTACTCCGTATATGTTATGCCCAAAGATTAATTATATTTCTTCTTTCGGTTAAAAATTTCATACAACTATATATAAAACATCATATACCTTTAAATAGCTGGAATCACTTCTACAAAAGGGCCATTGTCATTGGTAAACAAAATTGATAATAACATTTTTATTTTTGGTAGCTAAGTGGTGATAAAAATTTCCAAACATTTGGAAAGACGTATGAGTTCTGTGTCATTTGCTGAAATGTTGAATGGCAAAGTAGCTAGTGATAGAAAGCTACTGGTACTGGTACTGATTTTTCTGCCTAGAGTTGGTACCATGCAAAATTGGTAATATCGAAGCATAGAATGGAAGTTAATCAAAGTGTTTACCTTGTAGACAGGTCCAAAACCACCCTCTCCAAGCTTATTTCTAATTGAGAAGCTATTGGTGGCATTAGCTATTGTAGCTAATTCAAATAATGGTAACTCTAGATCTTCAGTGGTGTAACCTTCCTCTGAATTGTGCACCTTTAATTTCCCTGAAACATAGGGAAGAGAGATAACCCAAATGAAACATTGAATACATGTGGTCCCCCCACTAGCTACTCAGGCATGTGTCTAAAAATGTGGAATGAGTGGATTTAAGAGATAGTTCATGGTAAGCATATGAGCCAATTCCTCTATCCATGATCTGGCCATGCAATGAAGAAAGATCAATTGTTCATTGGGCTCACTATTGTAGTTTAATATCAAGGTCAGCTTATCAAGTCATGCAGCTGAGCGCAAGTTTACTTTATTCCCTTATGTTTGAGAAAACAAAAGCATATATAGGGGTGACTTTAATTACCATAATGTGGCTATTTGATTTACCTTCCTTGCTTTGCTGCTGCTTCTTCCAAATGTATAGGCTCAGGCCTAGGATAAGGATCCCCGCGGCTACTAATACTGAGCTGACTATGATCCTCACTCTTTTCTTCACATCGGAGTCAACTTGGAAAAAATGGGGAAAAAAAGGATTAGACAGAAGAAAAAGAAGAATTTCTGGTATTTGTAGTGTACTTGCATGGAAGGATGGTTCATATTACACTTGCCTAAAAGGAAAGCCATCCATGACATTTAGTTTTGTGCATGCGTGCAGGTGAATGCAGATGGCATGGGTGTGCATGACCAACTCGAATCCTTAATTTAATCATGTGAATTCAAGAGTACACACAACAATTTAGGTGAATGTTTAATAATAATCACTGCAGTTCCTTTTTCTCGTGTTGATTAATTTTTTGAAATGCATCAACAGACTTTGAAAAGAATATTAAGAAAACAAAAAAACATAAATAAATAAATAAAATACATTTTACCAAACTTAAAAAAAAAAAATCAAAAATAACTTTTATCTTGAACATACTTTAACAATTGGCTGTTGGCATGGCCACCATTTTCTATAATGGCGCCCCCATTTACAACATTTTCAAATATGCTAGTAAATTTTATCGGAACACCCAAATATGCAGGTTTTGTGCGTGGGAAGAAAAAGACCATACATTCTTGCAGGCCATACGGTTTGATGCTTTGCAAGGGAAAAGACGAGTAAAAAAAAAACAAAAACAGAACAGTCACAAAAGTCATGCTCCTATTATGTAAGATGAAGTCCTTTATTAAATTCCCAACACTGGAATCCAATGCTTCTCCATCTACCTTATTAAATTCTGATTTTTGAGAAACCATGGATCATATTTATGTGAAAATCTTAGGAAGGGAGAATAATCTGAATTGAACTGGCAAATTTTTCTAAATATTCCTGAATATTCAAAATTGTTCTCAATTTCTTTTTCATCGATAGAGCAAAACTTATATCTTGTCTAGGAGATAAATTCATACCTAATTCAGAGGAAGCCATCCTTATGTAGATCTCTTGCCCATTTTCTGCGAACTCTCTAATGTCAATCAAGTCACCAAACCAAATCAGGCATCCACTTCCTCCTTTGCTTATATCCAAACTTGCATAAGCCATACAAGAGCAATCCTTCAAGCACACAACCTCGCATTCCTCAAGGGTCATTCTCTCATTGAACCAAGAAGACCGTGTGTCCGGCAGTTTAACACCAGAGTACTTCACAAAACCATCACCGCTTGTACAATTCAAAGGCATCCTCCTGAACACACCTATTCGACCCATCAGCTACATCTTCTGGCACAAATCCTTTCAAACACTCACAATCTTGGGAATTACCAATATTACAGCTACCATATGCACCACAAATGGCATAATTGTCACAGTTATCTTTTGGTACAGATTGGGAGAGGTCCCAATCTTGGGTTTGATCATTCCATGAGAAGCGCTGGATAATGCCATTCCGATTTAACACTAGCCTTGTAACGACTGAGTCGTTACAAAGCTCATCGGTATAATACGTCTCCTTCTGATTAAAAACGAAATGGGGATTATATGTTGTATATGGAATTTGATCAGGAAAACCACTAAAGTGAAGACCATTCCATGGTCCAGAGCGAAATTGTTCAACTGAACCGTCTCTTACCACAAACTGTGGAAATCCTTGGGGATCAAGCCGGTAAGTAAAATCACCTGGAGAAGGATTATCAGTGCTTTTCCATGATGATAGGTGCCATTCCAGGCCGGTAGTCATGTTCCTTCCAAGTTTCATGCCTGGTAATAACGTATCGCAGGGGTAGTCAAAGCTCTGCCACAGGAAGTTTTCTGGGTTATCGTCCTTCTCATCTATCACAACAAGATTTCCCGTATCCAAAAGCTTTGCAACTGGATTCTGCGCCCATCTTGATGAATTGGAAGACCAAATGATGCTCCCATTACGGTTGAGAAGTTGGAGAATTCCCTCTTTGGTGACCTTTAAAACACCAGATGAATCGACCAGGGGGGTACTTTCTCTGTTGGCAACCCATACAACTGTTGGAATAGATATTTTCTTGTACCATATTCCCAAATATCGTTTCATCGAATCTGGGCTGAAAATTCCAAGCTCAAAGCTTCCACCAGCTGAAACTATGGTTTCACCGTCTCTTATGGGTTGAGACATAGTTATGGTATCTGTTGCAGTGGATGTTAGGAAGATGGATAACAACAAAGAGCAGAAAAAAAGTATGGTATAGCCTTCCATTGATGTCTTCATGATCTTTTCGCACAAAAAAGTGGCCTTTTTGGCCTTTTTTTTTTGTTTGGTCAATGGTACCAAAATCGACTAGAGGATATATATACCCAAAAAAAGAGAAAAAGAAAATAGGAACAAACGAAGCCTAGAGACTAAATACCTCACCCGTCCCCGAAGTAGAATTTTTCAATTAAACGTGACAGAAGTTTCAAATTGTAGAATTTTCTTTTGAACAGTCTACGCATCAAATTGTAGAATTTTTCAATAATGTTTACTTTTCTATACCATCTACGCTTCAAATTGCATTGTTTTTCAATGACGTTTTACTTTTCAATTCCTGTACTATTCAGCCTTATATTTTCAGTACCATTAAGTGCTAAATGAAGAAAAAGTAGTCTTTGAATTAATATGGGGCGTATCCATACATTGCCTTGGGTGGCGGGCCATGCAACCCCCAATTTTTTAAAAACCTTTACGAAGTCTCTCAAGGACTTCAAAAATTTAAACCTCAATAGTTCCTAAACTTTTGATCCACCCAATCTAAGACTACATCAGCTTTGGATCCACAAATTACTTGTAAGTGATGGTCTATGACTTTATATAGCATCACCCTTGTACTCCTTTGTCATTATTACGAAATTTTATATTGGCCTTGCTTTGATCATTAACCTCTCCCTTGGACATTTTAATATTTAGCTCATGTGGGTAGAATCCTCTTCCAACTATCAGTTATACATTTAAGTTTTGAGGTGTAAGGTCCCATATCGGCTAATTAATATTGTCTTTAGGAGTGTATGAAGTTTTACATTTTTTTCAAGAGTTAGGTCTTATTAGAGGTTAAATAAGAATTAACTTTATGGGCTCTTAGGCCCTTTTGGGCTTTTTTTAACCTACTTGATCTTAAGAACGTATAAGGTTTCACATCTTTTTTAAGAACCAGGCCCTTTTGAAGGTTGAGTATGAATTAACTTTATGGATTTTTTGGATTCTTTTGGACCATGTTGTATATGTGGACTTTCTCATTATGCGTTTGGTTCCGGTTATTGCTACCCCTCAATTTTATTTGCACCCCCATTTACTTTAAGTTTTTAAGGTTTTATGACAAATATAAAATGTTTTTATGAAATCTGACAATGAAGTCCACTAGAAACATTATTTTGAACAACTTTTCATAAGAATTTTTTTCAAAAATCTGTCGTTTAATGAGGTTTTTTTGCCATTTACGATCTTTGTTTCATTTTTATGAAAAAATTCACTTAAATAACAAATTTTGGAAAAACTTTTTCCTACAAACTTATTCAAAATGATGTTTTCTAATAGATTTTATGGTGGTTTTCATAAAACCCTTTTAAATTTCATAGAACCTTAAAAAAACTAAAATAAATGGGAATGTTGGAGTGCAAATAAAATTGAGAAATGACAATAACCAGACCCTATGTACTCCTTTGTCATTATTACGAAATTTTATATTGGCCTTGCTTTGATCATTAACCTCTCCCTTGGACATTTTAATATTTAGCTCATGTGGGTAGAATCCTCCTCTAACTATCGTTATACATTTAAGTTTTGAGGTGTAAGGTCCCATATCGGCTAATCAATATTGTCCTTAGGAGTGTATAAAGTTTCACATTTTTTTCAAGAGTTAGGTCCTACTAAAGGTTAAATAAGAATTAATTTTATGAGCTCTTGGGCCCTTTTGGGTGTTTTTTTATCCTACTTGATTTTAAGAATGTATGGCTATGTTTGTTATAAGAGAATGAGAGAGGGAATGAAACGGTGATACCTATTCTCCAAAAAAAAGTGAGTGTTTGCTTGCACAAGGGAATGGAATGATTATTTTTTTATGGGGGTCTATTTCCTCCAATGAGAAAATAGTCATTTCTTTCCAAACCAAAAGAAATGCCTATTCTCACCTTTCAAGGAGTAAAAATCATTGAAAATGGGTCCCACCTATGTTTTTGCATTCCATTCCCACCCCTTACCAAATATTGGAATGGAATATCCATTCCCATTCCCATTCTCATTCCATTCCATTCCCACTTTCATTCCATTCCATTCCTTCAAACCAAACACAACTTATAAGGATTCACGTCTTTTTTAAGAATTAAGCCCTTTTGGAGGTTGAGTATGAGTTAACTTTATGGAATTTGGGCTCCTTTTGGACTATGTTGTATATGTGGGCTTTCTAATTATGCGTTTGGGTACCGTTATTGCTACCCCTCAATTTTATTTGCACCCCCATTTTATGAAAAATATAAAATGTTTTTATGAAATATGGCAATGAAGTCCATTAGAAAACATTATTTTGAACAACTTTTCATAAGAATTTTTTTCAAAAATTTGTTGTTTAACGAGATTTTTTTTTATCATTTACGATCTTTGTTTCATTTTTATGAAAAAATTCACTTAAATAACAAATTTTGAAAAAAAATTTTCCTGCAAACTTATTCAAAATTTTTTAATGGAATTTCTGACGGTTTTTATAAAAACCTTTAATATTTCATAAAACTTTAAAAAAACGAAAATAAATGGGAAAGTCAGAGTGCAAATAAAATTGAGGAGTGGTAATAACCAGGACCCTATGCTTTTTGTGTGTGTCTATGTATGTTAGCCCCCCAAAAAAAAAGGAAGAGAGAAAAAAAAGGATAAAAAAGGAAAGTATCACATGGTTTGCAAATTAATTAAAGTAAACAGTTTCCCAACCCAAGATTAGATTACCTTTGGAGTCTTACAAAGTTACAAGTGACGGGCCAGGTAATACATTATCATCCGATTTGTCCGAATCACATAAAATTTTTGTTCACTCTCATATAAATTTTGTAATTACAAATAATGATTTTCCAATAAAAATATTAATCACAATTGTTTTATAATTTTACTTCTCATAATTAAGTATTATCTTTATAAAAAGTAATTTGGACGAAAAGGGGTTAAGTTGTCCAAGATTTTCCAGAACCAAATTTTGGATAATGAAGTACAGAACCTACATCTAACTTTTCGGAAGGAAATCCAAAATACTATGCCAAAAAATTCGGCAAACTTTTTCAAAATTTAAACCTCAATAGTTACTAAACAAAATTTTACCAAAAAAATTACTCCGTTTTAACGTTTTCAAAATTTCTGAAAATGGAACTTTATCATCTAAGAAAACCCAAACAGCACTAAAATGGTTTTGATTTCGTCCACGGGCCTGATTCAATTGTATTCTCACTACTTTATCCTTATTTATTTACCTGAAAGGATTCAAACCCCGTCCCATGCTTTTAGTACAATAACTACCCCCTTCAAGAAAAATGAAAAAAAAAAAATTATCACTAGGCTAGGACGACTGTGGTTCTCATTTCAGGTTGGTTTAAAATCTAAATAACAGTTTTTTTTTTTTTTTTTACTTTTTTTGTTTTTTAATTTTATTTTAAAGGGTTGTATCAAGGGGTTTATTGGAAGTATACTTTTTGGACAAATTACTTTGGATCTAATGACATGTCTCATCCCAATAAAAATATTTCGAAAATTTTAAGTTTTGATTCTACATGGATGCATGTTTGAGTGTATATTTTTTTTATTGTTTGGCAAAAAGAAAAGCAGAGTTTTCGCTAATTATGATTCAATTTGGTAACAAGGGTGGTATTTCTGAAGATAAAATTGTGACAATTGACAACTCGTCAAGTTGAACGTAGGACTAGGATGGTTTCTAGAAGGCTAAAAAAACATTTTTTTTTATAAAAAAAAAGGCCCAAAATCAACACCTTTGGAGTAAACCGGCCTCTTGGCAATTGATAGATTTGGGCCAATCAATGTAGTCCCGAGTCACGGTGCAGGTCCCGTGATGGACCCAGGTTCGGCGTTCACCTAGCCAAGAATTGAGAGTCTAGACCACATAATTGGTAGGAAGCTACATTTTTTTTTTATAATAATTATTCCAGAAGGTAGGAAGCTACATGATGCTTAAGGCTTTTTTCTTTTCTAGTGTAATAAAAAAAATAAAAAATAAAATAAAAAATTTCATGTGGAAGGTAGCACGTGTGATGGTGGTCCATTAGGTAGGATTCCTACGATCAATTCTCTATGCAATACGTAGGATTTTTTATTTTTTATTTTTTATTTTTTTATCCGGGACACTTGAGGATTATTGGCAATTAAATGAGCTATATATCAATCATTTCCTTTTAAATGCTATACACTTCAAATTGTATTATTGTAAGGAAAATGTTGTAGTGTCCAAATTTCTTACTCAAATTTGGTCTAGAGGATTTTGGCAACATCTTCAACTAATTTGGACGAGGATTTTGGAAAATTTTTTGGGCAATATAGCATTGCTTTCTGCATTCACCATTGAAATCCCAATCAATTCCATTCTAATTCCCCTGATTCCGACCAAAGAAACGAGTCACTGTAATGGTCTGATTTGCATTATGTAGTCTATTAGGAGAATAATATTGTTCCTCCATATAATTTTTCTGACTGGTCTTTTGAAATCCGGCGCCTAAGGGAACTCCGTCCGTTAAGTGGTAAATGAAGAAAAAACAATATTCTCTTTGAATTAATAATTAAGATCTGCAGTTAAATTACGGTTCAGTGATTGAAAGATGAGGAAAAGATGGGGAACCAGTTAGCGTCACTATCCCCTCAATCCATTGCTGTGTGCTTAAGGATATCTAAAACAAGAGTGACTGGTCATGTGGATGACAGCAAGATAACCCTAAATATCCCACTATGAATTAAATACGAAAGTGATGGTATATGCATGTGGCAAAAAAAAGTGCAATAATTTGAAATCCCTCTACCATCATTTTTGCTGTCACCATAATTTGGAATTGAAATCCTATTTTAACCCAGATCCCTCAACTTTGATTAAAAATAGGCAACGTTAATATAAAGGTTAACTCTCTTACAATATTAAAAATAGGCAACATTAAAAATAGGCAACGTTAACAATTGGCTGGTGGCCACCATTTTCTATAACGGTTATTATTATTATTATTTTTATTATTTTTATTTTTATTTTTGTTTCAAATATGCTAACAAATTTTCTTAGAACATCCAAATGTGCAGGTTATGTTGGGAGAAGAAACAAGAACTAGAATTCTAGAAAAGGTGGGAAGGGGGGAACCATACATACATGAGGAAATGGGAGAGTTTGCATTGACTTGGGGATGGGCAGTGGGCACATGGAAGGAGTTCATCTTTCACGCCCTATAGTCTACACCATAAAGGGCAGCACATGGGCTAGAATAGAGATGGGCCAAGGTTAGCCCACCCGATCGTTTGTATAAATTAGGGGAGCGGCCATTGCAACCCCCCCATCCTCTAAGTTACCCCCACCTTATTTCCCAACCCCCCAAATTTACACACCCACCCCACTCAAAGACTAAAATAACCCTAACCCACCCACCGCACCCCACTCTCCCACACAACAGCCCCGTTCTGGCGACGGCGAGGAAGGCGAAGACCGGCGATGGCGACGGCGAGGACGGCGACAGTGACGTCCTCTTCTCTCTTCTTCTCCTCTTCTTTTTTTTTTTTTCTTTCTTTCTTTCTTTCTTTCTTTCTTTCTTTCTTTCTTTCTTTTTTTTTTTTTTTTTTTTTTTTTTTCCTCCCTCTACTGGTCAGATCTGTGTGTTTTCCGGCAAGGGAGGGTTTTTTTTTAAAAAACCTCCATTTTTTCCAGCATGGGAGGTCAGATCTGGGAAGGAAAGAAAAAAAAAAAAAAAGCAGAGAAGAAGAGGGAAGAGGAGGAAGGAAGAAGAGGGGTGCGGGGTAACGGCGAGGGAGGTTTTGTTTTCAAAACCTCCATTTTTTCTGGCGAGGGGTGCGGGAGAGAGGTTTTGGGAAGGAAAGGAAAAAAAAAAAAAAAAAAAAAAAAAAAACAGAGAAGAAGAGGGAAGACACCGGTGGGGTGGGTGCCGGAGAGAGTGGCCAGTGAGGGGGGGTGCGGGAGAGGGGATGGGTGATGGTTAAGCCCTTTTTGGTAATTTTACATAATAATTTTTTTAATTAAAAAAAAGGGGGCGGGGCAACTTATAGGAATGGGGGGTTGCAATAGCCGTTCCCATAAATTAGTTGATCGAAGCCCACCCAATAAGCGAAAAGTGGACAAGTCTTCATTTTCGAGGGGCTGAGAAATGGTTGTTGAGTTCGCAGTCGATATATGATGGCATAATCATGTAAAATGAAATGCACTCACTCACAAGTAGTGTTACCTTATATTCTGATGTAACAAGTAATTAATGATTTACTCACCTAATTTCTATATCTTCTCGCCAGTCAAGGAGCATATACTTTTGCCACTAGATATTTTAAAAATAAAATAAAATTTTTTAAAATAAAGTGGTCAACAAACTGCTCTCAAGATTCCCACCGAGGTTTTACCTTTGACTAATCACTAATAACTTGTGTGAGATATTCCATACCCACATATAGACAATGATAGTTGCAAAGAGTTGAAACAATGACTTTTAGGAGCACATCTAGGGCCTAATCACTCAACCAATTCCATAAGGGCATGACACCCTCAAATTTGATAGAATGGCACCCTTAAATTTATTTCTCCACCCTCAATTTTAAATACAATGTATGTTAGCGCATAGGTGGCAACCCCAAACAAAAAATCTTAATTCAGCTCCATGTTCTGTAGTTTCAATCAGGGATATGAAAGAATTGAAAGATCGGGAAAAGATGAGGAACCAATCCTAGTCATTGTCGCCTTAATCCATTGCTGTGGGCTTATTGATATCTAAAAAATTGAGTGGCTGGCCATTTGGAAGAGAGCAAGGCCACCCTGACATGTATATGTGATGAACGTTTTGTCTTATTTTCCGCACAAGAAAGCCCTGTTTCTGCGTTAAATACTACAAAGAGATTGGAAAGAAAAGAGAAGAAAAGAAAAAAAAAAAAAAAAACAAAACAAAAGGGTTGGGGCGGGGGGGGGGGGGGGGGGGGGGTTGGGGAGGGAAGGCATTAGAGAGTAGAGTGATTCCTCTCATTGGATGAGTGAATTCCTAAAATATCCTCTAAGGGGTTGAGTGGTCATCTAGTTAGTCAGTAAGTCCCCAAGTAGACCTTTATTCCCCTTATTTTTTGAGTTATAATCTTTCCTCAATCAATCTAAGTCAATTATCATCTTCCTTTTCCTTCCTCTAATTTTCTCTCACAATATATATATATATATATATATCAGCAAGATTTCCCATTTATTTCTCAGAATACCAACAAGAAATCAGGCAAATAGTGAGCTAACAATCTTGAAATTAAAAACTCTGGTAACACCCAACTGGTATTGCAAGTCAAAGACAAACACAAAAGCTAACGCAAGAATGGGAAATATATATAGGCGTATGCCCCGAAAATAACCATACAAAGAAGGTAAAAAGCCTTCTAGGTTTTTTACTTATTTAAAACAAGAATAAAAAGTCAATAGATATGAGATATACGAAACATCAATATGAGACGTTCTTTATCGAGCCTCCAATAATGTAATAGTTACTTCATTAGTTGAACATGGTTCATGCATGTGAGATGAAGAATCGGTTCCAACCAAATTCCTTTCATTGAAAAAACCAGGTTGTTTAGGTTGAGGTAATTCACTCTCACTTCCCAACATTAAAACCACTGTTGACATGTTAGACTGATCTTCCGGGCATCGTTGCACACATAACAAACCCACATGAATTGCACGCAACACTTCAGATATATTGCTAGAGTCCCCAATCGATGCATCTATTAGTTCCAAAGGCTTACCTTCTATATAGAGCCTCCATGCCTAAAAGATTTAAAACCATGCATATTGTCAGTAGTAGTTTTAGCATAAGGAAATAATTAGGAAATATTAGTCAAAATGCTTACATGCCCAATAAGGTTAAGGTGACTGTTTGGATGATGAAAACCTCTGTTTTTCTTCCCACTCACTATCTCTAGCAACAAAACACCAAAGCTAAAGACATCGGATTTTACTGAGTAGAGCCCATCAATTGCATGCTCAGGAGACATATAACCGTTGTTGCATAAAACCATTAAACAAAGAGATAGATTGACCATCATTGACATTAAACAAGGATCTAGATTCATGTGATACTTACTATGTTCCAACCACTTTTTTTGTATTACCCTCAGTTTCATTCTCATCAAAACTTCTAGCCAAGCCAAAGTCAGATATTTTTGGATTCATCTTATTATCTAGTAAAATATTGCCTGCTTTAAGATCTCTGTGGATTATCCGTAGTCTCGAATCTCGATGAAGATAGAGGAGCCCCTGAGCAATTCCAATGATGATTTGAAAGCGCTTAGTCCAATCAAGTAGAATGCTTCGTGTGTGATCTGCCCAATTTTTTCCAATAGCAATTTAAAGTTCTTGAATATAGAATATAATTCTTGTGGCAACACTTGTAATAATGAAATCAAAACCCCCCCCCCCTCTCCCTAGCAACACCATTAAACTAGACACTCCATGTACTTTGTTTAGCTGGAATGGAACGGATGGGAATGAAATCTGATTGCATACTTAAAGTAGTTTGAAATAGAAAGGGATTTGATATGACAATCTAAACACATTGTTTGATTCCATTCCCATTCAAATTACCCCATCCAAACATGCTGTTTGGAATGAATTGGAATGAGATTTCATTCCATCCATTCATAGTTGTGTTTGAAGTGCACTTTCATCAGTATTGTTGATGTCTTCATGATTCTTTTGCCCAAAAAACTGCCCTTTTTTTTGGGGGGGGGGGGTTGTTAATGGTACAAAAATTGACTTAAAAGAGAGGATGTATTAAAACCGAACCATCCCCACCTCCCCCTCCCAAAAAAAAAAAAAAAAAAAAAAAAAAAAAAGAGAAAAAATGAACAAACAAAGCCTAAAAGACTAAATACCTAATATGTCCCCAAAGTAAAACTCTCTCTCGAATAAAAGTCAACGGAAATTTCCATTTATATGCCAAATTTGTCAATTGAGGGACGACTAAAGGGCTTAGAATTGAATGAGCTAGTATGATCTATCAATCGTTTTCTTTTGAATTAGGGCTATGAAGAATTGAAATATTGGACCAGGAACCAATACTAGTCAATGACCCCTTAATCCATTCGTTGCCCTGGGTTTATTGATATTTGATATCTTCAAAAAAAGTAAAAAATAAAAAATAAAAATGAAGGCAGGTCATGTGGAAGAGAGCAAGGTAGCTTGACAAGTATATGTGATAAACATTTGGTCTAATTATTTATAATTGTATATAATTTTGTATTCATACCACTAGTTCCACCCCAGAGGTCCGTCCCGGAAGCGCACTTACTGCATTGTTGAATTTTGGTTTGGACTTTGGAACTTTAGATTTGCAGGACTTTGCTGAGTTGAGCTCAGTCCAACGTAAATAAAGCAAGGTCACGCGCAGACCCAGCCCAAGCCCAAGCCCAAGCCAAGCATTTTTCCTTTCCATTTTAACTTCGGATAAGGTGACTCCATTGGCCGAACATGGTTCATGCTTATAAGACAAAGAATCGTTTAACAAACAAAGTTATTTGCAGCATTTTTCAAGTACTATTTAAAATGTGATGGAGCCATCAACTTTCTCTAAACATTCAAATTTTCAGGTTTTCGACAACCATAAGAACTTTAACTTGGGAATATATGGTGAACAACTTTACGACGCTATATCTAGCCATGTAGAGGTTTGAAGCTGAAGCAAATTGTAAGCAGTCCATGTGTGATGGTGGTCCAAGAGGCTTCCTACAATCAAATTCTTCGGGCATATGTGTATTCCACTTATCTATGTGTTAAACATATATTCTATTTGTGGAAATAATGTAAAATTATATATTATCCATCTCTCTCATTTGAAAAAAAAAAAAAAAAAATCAATTCTCTCTTTTAAAATTGAAAATTAACTTTTGCTTGAAAAATGTGATTTTTTAAATCTTAATTAAAGCATTACTTTTAACTTATATAAATGATTGAAAATATAGCCTTGTGCAACAAAACTGGTTTGTATTAAAAAAAAAAAAGAAAAAAAAAAAAGGAAATCAAAGATTTAGGTACTCACAATATATGTACAAAAAATGTCTCTTATCGTGCCTCTAATTGTGTAATGGTGACTTCATTCGCTGAACATGATTCATGCTTGTTTGATGATGAATTTGCTTCAACCAAATTCCTTTCAGTGAAAAAACCAGGTTGTTTAGGTGAAGGCAATGCCCCATCACTACCCAACATCAGGACTACAGATGACATGCTAGGCCTATCTTCCGGGCATTGTTGCACACATAGTAGACCCACGTGGATTGATCGCAAAATCTCAAATAGATTAAATGAGTCCCCTATTGATGCATCGATAAGTTCCAAAGACCTGCCCTCCATATGAAGCTTCCATGCCTGAGCAATTCAGAATCAAACTATATTATCAACAATAGCTAGTTTTAACATAGAAAATTGAGCAAATATTGGTTAAAAAACTTACGTGCCCAATGAGGTTAAGATTGTGGTCTGGATGATCGAAACCTCTATTTTTTTTCCCACTCACTATCTCTAGCAACAAAACACCAAAGCTGAAGACATCGGATTTTGCCGAGTAAAGCCCATCACTTGCATACTCAGGGGACATATAACCACTGTATAAAGCCATTGAACAAAGAAACACAATGATAATCAATAAAATTAATTTGATTAAAAACAACATTCTAGAAGTACTTACTATGTTCCAACCACTGTATAAAACCATTGAACAAAGAAACACATTGATAATCAATTAAATTAGATTCAAAATAACATTTTAGAAGTACTTACTATGTTCCAACCACTCTATTTGTGTTTGCCTCTGTTTCATTCCCACCAAAACTTCTAGACAAGCCAAAGTCGGATATCTTTGGGTTCATCTCATTGTCTAATAAAATATTGCCTGCTTTGAGATCTCTGTGGATTATCCTTAATCTTGAATCTCGATGAAGATAAAGGAGTCCCTGAGCAATTCCACTGATGATGTGGAAGCGCTTATGCCAATCGAGAAGAATACTTTTCGTGTGATCTGCCCAATTTTTTTGCCCAATTAATTCCATTCACTAGATGTTTAAATTCTTGAATATAAAGATGAAAAAATTCCATGACTCCATAATTAAGAGAATAATAGAAAAGAATTCATGTGGCAATAAATGTATTAATGAAACTAAAAAACTGGATAACAATAGGTAATGGCTAGTATGGATGCCCCTTTACCTTGATTCATGAATCACTACTCAATCTTGTTACCTTAAATTTACCCTAGGGTCTAGTGAAATCATCACCCTCAAAAATTAAGAAGGTTTCAGAGCTTGTATAATGAAAAATGCAAGAATGCAGGTTAGGGTTTTGAGAGAAAGTTATACCAAAAATAAAGAAGTCCAAGCTTTTATTAGGCATGAATTCATAGATCAACATTGTTTCATCAACTTGAATGCAGCACCCTAGAAGCTTCACTAGATTTCGATGTTGTAGTTTGTTGATATATCTGATTTCATTCTTGAACTCATCGAGTCCTTGTGTAGAATTCTTTGAGAGCTTCTTCACAGCTATTTCTTTATCGCCTTCCAACACACCCTAGAAATTAATTCACTCCAAGTTATGCCCAAAAATTATGTTTCTTCTACAAAGCCCAAAAATTTGGTTGAAAGTTCAATACAATTGTAAAATGTCACACCCCTTTTCAAATACCTGCAATTACATCTCCAAATGGGTGGATGTCTTTTATAAAAAGAAAAAGGAAATAACATCCTTACTTTGCTATCTAAGGAAAGGAGTGATAAAAATTCCCAAACATCTACAATGATGAGTTTTGCATCATTTTTTTTGAAATTTCAAATAGCAAAGTTGTGATGGAAAACTACTAATACAAAGATTGACTTTGGTACCACAAGCACGGTAAAATTGAAACAGTGAATTGTTGTTATTTAAAGTGTTTACCTTATAGACAGGTCCAAAACCACCCTGTCCAAGCTTATTGTTAATTGAGAAATTATTGGTGGCGTTAACTACTGTAGCTAAGTCAAATATTGGTAACTCTTGATCTTCAGTGGTGTAACCTTTTTTCATATTATGCCCATCCTTTCCTGCAACATAGAGAACAAAGAGCATAAATGATACATAGAATACACTTTATTTAGAATATTGATTATTAAGGGAATTCTAACTCATACATGGAAACTTCCGCAATTGGGGTTCCTTCATATATTCTCAAATGGTACGTACTAGTTATAAGATTTATATGGTTTCCATCTCTCAATTTTTTTTTACCATCCCCTTTTATGCATCCCATTCCAGTTGAGTTACACGAACCCTTGAAGAGGAACTTAGGGTGTACAAAAATCATATTGTTTCCCATTGTCATTACCCTCTCCTTCTCAGAGGAGGAACTTAAGGAGGTAGAAATGTTCTTTGAAGATGTAATGTTACCAAAAATAAAAACAGGTTTGCCCAACAGAAGGCTAATTAAAATCAGCCGACTAAGCTAATTATTTTATTTTATTTTTCGTTTTTATATTCTCCTGAAAAAATAACCCATCAACTCTTTAAATGGCACACGGTAAAGAATTTATTAATTATTATTATTATTCCCTCCGTTCCTAATTCACCGTCCACTTTGAAAAAACACGTTTTTTAAGAAAACTCTATTAAATGCTTTCATATCAATACATATGTTTTGACATTTAAATTTTGACCTCAAGTATACAAAACATTAGAAAAAGAGAAAATACATTTTTAAGGGTATTTTAGGAAATGAAATAACAAGAACTAATGACTTTTGAAATGTGACAATAATTTTGAAAAATATCCCAAGAAAGAAAGTAGGCCACTTATTTAGGAACGGAGGGAGTATTATTTTTTAAAAGGTTTAATGAGAGGCTATCAAGAGGAAGCCTGATAAACTTGCCATGAGAGCTATCTTTACGCTCTATTTGGTTCGTGGATTTTACCATGGAAAAAAAAGGGAAGGAAAAAAAAATGCAGAGGAAAGAAAATGAAAGGAAAAGATGAAATCATACCAAGTCAAAATTATTTCAATTATTCTTTTTCTACCAATTTTCCATTGCAATCAAATAAGAAAAAGTACGATTCCTCATATTTTATCTTTTTTTCCTTGATAAAATCCTTGAACCAAATAGAGCCTTAATCTTCACGTACAATCCTCAGTTTTCATTTCTCAAGCCTAAATTGTTGTGGCCTATTCTGCACAACTAAATTTTGAGCTGCTACATGCAGTCGCTTAATTGAATATGTGGATCAAGTATCGATAGTGGATCACAGATGTAGGCCACCACTAGCTCTACTCAGGCAATGTGTGAAAAATGTGGAATGGACAGATTTAAGAGAAAGTTCAAGGTCAACATATGAGCAAATTTTTCTATCCATGAGCTGGCCATGCAATGAAGAAAAGATTCATTTGTTCATTGGGGCATTGGGCTTACTGTTGTGTAGTGCAATATCAAGGTCGGTCCATCAAGTAATGCGGCTGGGAACGGCTATTGCAACCCCCCATTCCTACAAGCCTACCCTCCATCCTTTAGGTTTTTAAGGTTTTATGCAAAATATAAAAAGTTTTTATGAAAACCGGCTGTGATGTCCACTAGAAAACATCATTTTGAACAACTTTGCAGAAGAAAGTTTTTCCAAAATCTATCGTTTAAATATCCTTTTTAGCCATTTATAGCCTTTATTTCATTTTTTGCCAAAAAGTCTACCTAAACGATAGATTTTGGAAAAACTTTCTTCTACAAAGTTGTTCAAAATGATGTTTTCTAGTGGACATCACGGCCGGTTTTCATAAAAACTTTTTATATTTTGCATAAAACCTTAAAAACCTAAAGGATGGGGGGTGGGCTTATAAGAATGGGGGGTTGCAATAGCCGTTCCCAATGCGGCTGAGCCACTTTATATTCCCTTCGTGCATGCTCTAGAGCACCAAAGCACACGGTGAGTAATGGGGGCGGATATCGCAACCCCATAATATATTTTATTTGCACACCCCACTAATTTTAATTTATCGATATTTTATGAAAAGGTTTTGTATTAAAAAAAAAAAAATACTCGTGCAGTCCACTAAAAAACATCATTTTGAACAACTTTGTAAGAGAGTTTTCCAAAAATTGTTATTTAGGTAAATTTTTTGACCATTTACCATCTCTGTTTCATTTTTGGGCAAAAAGTCTAAAAGATTTTGAAAAAGCTTTCTTTTGAAAAGTTGTTGAAAATGATGTTTTCTAGTGAATTCCGAAACCAATTTTCATAAAAACTTAATATAATTTTCTAAAATATTAAAAAATTAAAATTAATAGGATGTACGTGCAAATAAAATTAAGGGGTTGCAATAACCGATCTTTGAGTAATTTACCATAATGTGACCACTTGGCTTACCTTCTTTGCTTTGCTGCTGCTTTTTCCAAATGCACAGCCCCAGGCCCAGGCCCAGTAGAAGGATCCCCGTTACTAATACTGAGCTGACTATGATCCTCACTCTTTTCTTCCCATTGGAGCCAACTTGGGGATTTGAAGGAAAAAAAAAAGCACCAAAAAAAAAAAAAAAAGGGAATTAGACAGCAGAAAAAGCAGGAATATTTGTATTGCACATGAAAGGAAAGCCTACATTTAGTTTTGTGAATGCATACAGGTGAATGCAGATCAATGACATGCATGTGCATGACCAACTCTAATTCTTTAATCATGTGCTTTCAAGGATACACTCAACAATTTAGGTGTTTAATTAATAATAATCACTGCATTTCGTTTTTCTTACGTTGATTAATCTTTTGAAAAATGCATCAATGAACTTCAAAAACAATATTTTTAAAAATTTTTACAAAACTTAAAACAAATAAAAAGAAAAAAAAAAAAAACTTTTATCTTGAACATACTGGCCATCATTTCCTTTAATGCCCCTATTTACAATATTTTCGATGTGCTAATAAATTTTCTCCGAACATCACTAAAAAAGAAAAAAGAAAAAAAGAAATTAATAGCAGTAATCAAATGTGAGAGACTTCCATTGTGCATTTGAGATCCAGCTTGACACCTTTTGCTGGTTTGGGGCAACCCGGAGGTGGGTTTTAACTTTTAACCTGAAAATTTAGTAGTTGATCCAAGCCCACTCCATAGAATCTAAGGGGTGTACATGGGCTAGACTTGATATGGGCCAAGATTGACCCACCCCCTGCCGTATCTATATTTTACTTGATCCAAGCCCGCACAACGAAGGAAGACTGGAAAAGTCGCCTTTAAAGAGGCTGACATATCATAGTTGTGTTGGCAGTCGAAACTTTTATGTTGAAAAATCAACGTTCACATTTTATTTTCATTTTTTGTGTGCTGAGAACTCAACAATTACAAGGAACTAATGCCTTGAACCAAGTACCTTATTTTGTATTTTTTCCTGGAAAGCTACATTCTTACAACCCATACAGTTTATTGTTTTGCAATAGAAAATACAGGAAAACTACAACCCTAACTGCCTTACAGTCACAAAAGTCATGCTCCTATTATATAAGATGAAGTCGTTATGAGGGGCCATGAAAATACGAAAGGCTTGGACTTTAAATTATAAGGCCGGTTATTGGGTCTAATGGCATGTCTCGCCCAAAAAATAAAAAATAAAAAAACTCTCAATAAGGGTGTGGGGGGTTTGTGAAGGTTTGAGTTTGCGTGTTTGAGTGCGTTCTCAAAGTCAAAATTGAAATCCAATGCATCCTCCATCTACAATGTTGAACTCTGATTTCTGAGAAACTATCATGTGGGCATCTTAGGAAGGTGGAGAATTCTGATTTAATGTGGAAAATTTTTTTAGATATCCCGAATATTCAAAACTATTCTTGAAAATTTTTCTAGGTATTTTGAATATTCAAAACTATTCTCAAAATGTTTCATCAATGAAGCGAAATTAATATCTAGTATGTCTAAGGAGATATATTCATACCTAATTCAGAGGAAGCCATCCTTATGTAGATATCTTGCCTATTCTCTGTGAACACTCTAATGTCAAACAGGTCACCAAACCAAATCAAGCATCCACTTCCTCCGTTGCTTATATCCAAACTTGTGTAAGCCATATAAGAGCAATTATTCAAACATACCAACTTGCATTCCTCAAGGGTCATACTCTCCTTAAACCAAGAAGACCGTGTGTCCGGCAATTTAACACCAGAATACTTTATAAACCCATCTCCGTTTTGGCAATCCAATTGCGTCTTCCGAACACACTTATTCGACCCATCAGCTACATTTTTTGGCACAAATCCTTTCAAACATTCACATTCTGGGTAGTTGGCGATGTTACAGCTACCATATGCACCACAAATAGCATAACCATCACAGTCATCTATTGGTACAGTTCGATAGAGGTTCCAAGCTTGGGTTCGATCAATCCAATTGAAGCGCTGGATAATGCCATTCTGATTTAACACCACCCTCGTAACAAGTGAGCTGTTAAAAGGCTCACTAGTATAATACATCTCCTTCTGATTAGATACAAAATTAAACCTATATATCGGATTTGGACTTCGATTACGAAAACCATATGTAGTAAAAGTAAGACTGTTCCACGGTCCAGAGATGAATTGCACAGCCGAACCCTTTTTTATCATTAGTTGCGGATATCCATGGGGATCAAGCCGATAAGTAAAATCACCTGGAGAAGGATTATCAGTGCTTTTCCATGATGATAGATACCATTCCAGTCCGGTAATCATGTTTATTCCAAGTTTCATGCCTGGTAGAATCGTATCCCCGGGGTAGTCAAAACTTTGCCACAGCAAGTTTTCTGGCTTATCATCGTTTCCATCTCTAAGAACAAAATTCCCAGAATCCAAAAGCTTTGCGACTGGATTCTGCACCGATCTGGAAGAATTGGAAGACCAAATGATGCTCTCTGTACCATTGAGATGTAAGAGAATTCCCTGCTTGGTGACCTTCAATATACCTGATGTATCGGCAAGGGGGGTTTCTCTGTTGGCAACCCATACTACCGTCCTTGTAGATATCTTCTTATACCAGATTCCCAAGTATCGTTTCACCGAATCGGGGCTGAAAAATCCAAGCTCAAAGCTTCCACCAGCTGAAACTACGGTCTCACCGTCCCTAAGAGATTGAGACATGGTTATGGTGTCAGTGGCAATGGACAGAATTAAGAAGGATGACAAAGAGGAGCACAATAGAAGTATGGTATAGACTCCCATTGATGTCTTCATGATTCATCGCGCACTAGTAAACCTTTATCTTCAAGATGCTATAGACTTTAAAAATCAAAGACTAAACACTAAAGTCCTCGATCATCAGTTCCGTAAGTAGACCGTTATCTCAAAGCGTCGACAAAAATGTCTTTATTAATCTGTCAAATATGTCGACTGAGGGACCAATTAAAGAGCTTGGAATTGAATCAGCAATCAATCCGTACCTTTTGAATGTTCCACACCCCAGATTGTATTACTCTAATTCTATAATGGTCTGGTTTGCACACCGTAAGATATGCATTAAATTGACGATCCAGATTTTTCAAGAAAATGATGCTTTATTTTACTATACCTTGTAAATAGCCTATTAGGAAATTAATATTCATCCATATATTTTTGTGACTGGTTTGCTAAACTCTAGTGCCTACGTAAAGTGGTAAATTAAGTAGCTTTGATCATCTGCTATATATTTTGGATATTTCGTATAATTACAGTCATTCTTAAGAGACGTGTGAAAACATGAATGTGTACTTGTGCCATTTATAAACAGCCGTGACCGTTTGAGATAACCTATAATTTCCGGCAATTGACAAATTGGAAACCGTTATTGTCACTGTCGCCATAAAATAGCGGCCATCAACATTGCCGTGGGCTTATTGACATCTTCAAAAATAAATAAATAAAATATGTGGGCAGGTCATGTGGAAGAGAGCTAGCAAGGTAACCTAACATGTATATGTGATAAACATTTGGTCTAATTATTTATAATTGTTTATAATTTTGTATTCATACCACTAGTTCAACCTCAGAGGTCCGTCCCAGGAGTGCAGTTTTAGTGTTTGAATTTTGGTATGGAATTTTTGATGGGAACGGCTATTGCAACCCCCCATTCCTATAAGTCCACCCCCCATCCTTTAGGTTGTTAAGGTTTTAAGCAAAATATAAAAAAAATTTTATGAAAACTGGCGTGATTTCTACTAGAAAACATCATTTTGAACAACTTTGCAGAAGAAAGTTTTTCCAAAATCTATCATTTAAATATACTTTTTAACCATTTATAGCCTTTATTTCATTTTTTGCCAAAAAGTCTACCTAAACAATAAATTTTGGAAAAACTTTCTTCTGCAAAGTTGTTTAAAATGATGTTTTCTAGTGGACAACACGGCCGATTTTCATAAAATTTTTTTATATATTGCATAAAATCTTAAAAATCTAAAGGATGGGGGGTGGGCTTATAGGAATGTGGGGTTGCAATAGCCGTTCCCATTTTTGATTGGGAACGGCTATTGCAACCCCCCATTCTTATAAGCCCACCCCCCATCCTTTAGGTTTTTAAGGTTTTATGCAAAATATAAAAAGTTTTTATCAAAACCGGCCATGGTGTCTACTAGAAAACATCATTTTGAACAACTTTGTAGAAGAAAGTGTTTCCTAAATCTATTGTTTAAATATACTTTTTAGCCATTTATAGCATTTATTTCATTTTTTGCCAAAAAGTCTACCTAAACGATAGATTTTGAAAAAACTTTCTTCTGCAAAGTTGTTCAAAATGATGTTTTCTAGTGGACCAAGTGATTGGTTTTTGCAAAAACCTTTTATATTTTTCATGAAATCTTAAAAACCAAAAAGAAAGGGGTGGACTTATAAGAATGGGGGGTTGCAATAGCCTTTCCCTTTTTGATTTGTAGGGCTATGCTGAGTTGAGCTCAGTCCAAACTATAAAGTAAATAAACCAAGGTCACGCCCAGACTAAGCCCAAGCCCAAACTCAACCCAAGCATTTTTCAAAATGATGTTTTCTAGTGGACCAAGTGATTGGTTTTTGCAAAAACCTTTTATATTTTTCATGAAATCTTAAAAACCAAAAAGAAAGGGGTGGACTTATAAGAATGGGGGGTTGCAATAGCCGTTCCCTTTTTGATTTGTAGGGCTATGCTGAGTTCAGCTCAGTCCAAACTATAAAGTAAATAAACCAAGGTCACGCCCAGACTAAGCCCAAGCCCAAACTCAACCCAAGCATTTTTCCTTTTCATTTTAACTTCAGATAAGGTGATCACACATGATGTGTCACACATACATACACACACACGCACATATGTGTGTATATATATATATTGAGGGAACTCGATGGTAGTGGCCGGACTAGAGTTGAGTCAACAGCAAATACTTAGCCCTTGCAAAAATGGGAACTATAGGTGTATCCCACTTAATTAATCCATACAAAAAATGGTAAATAGCATTGAAAAGCATCAATGAATATGGTATTTATTTATTATTTTCTATTTTTTCTTAGAATCAAAGGTTCAAATTAAAGACAAACAAAACATAATATGAGTTGCTTTCATCGAGCCTCTAACACTGTAATTGTGACTTCATTGGCTGAACATGGTTCATGCTTATAAGATGAAGAATTAGCTCTAGCTATGTTAATTTAATTGAAAAACCAGGTTGTTTGGGCTGGTTCATGCATTAGAACCATTGAGAACACCATTTTTTTTTTACTTACCCCAAATCCCCATAATCTCAATAAATAAATTTCAATACTTTTCCATAAACTTGAACTTGATATCATTCCCTCAACATATGAGGAGAATGTTACCAAACTATCATTGGTTTTTAAAAGCCATATTAACTTTATTAAGGATGCAATAATACCCTGCATAAAATTGATATATTGTTTTTGGTCAATCACAGTAATTTGATTTTATACTATTCACTCAACAAAAGAAGAGAATGCCACTAAGTTATTATTGGTCTTTAAAAACCATTTAACTTTACTAAGAATGCAATAATATTTTAATAAATAAAAAATAAAAAAAAAAAAAAAAAAAAAACAAGATAAGAATGCAATAATATCTTTCTGTGTATCCTCCTAATGAAAGCAAGAGAATAGCCTAAAAGTCAGCAACGACAAGCTGATGGTCTATACATCATTATAATTTCTCTTTGACCCTAAGAGAGTGTGTTTGGACCCGTAATTTATCTTTCAAGTGATGGTCTATACGTCTCAAAATCACGTGGGTGGAATCTTCCTCCAACTATTGATAAATGTGACTCGGTCTTCCTCCAAGTTGTGATTGGCGGTGCAGGTCCCGTGATGGACCCGAATTCTGTGTACGTTTCACCATCCATTGAGGAAGGAATTTCAGAAAAGTCAACTTCCTTTTTTGGGTTAGGCCGCTAAAAGAGGTCCTCCCCCATCCCTCTTGCAACGAGCTTTGGGCCTCTTGTTTTTTTGTTTTTGGTTTTTTTTTTTTTTTATACTAATTTTGAGCATGCAATACCATACGTCTCATCAAATTCATTATCTAGAGTCTGGCATTAATTAGACAAAAAATATTTAAAATTAGTCCACACACATTAAAATTTATAAAAAGATTTTCAATCAAATATTATTAGATGCGGAAGAATATCAATCTTGAGGCCGGACACACATGTAGTCAAATCAAATTCTATGATAGAAATTCGTCGGTAAGATTATAACGCTAGTCCTTCCTCCATTGATAATCCCCAAAGACGCACCATATTCACAAAACCTACTAACTCTCTAAATATATTAAATAATTATACAGTAAGACTCTTTTAGGCCAAAAAAAAAAAAAAAAAAAAAAAAAAAAGAGGAAGGGGTACAACTGCTAGTCTTAGGCCAAACTTAATTATACAGTAAGATTCTTTTAGGCTAAATAAAATATAATAAAAAAAAAAAAGGGGTACAACAGCTAGTCTTAGGCCAAACTTGACCCCCACACCCATTACTGAAAAAGGCTATAGAATTGGGATTTAGGCTCAAATTATTGATGCAGATTTGATACAATAATATATCTCTATATTTTGTTTGTATATTCTAAAATATTATTGAGGTTTAATATATAGATTAGTAATATATCAATAATCTTTATGATTTGAGGTGCAATTTGCAATATTGAGATATGCTAATTGTAATGGGTCGCATCGTTGCATTGTGATTGTTGTATGATCATGGCTCGTGCAATCATAATTTTGTCTACTGCGATCATGAGCATTTTCCTTGCAATGTTAGAAATTGTGTTTGGCGTAGGAAGGAAGTTAAACAACTAGCAAGAGGGGTTTATTGGGTGGATTTACCTGGTCTTAGAGGAAGGAGGGCAGAAAGTGACAAGGTAGTCCGGCACAGAGGCACATGTGAACGAACTCGTCTCATCATCAAACACATAGCCAAAGCCGGAGTCAAGATTTGAAATTGACGTGGTTGGATAAAAAATTAAGAAACACAAATATATATATATAAACTAAATGAGTTTATAATTAATTTTTGACTTACGTAAATATAACTATGTAAATATTCAACCAAAACAAAAGAAAATATATATTTGAACATGAAATTGAAAAGTACAAAAAAAAACAAAAAACAAAAAAAACGAATGTACCTTATTGAAGTTGCGTCTTACAGTTCTTCATAAAATAGAAATCATCTACTCCCTCCGTTCCTAAATAAAGGTCCTACTTTCCTTTTTAAGATGTTTCAAAATAATTGTCCTATTTCAAAAGTCAATGGTCATTTCTAATTCATTTCTTAAAATGCCTTTAAAAAGGTATTCTCATTTTTTCTAATGTTTTACACACTTGAGGGCAAAGTTGGAATTTCAAAACATTTGCATTGATGTGAAAGTATTTAATAGGGTTTTCTTAAAAAGCGTGTTTTTTCAAATGGGATACTTAATTTGGAACGGAGGGAGTAGTATTGAATCTAAATCAATATTTTCTACAATTTCTTTTTCAATATAGAGAAAGAAGATTGAAAATCTTATTGCCAGTTGCCGTTGACCATCGATGTTGCCGGCATTGTCACAGTGAGGGAATCAAGAGATTTGGAGAAACTTCCCAAATCACAATCCAAATATTAATAAAAAAAACCCACTATTTAGCTTCCACCCCCCCCCTTTTTTTTTCCTTTACCTATTGTCTTTTGTTTGGATAGAAAGGAAGAAATGTCTAGAATAATAGAAAGGGCGGATGAGTACTAGGCGGGCTAGTTGTAATCCCTATTTCCTTCCTCCATTTCCGGATTTCACCTTCTTCGTTCTGATTTTTGGCTATACCTTAGTTTGGGCTATCTTAGTATGGACTATTTAAGCTTTTGGATTGATTTTCTATTTATCTGACTTGGGTTAACTTCAACATCTAACAAAATTATACAAGTCCAAAAAATAAAAAAAAACCAAAAATTTGGATGGGTTACTGGGCTACAGCCCAGTGTAACCCGCTACACAGCTTCGCCCCTGCACATAGCTGTAAGCACTTGAGCATGCGTTCTTGAACAACTCGGCGTACAAAGTATGCTTGCAAGTGCTAGCAGAACTATACGCCCCAGTGCAACAGTACTGCGGTGCTCCGAACCACGCATGGGCTCCTACACGCAACACTCCATTCTCGCTTGTAACCTTGAGCTCATTAGGGCACGCGGCGTTCAGATCCACATCGCAGCACCTGTAAGAAAACTGTGTTTTTTTTTTTTTTCTTTAAATTAAAAGCTTCAAAATTTCTCCGCTAACGACAAAAAAACTACTCGTACATTTTTCAAATTTAGTTGGATTACCCTTCTTACAAGCCTAGGGAAAAATACCTGTTTCCTGTCCCACCCTGAGGCACGACGAGGATGGGGATGTTAAACCCATCTACAAAGCTCACGTCGTAGTGCGTTGACTCTATGGCCCAATGGATAAGGCGCTGGTCTACGAAACTAGAGATTCTAGGTTCGATCCCCAGTGGAGTCGTGTGTCCTTTTGTTTTATGTACCAAAAATTTATTGAAATGTACCAACAAAAAAAAAAAAACAAAAAGGGTCACGTTGTAGTAGTCTTGCCCACCGGCCCCATCCAGTGCGAACTCTGCAAGGCTGGTCGGTGGCGCAGCAGTGTTACCGGTGCATTCTAGTGTACCGGAGCGGCAATCGCCTGTGAGGCATGAGAATTGACCCGTGGAGTTTTGGGCGCGCACAAAGGGTTCGACCCCAGATTCGACCTGTCCATGAGGAGGGTGCGGTTATTTTCCTGGACTCGCCCTTTTGGAGGGTGAAACCTGTGGTGGACAGTGCCTTTGCAGTGCTAAATGTGCCTGGCCACACTGTGTAGTTGCACTCGTTTGTTATTGTAAAAGTTCTTGAGACTACTCCTAATATGAAAAGATGGGGGAAAGTACTGATTGATAAGAGAGAAACCAAAAATAGAAGTCGAGCCATTGAAAGTAAGTACAGGAAAAAAGAAAGAGAAAGGAGCAGCAGCTGGGATTGGTGGCCGCCTCTGCTTCCTAGCTCTTGAAGCGAAATTAAGAATGCGAGAGAGTAGGTTCAGTTAATCTACAAATATGTCAATTGTGGGACCAAAGCGCATGGAATTGAATGGGTACGAGCTATCAATAATTTTTTTATGCTGTTTTGATAAGTTCACGCATATAATAGCAAAAAAAAAAAAAAAAAAAAAAAAAAAGAAGGAAGAAGAAGAAGAAGAAGAAGAAGAAGAGAGGATAAGTCCACACATCAAATTGTATTATTTTAAAACAATTCTTATTACTTTAATATCATCCGATTGTATTTTTTTTAATAATAATTTATTATAGTATTACTTTTCAATAGCACGATTAATTGTTTAGTGATATTTTTCTTACTTGTTGAGTAAGCGATCTTGGGTTTAAATTTATAGAGAAACATTGATACCCATTTGTCAATGTTAGAGATTTATAGAAGTAAAAGTAGATTCTAAAAAATAAAAAAAAAATAAACAGCCTTACAGGAGAGTAATATTCACCATTAAAATTTTCAGACAGCTTTTGTACAATTTAGCGGCAATGGCTCCTCGATTAAGTGCTAAATGAAGAAACCATATTTTCTTTACTTGAATTCATATGCTCTGCAGTTTTAGTCTTCGTAACTCAAAGACGGGGAGGCAATGATAGTCATCGTTGTCCCCTTAACCCATTGCTGGGCTCAGGGAGGTCTCAAAAATGATTTGTTGGCCTTCTTTTTCACACAAGATTGCACAGGGTAAATAAAATTGCTTTAATTTCAATTGGGTGAATTTTATATTTTTCCTGTCTGCCACCACTAGATCGCATGCTCAAAGAAATATGCATCCAAACACCCCCAAAAAGAACTACCATCTGGTCTTTGGTCAACCCATACCCTGACACTGCAAAAATTGGCCACGTTCTTCCAGCTCTACTCTCTCTCTTCTGGATGATCTCATGACCAAGACAAAGCCGAAGGGCCCAATAGCAGTCATTCTTATTAAGGTGTGGTCCTTTGCCGCTAAGCTATTCAGTGGGATTATCGTCATCAACATTTTAACACCCTTAAAAGAGCCTCATAGATAATCTAATCTAATATTTGTGTAGTATTAAAGTAACCTCCAAACCCCAAAGCAGCCATATGGTGTCCATGTGACTGCCTTACTCTGTTTTCAGAAATACTTCCAAATGTTTTTTTACAAAGAACAACAGCCATCAAACCTCACAACAGAGTTCATGTCATCAAAATACCCCTTTTGGTTTTTTTCAACCCCACGACGTGCCTCTCTCCTACTTTGTACAGGCTAGCATGTGTTCCAAGTTCCGTTGTAATGGTTGGCCTCCCTCCTTCCCGTAGGCCTTTTGAGGTAAATGTGCTTTTCTATGACTCTTTTCAGTTCCCCACATATTTATTTGTTGTAGTTGTCATTTTTGATAAGGTTATTATGTTTCCCCTGTGTTTGAACTGTTGACGTTATAGCTGTCATTGTTGATCAGGTTGGTTTATTTGCTGTGTCTTTGCTAAATTTATGAACTCCACATGTTTGATAAAAAACCTTAAAGAAATTTGACAGTGAAAACTTCAACCCATCCAAGCAACCCCAATCGTAGTACCTTTTTATATGTATCAACCATTCCATAACCACTGACCAACAATCAACAACAGCCGCCCATACACTATAGAATAATTTAATATATTAATAAAAACTCTTTAAGTTTCTGAGACATACAATACATCAATATGAGATGTCTTTCATCGAGCCTCTAATACTGTAATCGTGGCTTCATTAGCTAAACATGGTTTATGCTTGTTAGATGAAAAATTGGCCCCAACCAGATTCCTTTCATTGAAAAACCAGGTTGTCTAGGCTGAGGCAATGCACCCTCACTACCCAACATTAGAACCATTGATGACATGCTAGCCTAGCATAATAAACCCACATAGATTGCACGCAACACTTCAGATAGATTGCTGGTGTCCCCTTTTGATGCATCTACTAGTTCCAAAGGCCTAACTTCTGTATAAAGGCTCCATGCTAAAACAATTTGAAACCACATTATCGGTAGTAGTTTTAGAAATAAGAGAACATTAGTCAAAACACTTGCATGCCCAATAAGGTTAAGGTGGTCATTTGGATGATCAAAACCTCTGTTTTTCTTCCCACTCATTACTTCTAACAACAAAACACTAAAGCTAAAGACATTGGATTTTATAGAGTAGAGCCCATCACTGGTGCCTAGAGTTGCTACTATGCAAACTCAGTAACATCAAAACATTGAGTGACACTTAATCAATCTATTGACCTTGTAGATGGGTCCAAAACCATCCTCAATCTTGAAGCTTATTGTTAATTGAGAATTTATTGGTGGAATTAGCTACTCTAGCCAAGTCAAATAATGTTAGCTCTAATTCTTCAGTGGCGTAACCTCTCTCTCGATTGTGTTCCTTCTTCCCTGCAACATAGGGAATAGAGAAAATCTAAATGAAACATGGAATACACTATATAGAATGATGAGGGATGTATGATTTATGCATGGAACCTTCCACAAGTTGACTGACTTAAATGTGAAGCAAAGAATAAACACCTTGTCTACTTACAGTCCTCTTTTTCCAAGCATAAAGGATTAGACCCCACCCAATGAGAAATATTCCACTTAATAATAGTAAGCTGACCGCATATATACTCTGTCATTTGTTCCCATTGGAGCCAACTTGACGTAAATGTGAAGCATATAATTGCAAAAAAGAAAAAAGGAGGCATTTGGAAGCAGGAGAGAGAGAGAGAGAGAGAGAGAGAGAGAGAGAGAGAGAGAGAGGGAGAGGGAGAGAAATGAGACCCACTGTAAGATAAATCTTTCTTATGACATTATGTGCACTAAATCAACTCTGCTAGATTCATTTCTGCATTTCGATCTTGATCAACTATCTAGATCTTGAATCATATGATTGATCACGTGTGATCAAATTGTTCTTTTCACCCTAAATGTACTAAGTGACATCAAAGTGATAGTGAGCCCAAGGCATTATTTTAAGCAAAGCTGAGGGAACTTGAGAATACAATGTTGGAGTTTAGGGTTTAGGAAACAAATAAATGTATCCCCGACAAATAAACCGCTCAAAATGATATATAGCCTTAAACAAAGAAAACGGTTTTTATTAAAACAATAATGAAAACAAAGATTCACATCTACAAAAAAAAAAAAGTCTCTTATCTAGCCTCTAATTGTGTAATGGTAACTTTATTGGCTGAACATGGTTCATGCTTGCTTGATGAAGAATTTTCTTCAACCAATTTCCTTTCAATGAAAAATCCAGGTTGTTCAGGCGAAGGCAATGCACCCTCACTACCCAACATCAGAACCACTGATGACATGCTGGGCCTATCATCTGGACATTGCTGCACACATAAGAGACCCACATGGATTGATCGTAACATTTCAGATGGATTGTGCAAATCCCCTAACGATGCATCTATAAGTTCCAAAGACCTACCCTCCATATGGAGCCTCCATGCCTGAACAATTCAAAATTAAACCATATTACGTACTGATAGTATTTTTAATGTAGAAAATTGAGCAAACAGTGGCTAGAATCCCTACATGCCCAATAAGGTTACGGTGGTGGTCTGAATGATAGAAACCTCGATTTTTCTTCCCACTCACTATCTCTAACAACAAAACACCAAAGCTAAAGACATCAGATTTTATTGAGTAGAGCCCATCACTTGCGTACTCAGGGGATATGTAGCCACTGCATGAAACAATTAAACAAAGAAACACATTATAATCATTATTAACTTTAGATTAAAAATAACATTCTAGAAGTACTTACTATGTTCCAACCACTTTATTTGTGTTTGCTCCAGTTTCATTTCCACCAAAACTTCTAGACAATCCAAAGTCGGATATTTTTGGGTTCATCTCCTTGTCTAATAAAATATTTCCTGCTTTGAGATCTCTGTGGATTATCCTCAATCTCGAATCACGATGAAGATAAAGAAGCCCTTGAGCAATTCCATTGATGATGTGGAAGCGCTTTGGCCAATCAAGAATAATGCTTTTTGTGTGATCTACCAAAATTTTCCACCAAAGTATGTAATTCCATTCACTAGATATTTAAATTCTTATATATAAATGTGAAATATTTCCGAGACTCCATAACTGATATCAATAATTGAATATAATTCATGTTGCAACATTTGTAATGCTGAAATTGAAGCCATCCCATAGAGTAAGAAGGTTTTGGAGCTTCTATGATGAAAAACATACGTTTGGGTGTTTATTAGTTTATACTAGTTTCAGTTAATAAATATGCAAGGGTTCTGAGAGAGAGTTATACCAAAAATAAAGAAGTCCAAGCTTTTATTAGGCATGAATTCATAAATCAACATCGTTTCATCTACTTGAATGCAACACCCTAGAAGCTTCACAAGATTTCGATGCTGAAGTTTATTGACATGTTTGACTTCATTCTTGAACTCGTCTAGTCCTTGTGTAGAATTCTTTGATAGTCTCTTCACAGCTATTTCTTTTCCGTCTTTCAATACACCCTGAAAATTATCACTCAATGTTATGCTAAAAAAAATATGTTTCTTTTGCAAAACTTAAAAATTTGGTCCAAAGTTGCATACATCTGTTAAATGTCACACACCTTTTCAAATAGCTACAAATACGTCTCTAAAAGGGTCAATGTCTTTCATAAAAGGGAAAAGAATATAACCTCCACACTTTTGCTACCCCAATAATGTCAAATATTTTCAAACATTTACAATGATGAGTTCTGAGTCATTTTTAAAAATGTTGAATGGCAAAATCATGATGGAAACCTCTACTACAAAGACTAACTCATTAACATTGACACACTGAATGATGGTTAATAGAAGTGTGTACCTTGTAGACAGTTCCAAAACCACCATGTCCAAGCTTATTTTTTATTGAGAAGTTATTGGTGGCGTTAGTTACTGTAGCTAAGTCAAATAATGGTAACTCTTGATCTTCAGTGGTGTAACCTTCTTGATTAAGCCCCTTTTTTCCTGCAACATAGGGATTACAGATCACATATATAAAGGATACATACTAGTTATAGAATTCGATTTGTGCTGCTACATGGAGCCAATTTAACATGTTTATGAATATAAGGGATAATTCATGGTACGCATGAGCCAATTCCTGTCCTTGAGCTTGCCAAGCCGCAGAGCACGCACACAAGTGAGCCAATTCATCTGATGGCTGCTACATGCAACTAGCAGCCATCAGGCTCACTGTTGTCGTATAATATTGAGGCCGGTCCATCAAGTCAATGGTTGAGCCAGGTTGATTCCATTATGCCGCAGAGCACAAAAGCACACGAGTGAGTTTACCATAATGTGACTATTTGGTTTACCTTGCTTGCTTAGCTTCTTCTTCCTCCAAACGTACAGACCCAAAACTAGGAGAAGGATTCCCGCTGCTAATACTAGGCCGACTGTGATTGTCACTCGTTTCTTCATATTGGAGCCAACTTCAGGGGGAAAAAATTGGAATTAGACAGCAGAAAAAGCAGGAATTCCTGCCTATTGTAGTGTACTTGGATGATGGGAAACATTTGATTTTTATTGCACTTTCATGAAAGGAGCAAGGCTGTCCCAGCCCAGCCTTTCAATAAATTAGTTGATTCAAGCCCACCCAACAAGCGAAAAGGTCGACAATTCCAATTTAATATAGACTAATGCATGCAACTAATATTCGATTGGCTCATGTAGTCCCCATTCTAGAGAAAAACTTATATGTTATTGTAATACGATTGATGTGATATTACAAACTAATAATAATGGAGCAAAGTGAAATTGTTAAAATACTTTTTGACCCTACAATCCTATTACACTTTGCTCATATTGGCCAGTAAAACCACGTGGCCATATCACAATTACATAGAAGAATCACTTCCCATTTTACTTTAGGTCCTATGATCACTCGATCTAGCCCTCAAGGTTTAATGATTTTCAATGACATCTTGCCAATCAATGAGAAAATATACAGTTATCCAAAAAAGAAAGAACATATATACTTCTCATACTAGATTAAAAAAATAATAATACTCCGTAATAACAATATATTCACATAATTAACCAGTGTTGATCCTCACATAATTAACCAGTGTTGATCCGTTAAAGTGGGGTGAGCTGCATGTGATCGTAACCTTTGTTTTTTAATTTATTATTTCTTCTTCGTGGTATAAATTGTCCGACAAACTGCTCTCAAAGATTCAAACCCTCCTCATCTACACTTCGTAGTCTTAGACTTTTACTAATGCACTAGCCATAGCTTATGACAAGTTGAAAAAAAAACAAAAAAGAAAGAAATTGGGCTATGAATTTGCGTGGGTGGGGAATCAGCACTCAGCGGAACATTGACTGAAGTGCACACTAAACTTTTTTCCTGGAAAGCCACATTCTTGTTTGGAAGCAAGCGAAACAGGCCGGAAAAATACAAACAGCCTATCAGTCACAAAAGTCATGCTCCTATTATGTAAGGTTCGATGAAGTCCTTGTGATATATGGGCCATGAAAATATATATAGAAGGCTTGGACCTCAGATAAGGTCGACTAATCTCAAAATTGAAATCCAATGCTTCTCCATCTAAAATATTAAACTCTGATTTCTGAAAAAACTATGGATCATGTGCATGTGGACATCTTAGAAAGGGAGAATATTATGATTTAAAGCGTTTAGATATTCTTGAATATTCAAAAGAGCAGTGCTATTTGACATATATTATTGACCTAAGATAAAATCCCATGATGGCGCTTTTAAGAATTAAAAACATATTTGATTTTAAAAAGTTAGGATTCCTGTGCCACGTCATATGAGATAGTATTATGGGTAATAATATATAGCTCAACTAGCATTTTCCTATTCAAAATTATTCCCGATGTGTTTTATCAATAGAGCAAAATTTAATTTATATCTTGTTTAGGAGATAAATTCTTACCTAATTCAGAGGAAGCCATCCTTATGTAGATCTCTTGTCCGTTTTCTGTGAACACTCTGATGTCAATCAAGTCGTCAAACCAAAGCAAGCATCCACTTCCTCCTGTACTTATATTTAAACTTGCATAAGCCATACAAGAACAGTTCTTCAAACACACCATCTTGCAATCGTCGAGGTTCATGCTCTCATTAAACCAAGAAAACCTTGTGTCAGGCAGTTTAAGACCCGAATACTTTATAAACCCGTCTCCGCTTGAACAATTTAATGGTGTTCTCCGAACACACCTACTCGACCCATTAGCTGCATCTTCTGGCACAAATCGTTTCAAACATTCGCATTCTGGAGAGTTTGCAATGTTACAGCTACCATATGCACCACAGAGAGCAAAACTATCACAGACATCCTGTGGTCCAGTTCGGTAGAGGTTCCAAACTTGGGTTCGGTCAACCCAAAGGTAGCGCTGGATAAGGCCATTCTGATTTAACACCAGCCTCATGAAAAGGGAGCTATCAACAACCTCATTAGTATAATAAATCTCCTTCTGATTAAGAACAAAGTGGATGATATAAACTGGATTTGGAGTTTGATAATTGGCAAAACCACTGAACCGAAGACCATTCCATGGTCCAGAGTTGAATTGCACAGCTGAACCCTTTCTTATCAATAATTGTGGATATCCACCACGATCAAGCCGATAAGTATAATTACCTTGAGAAGGATTATCGGTGCTTTTCCATGACGATAGATACCATTCCTGGCCAGTAGTCATGTTCCTTCCAAGTTTCATCCCCGGTAGAAACGTATCGCCAGGGTAGTCAAAACTCTGCCACAGCAAGTTTTCTGGGTTATCGTCGTTTCCCTTATCTCTCACAACAAGATTGCCAGAATCCAGGAGCTGTGCAACAGGATTGATGGGCGCCGATGTTGACGAATTGGAAGACCAAATGATGGTCTCGTTATGACTGAAAATGGCGAGATTACCCTGGTTGGTGAACTTCAAAACACCTGAAGAATCGAGGAGGGGAGTCTCTCTGTTGGCAGCCCATACTACTGTCCCAGTAGATATCTTCTTGTACCAAATTCCCACGTAGTGTTTCACGGAATCTGGGGTGAAAAATCCAAACTCAAAGATTCCACCAGCTGAAACTATGGTGTCACCTTCTCTTAGGGATTGAGACAAATTTATGGTATCAGTTGCAGTGGACAGGATTGAGAAGGATGACAAAGAGAAGCACAACAGAAGTATAGTATAGACTTCCATTGATGTCTTCATGGTGCGGACTTACAAATCTTCAAGAGATGGTGCAGACATTAAAAAGTAAAGGCTAAAAGACCTCATCAGTTCCCCAAGTAAACCGTTATCTTCAAGGGTCAACGCGAGTTTTAATTTTCTTCTTAATCTGCCGCATATGTCAATTGAGGGACCAAAGGGCTTGGAATTTCTAAAGTAGCCATCAATCGTATTTCCTTTTGAATGTTCTACTCGTCTATGACCTTGCGCTTGTCATCATTGTGTATTTTCTCGGTTCAAAATTGACTTAATTGATAGGAAACTAATATTGCAAACTGCCCAAGAAACTTCCAGTTGGTGGACCACAGGCTACTAACTTCCTAGTAAATGATTACTAACTTAATTAAGAATGAATACTAACACTTATATTAATTGCCCCCGGACCAATCCGTAATTCCCCCAATTTACTTCAATTTATATTTGCCATTTGCAAGATGTTGAAGATTGCAATTTCCACGGTCGGTCACATCTATAACCTACAATATTCCCACACCTCCCCCACGGCCCTCTTTTCTTTTTTTCCTTTTTATTTTTATTTTTATTATTTTTATTTTTTTGGGATTACGTACAAGAATACCCCTGGCCTAATCCCCTAAAAATTATTGTAAAGTTCCCCTAGACAGTTAAAAAATACAGCAATGAGTGGTATCATTAATTGCTGTTGTGGAATTAATTAACGATAATCATGTGATATTTTTTAGTCTAATTCCATGAACAACAATTAACGGCGGCATTAAATTTATAAGCTGTCAAATAAGACATTGAAATAATTTTTTCTTTTATTTATTAAATGTAACTCGATCAGCAAGTAATCCTTTTTCTTGCCCTTGGAATCTTTCAATTTCAAATGTGAGCGGATGTTTATCACATGTTGCGCAATACTTTACATGTTGTGCAATACTTTTCAACTGGTAGGACATGGACCTAGAACTCTTGAGAATGGTCAATAAATCATTTTCTTTGAATAATCGATACTCGCAACTCCTTTAAGTGCTACCCTTGAACTATAGGGAGGAGTCATGATCACCTTATCATGTTCAACAACAATACGAATCAAAATGTCCCTCTGATTGAAGTATGATGGTGTGCATACTTCACAAACCATCCCCCCCAAAGACCAAAAAAAAAAAAAAAACAACCTCCTACAATAAAAGAGAGGAAATTTGGTCATGATCTGACATGCACATGATGAGTTTATATTTTTTATGGATGTTTAACCCATATTTTCATACTAAATCATTAAGGGTTATAACAGTCATTTTAAGTTTTTCATTATCGACATTAAGAGTGTTGATCTTGGTTAGTGGGTCTTAATTGGAAGGGTGAGCTAGGTACGACCAAATTTTGATTTCTTTTTTTGTAATTTCTCAATTCTCAGCCACCAAATAGACTATAATGGTGAGTGCATAGCATGAGGGATTCTCTTGGAAACCTTCAAATTAAAAATACTGAGCAATGAAATAATAAAAAAGGTGCTGGCTAACCTATTTTGACTAAAACAAAATCAAATCTTGTCTTCATCATGATTAAATTTGATGGTTTGGGAAGGGTGCTTGAGGACTCCCCCCATCACCATTGAGGTGGGGCCACCCACACAATGGGCTCTCCTTATCTCAATGGTAGGAGCTTGCTATAAGTCAAGCGATACTTGAGTTTTAAGCCTATGCATGAAAGGGGTGAGGCAATGGTTTCAAGGACTTACCTCAAGAAAGTGGGAAGTTCTAGGCTTGACACTTTTTAAGGGCCAACTATCAGTTACGTTTATTTAGGATTTTAATGTACCGACTGTGGATGGCCGCCTAACCCATGTTTGGAGGACTAGTGAGATCAAATATCGAACTAATTGGTCCAAACATCTTGATATTGCACTGATATTATGTGCATAATATAGAAAACAACATCAAAGAATTGTGCTTTTTATGCTTTTAAAAGCTATATTACCTTCGTTAAGAAAGAAATGATTGCACACATGAAATTGATTATTTTTGGCCAATCACATTAATTTGATTTCAAGCGTCTATGATTTATTGTTACAAGATGCTGAATATAGGGGTTATGATCAACATACACAATTTTTTACACAAATTGTTACACAATGTTTTAGATAACTTATCTCCAATTCATATTTTGTGAAACCGACTTTTGGATTAGATAGTCTTTTTACATAAGTCATGTGTGCAAAAAATCAAATTAATCCAAGATTAAGAAGCACTTCATTCATAAATGTGAGATTTTTAGTGATCAAAAGATAAGTTTTAGATCACATGACCACAAATCTCAAATCGACTTGATTTTTTGCGTGCATGACCTATATGAAAAGACTATCTAATCTAACGGTGGGTTTCAATTTACAAAATATGAATTAGAAATGAATTATCTAAAAAATTTTGTATCTTAATTCCAACCCATATTTATATATATATATATATATATATATATATATATATATATATGAGACAATTAATCTATGATAGGGTATATATATAAGACAATCTATGATGAGGCATTGCTCAATCAAAGTTGATAGGGTTTGTATTTTATATGCAAAAACGGTAAGTCTCTATAACAAGTTAAACATTTATAGAGAAAGAAAAAAAATCTTATATAAGTAATAACAAAGGAAAAAAAGATTAAATTAAAAAGCATTTTCATCTGTTAAAGGTGTAGCAAGCAGTTTGTAACCATGTTAAGGGGTATGGCAAGCAATTTGTAGAGAAGATAAATTTTAGAGAATATGTTATTTTTTGGGTATTGATTTTCTCTATTTTTGTTTTTCGTTTTTCTAAATATAATTAAATTATGCCAAGTTAACACCGTACTATACCGTACTATATCAACTTCAATTTAAGTGATGACCAATTGAGTATCGGTCTCCATCCTTGGATCAGTTTTTTAATCTAATGGTCTACAATTCGGGTCAAAACTTATATAAAATTTTGTGTCCTCTTAGTCCATTAAATTAAGTTTTAGGCTACCATAAGAAGCTGTTTATTGGTGAATTAATAAGTTCTCCTTTAATTTTAAGAGTTAACATAGATATTTTAAAACAAAGACTTGTACCATTAAATAGAGGATTTTTCACGCATTTCACATACCAATATTCATCAAAAATTACCTTTTAGGTTTAATAGCACAAATTGATGAGCAAGTCAAAGTTGATGAAGAATTTTCATCGGTCAAATTGATCATCACACTTTCGAAGACTCATGTGATCAAATTGTAACTATTTTTATTTTTATTTTTGAATTTTGGTATGTTGGACCCTGTAGATTCCTTTATCATCAATATATATATATATATAATTTTAAGGATGATACTTGGCTCATCACAATAGTGGAGCAACTCCTCCTCCCTCCCACTCACATTATATCATGTGTCTATCAAAATAAATGAGAATTGATTATGTACATATATCCTAATGTTATATATAGATATGCATCCACATGTCCATGTATAATGTTTATGTGTCCGAATAAATATGATTATGTGTTTATATCTTTATATTCATGTGTCCACAGGTTCTTATCCACACATCTATATTTTTTAAAATTGAATATGACATGTGGCATAATATGAGTGGAAGGAAGGAATTGCTCCTCTACTGTGAGGAGCCAGTATTATCCTAATTTTAGCCATCGATCTATCTCCTATTTCGTACAGGCTAGCAGGTGTTCCAAGCACCGTTGTAATGGTTGGCTTCCTTCCTTTCCGACATTGCCGTCAAACTTTATCTTAGGCCCTCTCTCCTCTCTCTCTCTCTCTCTCTCTCTCAGGTTTTGAGGTTTTGCTTTCTATTTTGGCTGAGACCAGCTATTTTTGAGGTATTTCTTTTCAGTTCTCCGCATATTTATTTGTTATCATTCTCTACTCTCCGCCGTGGGGAAACTTCTTTTTGATTATTTATATACTGTTGATGTTATAGTTTTCATTGTTGATAAGGTGGTTCTGTTTCCCCCATGTGTTTGAACTTTTGATGTCATAGTTGCCGTTGTTGATCAGGATGGTATGTTTGCCTTGCCTTTGCTAAAATTTATAATCCCCACATGTTTGATAAAAACCCTTAAAGAAATTTGACAATGAAAACTTCAATCCATCCAAGCAACCTAATTGTAGCACCCTTTTATATGTATCAATCATTCCTTAACCACTAACCAATAATCAAGAACAGCCGCCCATACATTAGAGAATAACTTAATGCATTAATAAAATTCAAAATAGACTGGTCATGGGAGAGAGTTATGGATCTAAAATGAAGGTGAGTGATTAAAACATCAGTGTCAAATGTCTTTTATCGGGCCTCTAATACTGTAATGGTGACTTCGTTGGCTGAACATGGTCCATGCTTGTTAGATGAAAAGTCAGCTCCGACCAGATTCCTCTCATTGAAAAAACCAGGTTGTTTAGGTTGAGGCAATGCACCCTCACTACCCAACATTAGAACCACTGATGACATGCTAGGCCTATCTTCCGGACATCGCTGCACACATAAAAGACCCACGTGGATTGCACGCAACACTTCAGATAGATTGCTAGTGTCCCCTATCGATGCATCTATTAGTTCCGAAGGCCTACCTTCTATATAGAGCCTCCATGCCTAAACAATTTCAAACCACATTATCAGAAGTGGTTTTAGCATAAAGTAATAGAAAAAAATATTAGTCAAAACACTTACATGCCCTATAAGGTTAAGGTGGTCGTCTGGATGATCGAAACCTCTATTTCTCTTCCCACTTACTACCTCTAGCAACAAAACACCAAAGCTAAAAACATCGGATTTTATTGAGTAGAGCCCATCAATTGCATACTCAGGGGACATATAGCCACTGCACGAGACCGTTAAACAAAGAAATACATTGACAATCATTGGAATTAGACTAAAATCAACATTTAGAGATATTTAATATACAATAATTGAAATTAGACTAAAATCAATATTTAGAGATACTTACTATGTTCCAACCACTTTTTTTGTGTTAGCCTCACTTTCATTCCCACCAAAGCTTCTAGCCAAACCAAAGTCGGATATTTTTGGGTTCATCTCATTATCTAGTAAAATATTGCCCGCTTTGAGATCTCTGTGGATTATCCTCAATCTAGAATCTCGATGAAGATAAAGTAGTCCATGAGCAATTCCATTGATGATTTGGAAGCGCTTAGGCCAAGCTAGTAGAATGCTTTGTGTGTGATCTACCCAATGTTTCCAAGCAGCAATTTAAATTCTTGAATGTGGATGGAAAGTAATTTCATGGCTACATAATTAATAGAATGATGGAAAATAATTCATGTGGAAATGTATGAAACAATTAAATCAAAGCCATCCTGTGGTGACACTTGTTAAACTAAGACAAGAGAAGGTAATGCCTAGTATAGTTTCCCCTTAAATTCCCTTGATTGATGTGTCACTGCTATTTCTTGTTACCTTAAATTTACCCCAATGTCTTTGGTCCAAGCATCACTCTTATAAAGTAAAGATAAGAAGATTTTGGAGCTTGTCCAATAAAAACACAAGATTGTGTGTTAAAAATAGTTGAACTAAATATGCAAGGTTTTGAGAGAAATTCATACCAAAAATAAATAAGTCCAAACTTTTATTGGGCATGAATTCATAGATCAACATTGTTTCATCTACTTGAATGCAGCACCCTAGTAGCTTCACTAGATTTCGGTGCTGAAGTTTGGCAATGTGTCTAACTTCATTCTTGAACTCGTTGAGTCCTTGTCTGGAATCCTTTGAGAGCCTCTTCACTGCTATTTCCTGTCCATCTTCTAACACACCCTGAGAATCATCACTCCTAGTTATGCCTGAAGATTATGTTTCTTTTAAGCCCAAAAATTTGGTTGAAGTTGCATACAATGATTGTAAAATGTCACAAACCTTTTTAAGTAGCTACAATTACATCTACAAAAGGGTCATTGTCTTTTGTAAAGGGAAAAGAGACATAAAAACATCATTGTTGTTGCTAGCTAGGTATTGAGAAAATTTTCTGAGTGTTTAGAATGGTGAGTTCTGTCATTTGTTGAAATGTTTGAAAGTAGTTACAGAAAACTAAGACTAACTAGTGGTTCAAAAATACTGATGTTGGTGCCTAGAGTTGTGAGTTCCAACTATGCAAACTTGGTAACATCAAAACATTGAGTGAGAATTAAACTATTTACCTTGTAGACGGGTCCAAAACCACCCTCTCCAAGCTTATTGTTAATTGAAAAGTTATTGGTGGCATTAGCTATTGTATCCAAGTCAAATAATGGTAGCTCTAATTCTTCAGTGGTGTAACCTCTTTCTGGATTGTGTTCCTTCTTCCCTGCAATATAGGGAATAGAGATAATCTAAATGAAATATTGAATACACTTGCTTTAGAATGATGAGGGATGTATGATTCATGAATGGAAACTTCCACAGGTTGGGCTCCTTTTGGATTCCCCATTGCTTCTGGTTATAAGATTAAATGGTTTGCCCTTCTCGTTATCCTCCCCTTTTAGGCCTCCAATTTTAATTGGGTCATACCAGCCTTGGAACTTACTGCGTGGAAATTTTTATGGAGATGTTACCAAAAATGGAAAAAGGTTTCACAACAGAGGACTAAGATCAGCCAACTGAACCTGATATTGTTTACTCTTCCAAAGGAAAACAATTCTCTTTGATAGGTCAAAGTTGCCCAATTTAAAATGATGCACGGAAGCAGAGCAGGCTGAGGAGTCAGAGTAAACAAAAATCTTTTGTGAAAAAGTTTTGAGGATAGAAGAAGCCCTGATAGGCATGCCATGCCTTGAGCTATCAGCTATCTTTATTCTTCACATCCAATGCCCAGATAATTACTTGCACCCAAATTTGTTGTGGCCTATTTTGTGGGTTGCACCTAACCAACTTAATTTGGCTATATGCATAAATTAAAATTAAATGAGGCAGGATTGGTCTACTTTACTATAAGAATGAAATTTGGATCTTTGAGCTGCTTCATGCAGCCATAGTGTGACTAATTGGTTTACCTTCTTTACTTAGCTTCTTCTTCTTCCGTATGAACAAGGCCAGACCCAGGCCAAGGAGAACCATTCCCGCTAATAATACCAAGCTGACTATGATCCACATTCGTTTCTTCCTGTTGGAGCCAACTTGATCTAAATGTGAAGCAATTAATTGCAGGAAAAATAAAAGGATTAGAAAGCAGAAAGGAAAACCATCGAATCATCGAATCACACTGGTTGGCATTGCACTTGCATGAAAGGAAAGTCATTGAATCACACTTGGTTTTGTGTGTACATACAGGCGAAGCTATATGCGTCGTGTGTGCACTACCGACTCAAACCCTGTACTCCTCTGTTTGAAAACAATTAGATAAGGTATGTGGCTACATGTTTATTTATTTATTTTTTCCCGCAGTTCAGCAATCTTACATGGGTTAGTATTCAAAACCTTCATCTTCAAAAACAAGATTGAAAATAATTTCTCAGGTAAAAACAACCCAAAAACAACTTTTATCTGCAACATTCTTTAAAACATTGATCTTGAGGGATCTGTTTTTAGTTTTCCTACTTTCACTATCATCTATATAACAGAATGCTTTGTAAGAACAAGACCATTTTTGTATTTTTTTTTTGGCAGAAAATCCAAATGTGCATGTTTATGTTTTTATTTATTTTTTTGGTTTGTGGGGTGAAAAGGAAAACAGATTTAAGTGGGTGCCTTGAATTGAGCTTTAGTTAATTTCTATGACTTCTTATCTTTTCCAATTTCTATAAATTTCTCCCTGATCATTTCCTAGCTTAAGTGATAAACTCATACCTACTTCGGAGGAAGCCATCCTTATGTAGATTTCTTGTCTATCCTCGGTGAACTCTCTAATGTCAATCAGATCACCAAACCAAAGCAAGCATCCACTTCCTCCTCCACTTATATTTAAATTCGTGTAAGCCATACAAGAGCAGTTCGTCAAGCACACCAACTTGCATTCTTTAAGGGTCATGCTCTCGTTAAACCAAGAATACTTTGTGTCCGGCAGTTTAATACCAGAGTACTTCCTAAACCCATCTCCACTTTGGCAATCCAATGGCATTCTTCGAATACACCCATTCGACCAATCAGCCCTATCCCAATCTCTTGGGAATTTCGGCACAAATCGTTCCAGACACCCACATAATGGGGAGTTGCCAGTGTCACAGCGGCTGTTTGCACCACAAATGGCATAACTATCACAGTTATCCGCTGGTGAGGTTCGGTAGAGGTTCCAACCTTGGGTTCGATCAACCCATACAAAGCGCTGGAGAAGGCCATTCTGATTCAACACCAACCTAGTAACAACTGAGCTGTTAGCAAGCTCATAAGTATAATACACCTCCTTCTTATGAACAATTAAATGGAAGTAATATATTGGATTCGGTCTTAAATTAGGCGTGCCACTAAACCGGAGACCATTCCATGGTCCGAATCGAAATAGCTGAACTGAACCTTTCCTTATGACGAGTTCTGGATATCCACGGGGATCAAGCCGATATGTAAAATTACCTGGAGAAGGATCATCAGTGCTTTCCCATGATGATAGATACCGTTCCTGGCCGGGAATTGTGTTCCATCCAAGCTTCATGCCGGGTAGGAGTGTATCACACAAGTAGTCAAAACTCTGCCACAGGAAGTTTTCTGGGTTATCATCGTTTGCATCTCTCACAACAAGATTTCCCAACTCCAAAAGTTGTGCAACAGGATTTAGCACCGATCTTGATGAATTGGAAGACCAGATGGTGGTCTCGTTTCCATTGAGAAGGACGAGAATACCCTGGTTGGTGACCTTTAAAACACCTGATGAATCGACGATTGGGATTTCTCTATTGGCAACCCACACGACTGTCCCTGGAGATATTTTCTTGTACCATATTCCCAAGTATCGTTTTGTGGAATTACCTGGACTGAAAAATCCAAGCTCAAAGCTTCTGCTAGCTGAAGCTATGGTCTCGCCGTCCCCTAGGGATTGAGACATGGTTATTGTGTCTGTTGCAGTGGACGTTATCAAGATGGACAACAAAGAGGCCAGGGCAGAAAAGGAGTATGGTATAGCCTTCCATTGACGTCTTCATGATTCTTTTGGGCACTAGTTCATGTGTCAACTGACTTAAGAGATAGGACAGACGTGAAAAAAGGAAAACTATAATTCTAAAGATTAGAGAGTAGAGACGTCATCAGTTCCCCAAGTAAGCCGTTACCTCCAAGTGTCCACAGAAGTTTCTATTGATCTGTCAAAAATGTCAATTGAGGGACCGAAGGACTTGGAATTAAATGCCAATGAGCTATCTTTGTAATAGTTTATGTTAGCTGTATTATTGTTATTGTCACGTTTGCATTACCTAGTCTATACGTCAGATTGATGTTCGAGATTTATGGGAAAATATTTGCTTTAATGTAGGAAAATTCTGGGTACCCGATTCAAATAGACACAAAGGTGGGCCACCCACCTTCCCACCTTTGTGTTTGTTCAGTAGTCTCGAATTCAGGATACCTAGCAGTGACCTTTTCAATATATGATCTTTATAAGCCTATATGAGGAGAGAGAGTGTTGACCCAATATATGTCTTTGATGGCTCTTCTGGCTCATATAATGTAGTGGCTATGGTGACTTTGTTAAGCGCTAAATGAAGAAGCCTTGCTCTCTTCCAAGTAATATGATCTTTAGTTTAAATTATAGGTATGAACGATTGAAAGATCAGGAAGCGGTTTGCATCGTTGTCGCCTTGATCCATTGCCCCTGCATGTGCTCAGGGATATCTAAAAGAAATTGAGTAGCTAGTGTGAATCAGAGAAAGACAACCCTGAAAAGTATGTCATAGACATGTGACCTTATTTTCCACACAAGAAAACCTAACAAATATTCATAAAAATCTAGGCAAAGAAAGTCCTGTTTCTGCTTTAAATACTAACGACAGGGTTGGAAGGGAATGGAGGGAGTGGGACACTTCTTCGGTGTAGCAATATTTATTTATTTATTTTCTTTTTGGGGTGGGGGGTGGGTGACATTCAGTATAGAAAATCTATCATAAAAAAATAAAATAATAATTAATTAATTTAATTACTCAAAATAAATCACCCCAAAAGAAAATTTCTAATCATCAGATTGTGATTGTACAATCGCTATAGGGATTCTGCAATATTGTATTGTTGGTCCATCATGTTTCTGCTGGCATGGAGTGAGTCCATCTTGTCTCCAATGGCCTTTTTTGGATGAGTCCCATTGCTTCTTAGGCAACACTCGGTCACAGAGGATTTCAGGATTTCAATCAATAATCTTTGCTTCCATTTCATTCTGGTGATTTTTCTTATGTATGCTCAAAGCAACATAACCACAGTGTGAGATTCAATTTCCATGGACACACATCAAACTTGTGGTCTTGTATGCTTTTCTTTTCCTCTCTATTTTTTTTTTTTTTTTTGGGGGGGTAGAAAATGAAATCAACACAATCTCTTCTATTGAGTTTTATGGAAAAAATTTGAAAAGAAATTATAAGAGTGTCGTGTGTTGATGTATGGCTAAAGGAAGGAAAGCATAAAAGAGGAGCCACGTTAGCGTAATGCTCTTTATATGGTTGTATCAAAGAAATGAAGAATCGATATAATGAGATCAATTTTTCAAAAGAGTTATATAATATAGCACAACTTTTTTTACGAAGAGAAAATATTGAGATTCAATGTCTAGCATTTTTTTCATTATAAAGATGTCACATAAATAAAAACATATGACATTTTCTTTCATGTAAGGAACGTATTTAGAGGATAAAACTTTCTTGACCTAAAGATCTTGATTACAGGAGATAATCATTCAATTCATCCAATTCGTATGGCAATTGACATGATAGGTTATGTCAATTAAAAAATTTACAATATATATATATTAAAGAATATTATTAGTAGGTGGGATTTTTGAATTTCAAAATTTTCTTTATTTTTTTGGTTCAATTGAATTTCAAATTTCAAATAGCGATTTGAGTGGATTTCCTTGTGCTTTTTGAGGTGGGATAAAGTGGCATGATCAGTTAACTGGGGACCCAAAAGTTCGGCAAAGAGTTGGGCTTTTGGCACTTTCGAACAAAAGTTTCTCCTTACTATTCAGATTAGTACTAGTGGGATTAGGCCACGAAAATCTTGTTTGGGCTGCTGGACCACATATGGTTTTGTTAGCGGGAACGGCTATTGCAACCCCCCATTCTTATAAGCCCACCTCCTATCCTTTAGGTTTTTAAGGTTTTATGCAAAATATAAAAAGTTTTTATCAAAACCGGCCGTGATGTCCACTAGAAAACATCATTTTGAACAACTTTGTAGGAGATAGTTTTTCCTAAATCTATCGTTTAAATATACTTTTTAGCCATTTATAACATTTATTTCATTTTTTGCCAAAAAGTCTACCTAAACGATAGATTTTGGAAAAACTTTCTTCTGCAAAGTTGTTCAAAATGATGTTTTCTAGTGGACTAAGTGATTGGTTTTTGCAAAAACCTTTTATATTTTTCATGAAATCTTAAAAACCAAAAGGAAAGGGGTGGGCTTATAAGAATGGGGGGTTGCAATAGCCGTTCCCTTTTGTGGGATACCCAAACTCAGCTTGGGCAGGGCTCAAGAAATAGGCCTGGGAGTCCACACTGACAAACAATGCAGCTTTGTTATATGCCTTAGCAAACACATGATCAAAGCTTCCACTTACAAGATTGTATTTTGCATGTTAGTTGAGCAGTGAGGTCTTGAGTGTACTCTTCAGAAGTTATCGTTTCAATTTTTCGAAGAGATTGTTGCTTGTGTGGGTATAGGAGTTCAGAACCTCGGCGGGAGTAAGGCATGGGATACCAATAATAAATAAATAACTAAATAAATATAAATATATATATCTATATATATCTATATATATAGGATGAAGATAAGGTAAGCACGTGCTGATATAACTTATATTAACACTTGCATTGAGAGTTGTACCTTGTGTATTAGTGGGATAAGAGATATATATATATATATATATTTATATATATATATATATACACGGTTATATTCCCATCAGCACTTTTTTTCTAACGCACCGCACACCCAAACAGGCTCTAAGTTATATCAGCATCATGCATTGGGGGTTGTACCCTTTGCATTGGTCCAGTATACCTCATATCCCACTAATTCACAAGGTGTAACTCCCAATGCGGGTGTTGATATAAGTTATATCAACACGTATTTACCTTATCATCATCCTATTTATCTATATATATCTATATCTATATATATATATATATATATATATATATATATATGAAATATGTCTACATCAGCTGCCATTTTAGTTCTTTTTTTTTTCTTTTTCTTTTTAATTTTTTGTTCAAAATAGTTATTTACAAAATTGATTGGCAAAACGTTTCATCAAAAGACGTGGTTAATGTGTAGAAAAATATCAAGATTTTCAAAATTACCATTCTGCTATTGAAATCTTCAATTTGAACTTAATCTCACCTATTTTTTACTCATTCAAAGTAATATCCAACCACAAAAAGGGTTGATTTAATATCACAATATAGATTAGTGATACGTGATACCCTACATGTTTTGAGGCATTACAACCTTGACATGAAACCTCTTCTACCGAGTATCTAACAATGTAATAGTAATCTCATTCACTGAACACGATTCATGTTTGCTTGACGAGGAATTTGCTTCAAGTGGATTTCTTCCAACGAAAAAACCGGATTGTTTTGGCTGAGGCAATATACTCTCACTACCCAACATTAGAACCACAGATGACATGCTAGGCCCATCTTTCGGAGATTTTTGCACGCATAAAAGACCCACATGAATTGATTGTGACACTTCGAAAAAATTGCATAAATCCCCTATCACTGCATCAATCAATTCCAAAGACCTGCCTTCTATATGGAGTATCCATGCCTGAATAAGTGAGATTTTTATCAGTGTGGATTAACATTGAGGAAGAAAGCAAGGAGTATATATGTGACTTGGCATTTACGTGTCCAAGAAGGTTAAGCTCATGGTTTGGATGATGAAACCCTCTGTTTTTTCTCCCACTGATCATCTCTAGCAGCAAGACGCCAAAGCTAAAGACATCAGATTTGATTGAGAAGTGTCCATCAATCGCATACTTTGGAGACATGTAACCACTAGAGGAAATCAATGAACAAAAGAAAAAAATTTATTTTATGAGCAATTGAAGTTGAGTATATGACATGTATGGGAAGCCTTATTATGTTTCAACCACTCTAGTTGTATTTGCTTCAGTTTTATTTCCTCCAAAAATTCTAGCCATGCCGAAATCCGAAATTTTTGGGTTCATCTCGTAATCTAGTAAAATATTGCTAGCTTTATGATCTCTATGGATAATTCTTAGTCTGGAATCCTGATAAAGATAAAGAAGCCCCTGAGCAATCCCATTGATAATGTGGAAGCGCGTAGGCCAATTCAACAACATGCTTTGTGCTTGATCTACACAATTTTCTCACCAAAGTCAGTCCATGTTACTGCTCATTAAATTCATGAATATGAATATATGAAAAATTGTTTTATAATAACAAAATGAATAATAAGTTCGAATGAGAGAGCAAATGGCTGGTGTTGTTGCCATCTTTTTTCATACAAGCATTGGCATTTGAGTTTGTCTCCATGACTTGCAATGAAACGATTGGTCCATTAATAGTCCAATATCATTGAGGTCTGTGGAGTACTGCATTTGATTTCCTGAAGGATTAGTTAAGGTAAATATATCAAGGTTTTGAGTGAGCTGCAAACCAAAAATAAAGAAGTCCAAGCTTTGGTTGGGCATGTATTCATAGATCAACATCTTTTCTTCTTGAACACAACATCCTAAAAGCTTCACGAGGTTTCGGTGCTGAAGTTTGGCAATGCACAAAACTTCATTCTTGAACTCATCAGGTCCTTGTTTGGAATCCTTTGAAAGCCTCTTCACAGCTATTTCTTGTCCCTCTTCCAACACACCCTGAAAATTATCATTTGAACTAAGCATGATTAAGACCATCAATTAGTATTATAGAATGCCTACGGACAATGAAGTGTCTTTACAAAGAGAAATTCTGTTTCATGTCTTAAAAAAATTGAAAAGGTGCAATCCCAACTTCTGAGAGTGTCGTCAACACATCTTTGCAAAAGGTCATTCTCAATCCATTTTCACTACAACAAGTTCCAAAATCAGATGTGCTAATTTGAAATTCTAAACATGCATTCAGAATTGTGAGTTCTACATTGTACAAATCCATCAGCACAAATACTAGTATTGATAACATGGATGGAGTTGAATCATGCAGATTGGATTGCATCAGCCAATTTCCAAGAAGCTGAACAGCAGTGTATCTATATTATTACCTTGTAGACAGGTCCGAAACCTCCCTCTCCAAGCTTATTGTTTATTGAGAAGTTATTGGTGGCATTAGCTATTGTAGCCAAGTCAAATAATGGTAACTCTATTATGTTGTTTGTGTTGTTTTGAGGCCTGCTGGGTTGTTTGGTTTCTTGTTGGACTCCTTGTCCAATTTGTTTTTCTCTTTTTGATTAATACAATTGTCTATTATAAAAAAAAAAAAAAATAATGGTAACTCTAGGTCTTCCTTCTGAGTTTCAGTGGTGTAATCTCTTTCTGGATTGTGTCCCTTTTTCCCTGCAATGAGGGAAACAGATCTAATATAAATAAAACATTGAATACAATTTCTTTAGATTACGGAGGAATTTCTGATTCATGCATCGCAACTTGCACAAGTAGAGTTCCTCCAGGATTCCCAAATGGTACTAGCCATAAGATTGAATGGTTTCTCTTTCCCATTGCCCTCCCCTTCTATGCCTCCCATTTTAATTAGGCCACTCCATCGTCTAAAGGCAAACTAGAGGGTACAAATAATGTATCAGCTGGATGATTTTGGCACAAAAAACTTGCCACTTCAAAGGTGATGTTACCAAACGTGAATTTTTTTTAATAGTCATCACTCTTTGAGCGGCCATGTTGCCCAGCCAATTTAAAATGATGCATGGAAGGGGATTAGGCTTAGGAGGCAGAGTGAACAAAATGTGGGATTAACAGATTGATGAATTTCAGAGTTCATGATAAAGCATATGAGAGAAATCGTTAATCCATGTGCTGGACTTGCAATGAAGGAAGATTAATTCTTCGGAATCACTGTTGTAGCATTATCAAGGTCAGTCCATTGATGAAGTCATGTGGAGAATGGTTGATATCCTTATGTTGCAGAATGCAGAAGCACACAAGTAACTTCACTAAAATTTGGCTAATTCGTTTACCTTCTTTACTCGACTTTTTCTTCCTCCAAAAGTACAGGGTCAGAACCAGGCCTAGGAGAAGCATTCCAGCTACTAATACCAAGCTGACAATGATCTTCACTCGTTTCTTCCCATTGGAACCAACTGGACCTAAAGTTGAAGCAATCAATTGTAGGAAAAGTGAAATGAATTAGAAGGCAGAAAAAGAATGACTTTCTTCTATGACTTTTCAGCAATCAACGGGTAAACCTAAAGCACAATTTTTCAAAGCTGAGGAGATAAAATTCATACCTACATTAGAGGAAGCTATCCTTACGTACATCTCTTGCCCATTTTCTGTGAACTCTCTAATGTTAATGTCAATCAGGTCACCAAACCAAAGCAAACACCCACTTCCTCTTGCACTTCATATTCATATTTGAATAAGCCATGCAAGAGTAGTTCTTCAAGCACACCATCTTGCATTCCTCTAAGGTCATACTCTCATTAAACCAAGAATACTTTGTGTCTGGCAATTTAACACCAGAGTACTTCATAAACCCATCTCCCCTTTGGCAATCCAATCGCGTCCTTCGAACACACCCATTCGAGCAATTAGATATATCCCACTCTTTCGGGAATTTTGGCACAAATCCTTTCAAACACCCACATTCTGGGGAATACCCAGTGTTACAGCTATCATATGCACCACAGAACCCATAACTATCACAGTTTTCTGTCTGTGCAGTTTTGAGGGGGTTCCAATCTTGGGTTCGATTAATCCAAATGAAACGCTGCATAATTCCATTCTGATTCAACACCACCCTCGTGACAACTGAGCTGTTAACAAGCTCATAAGTATAAAACATCTCCTTCTGATTGAATACAAACTCATAAGTATAAATTGAATTTGGTGCTAAATTGGGCGTACCACTAAAGCGGATACCATTCCATGGCCCAGCGCGAAATTGCGCAACCGAGCCCTTCCTTATGAGTAATTGTGGAAATCCATGGGGATCAATCAAAGCAGTGAAATCACCTCGAGAAGGGTCATCAGTGCTTTTCCATGATGATAGGTACCATTCCAGGCCGGTGGACGTGTTCTGTCCAAGTTTCATGCCTGGTAGGAGCGTATCGCCAGGGTAGTCAAAGCTCTGCCATAGGAAATTTTCTGGGCTATCATCGTTCACATCTTTCATAACAAAATTCCCAGAATCCAAAAGCTTTGCAGCTGGACTAAGCACCAATCTTGATGAATTGGAAGACCAAATGATGGTCTCGTCATGATTGAAAGGGGCGAGATGACACTGGTTGGTGATCTTTAAAACACCTGATGAATCGACCAGGGCGATTTCTCTGTTGGCAACCCATACTACTGTTGGAATAGATATTTTCTTGTACCAAATTCCCAAGTATCGTTTCGTGGAATTACCTGGGCTGAAAAATCCAAGCTCAAAGCTTCCACCAGCTGAAACTATGGTGTCGCCGTCTCTAATGGATTGAGACATGGTTATGGTATCTGTTGCAGTGGACATAATTATGAGGGATAACAAAGAGGACCACAAAAGATGTATGGCATAGCATTCCATTGTTGTCTTCATGATTCTTTCTCTTACACTACACAAGTACACCAACTGAAGAAGGAAAATATACCTTTCAGCCGCCAAGCAAACCTTTTCTTCAAGAATCCATAAAATTTATATTGTATGCCAAATATACCTTTCAATTGAGGGGCCAAAGGCCCAAATGGCATGGAAAATAAATATCAATCAATTTTCTTTTGAAATCTATGTCGGCAAGTTGTATTACTTTTTGAATTATATCTTGAAATAAGCATATTAGGTACGTTAGTAATATTCACATGCATAATGTTTGGATTGCTTTTCTACAATCTAGCGGCGATGGCCGATGGGGACCCCATTAGGTAGTATGTACGTACGTACTAAATGAAGAAACAAAGGTGTCGATTTTTTTTTTTGGGTGTAATTAGAGGGGTTTGAATCACACACAGCGTGCTACATTGTGCAGGTAGCCCTGGCTCAAATTTATTATTATTATTATTATGTTTTTATAACTTTTATAATTATGCTTGGCTTTAGTTTTAACCTAGGTGATAAAATTGAAAGAGGCCCTAGCCCATAAAAGCCTTCCCAAGTTCATGATTCTTTTGGGCACTAGTTCATGTGTCAACTGACTTAAGAGATAGGACAGACATGAAAAATGGAAAACTATAATTCTAAAGAGTAGAGAGTAGAGACCTCATCAGTTCCCCAAGTAAGCCGTTACCTCCGAGTGTCCACAGAAGTGTCTATTGATCTGTCAAATATGTCAATTGAGGGACCTAAGGACTGTTAGAATGCTTGGGTAGAACTCACCCCAAAAGCTAGTTATTGAGGTAAGGGTGCCCTTCCACTTATATATTGCACATTACATCAACTCCCAAGCGATGTGGGACTTCACTTCACAATGGAATTAAAGTGCCTATGAGCTATCTTTGTAATGGTTCATGTTAGCTGTATTTTTGCTATATGAGGAGAGTGAGTATTCACCCAATATATGTCCCTGATGGCTCTTCTAGCTCATATAATCTAGTGGCTATGGTGACTTTGTTAAGCGCTAAATGAAGAAGCCTTACTCTCTTCCAAGTAATATGATCTTTAGTTTAAATTACAGGTATGAACGATTGAAAGATGAGGAAGCAGTTTGCATCGTTGTCGCCTTAATCCATTGCCCCTGTGCTCAGGGATACCTAAAAGAAATTGAGTAGCTGGTGTGAATCAGAGAAAGACAACCCTGAAAAGTATGTCATAGACATAAGACCTTATTTTCCACACAAGAAAACCTAACAAATATTCATAAAAATCTAGGCAAAGAAAGCCTGTTTCTGCTTTAAATACTAACGACTGGGTTGGAAGGGAAGGGAGGGAGTGGGACACTTATTCAGTGTAGCAATTTTTTTTTTCTTTTTTTTCTTTTTTTGTTTTTTTTTTTTGGGGGGGGGGGGGGGGAATAAAATAAAAATTAATTAATTTAATTACTCAAAATAAATCACCCAAAAAGAAAATTTCTAGTCATCAGATTGTAATTGTACTGTTGCTATAGGGATTCTGCAATACTGAATATTGTTGGTCCATCATGTTTCTGCTGGCATGGAATGAGTCCATCTTGTCTCCACTGGCCTTTTTTGGGTGAGTCCCATTGCTTCTTAGGCAACACTCGGTCACAGAGAATTTCAGGATTTCATTCAATAATCTTTTTCTTCTATTTCAGTCTGGTGATTTTTCTTACGTTTCTCACTAGCTGCTTGTGAGATTCAATTTCCATGGACACGCATCCAACCACTCCCATACCCATGTGGTCCAGCCGTCCAGGTCAAACTTGTGGTCTTGTCCTCAACAACTTTTTACTGACGATCGGTCAAACTTGTGGTCTTGTATGCTTTGGCTTTTTCTTTTTTTTCTTTTTTGGGTAGAAAATGAAATCAACACAATTTCTTATAAATGAAATATTGAATACAATTTCTTTAGATAACTGAGTGTCGTGTGTGTCAATGTATGACTAAAGGAAGGAAAACATGAGAGAGTAGAAAATATTGAGATTTAATGTATGCATTTTTCCGTTACAAAGATGTCGCATATAGATATATATATATAAATAAAAACATACAACCTTTTCCTTAATCTAAGGAATGTATTTAGAGGATAAAGCTTTCCTCACCTAAGGATCTTGATTACAGGAGATATTAACAGAATAGTTATTTTACAAAATATTGAGATTTAATGTATGTATTTTAGAAGAAAATTATTTTTAAATATGCCTACATCAGCCCCCATTTTACGTCTTTTTTTTTTTGTTGCTCAAAATAGTTATTTTACAAAATTGACTGGCAGTCCGTTTTGGTTAATGTGTACAGAAATTCTAAGATTTTCAAAATTACTATTCTGCTATTGAAATCTTCAATTTGAACTTAAACGTAATATCCAACCACAAACAGGGTTGGTTTAATATCACAATATAGATTAGTGACAAGTGATAACCAACAAGTTTCGAGGCATAACAACATTGACATGAAACCTCTTCTACCGAGCATCTAATAATGTAATAGCAATCTCATTCACTGAACATGATTCATGTTTGCTTGATGAGGAATTTGCTTCGAGAGGATTTCTTCCGACGAAAAAATCGAGTTGTTTTGGCTGAGGTACTCTCACTACCTAACATTAGAACCACAGACGACATGCTAGGCCTATCTTCTTGACATTGTTGCACACATAAAAGACCCACATCAATTGATCGTAACATTTTGATAAAATTGCATGAGTCCCCTATCACTGCATCAATCAGTTCCAAAGACCTACCTTCTATATGGAGTATCCATGCCTAAATAAGTGAGATTTTTATCAGTGTGGATAAACATTGAGGAAGAAAGCAAAGAGTATATATGTGACTAGGCACTTACGTGTCCAAGAAGGTTAAGCTCATGCTCTGGATGATGAAACCCTCTGTTTTTCCTCCCACTGATTATCCCTAGCACCAAGATGCCTAAGCTAAAGACATCATATTTAACTGAGAAGTGTCCATCGATCGCATACTCTGGAGACATGCAACTACTAGAGGAAATCAATGAATAAAAGATAAAAATTATTTTATAAGCAATTGAAGCTAAGTATATGACATAAATGGGAATCCTTACTATGTACTCTAGTTGTATCTTGTATTTGCTTCAATTTTATTTCCTCCAAAAATTCTAGCCATGCCAAAATCTGAAATTTTTGGGTTCATCTCATAATCTAGTAAAATATTACTAACTTTGAGATCTCTATAGATAATTCTTAGCCTGGAATCTTGATGAAAATAAAGAAGCCCCCGAGCAATCCCATTGATAATGTGGAACCACGTAGGCCAATTCAACAAAATGCTGTGTGTTTGATCTACACAATTTTTTCACCGGAAGTCGGTCATTGTTACTGCTCATTAAATTCATGAATATGAATATATGTAAAATGGTTTTATATTAACAGAATGAATAATAAGTTCCAATGGGAGAACAAAAGGATGCTGTTGTTCCCTTCTTTCTTCATACAAGCATTGCCACTTGAGTTGGTCTAGAGACTTGCAATGAAACCATTGGTAAAACATTCCATTAATAGTCCAATACCATTAACGACTGTGGAGTGTGGAGTTCTGCATTTGATTTCCCTAAAGGATTAGTTAAGGTAAATCTATCAAGGTTTTGAGTAAGCTGCAAACCAAAAATAAAGAAGTCCAAGCTTTGGTTGGGCATGTATTCATAAATCAACATCTTTTCTTCTTCAACACAACATCCTAGAAGCTTCACAAGGTTTCGGTGCTGAAGTTTGGCAATGCACAAAACTTCATTCTTGAACTTATCAGGTCCCTTGTTTGGAATCCTTTGAAAGCCTCTTTACAACTATTTCTTGTCCTCCTTCCAACACACCCTGAAAATTATCATTTGAAACTCAAATAAACATAATTAAGACCACCAAGTGGTATTATAGTATGCATAAGTGTCCTTACAAAAAGAAATTCTGTTTCATGTGTCTTAACAAAATTGAAAAGGTATTTTATTTTACGCAATCCCAACTTTTGCAAGTGTCACCACAATATCTATGCAAAAGGTCGTTCTCAATCCTCCTTCACTAGGACAGGTCCCAAAAGTAGATGTGCTGATTTGAAAACCTAAACATGCATTGTACAAATCCGTCGGCAGAAATACTAATATTGATATCATGGCTGGAGTTGGATCATGCAGATTGGGTTGCATCAACTAATTTATATTATTACCTTGTAGACAAGTCCGAAACCACCCTCTCGAAGCTTATCACTAATTGAGAAGTTATTGGTCGCATTATCTATTGTAGCCAAGTCAAATAATGGTAACTCTGGGTCTTCCTTCTGACTTTCAGTAGTGTAATCTCTTTCTGGATTGTGTCCCTTTTTCCCTGCAATGAGGGGAACAGAGGTAATATAAATGAAATATTGAATACAATTTCTTTAGATAACTGAGGAGTTTCTGATCCATGCATCACAACTTCCATAAGATTGAATGGTTTCGCTTTCTCATTACCCTACCCTTCTATGCCTCCCATTTTAATGGGGTCACTCTGTAAGTCCATTTTCTTAGATTGGCATATTCCATGGCAAAAGTGGTGTTTGTTTAGTGTCATGTGTTGCTTCAAGATGTCTAAAAGCTTCTACAATTGACTCGAGTGCAGACTTCAAGGCAATGCGACTCACACTCATTGTTAGGTCAGGTAAGTGTCTTTAGAAGCCTGTTTTTAATCGATTCAATTCATTTTAAATCTTGATATGAGTTTTGAATAGAGCAAAAAAGTTTTTGAAAATGATTTCAAAACATTTTTGTAATTTTCAGATGCTAGGATCGGTCGTAGGCATTGGAGGATCGATCCTAGGGTGTCCTGGAAACTCAGCTTAGCTACTGTTTTTTAGGATCGATCCTAGGGTCTGGAGGATCGATCCTAGGTGCTCTGAAAAAGGTTTTTAGCTTCTGTTTTCTAGGATCGATCCTAGGGTCCTGGAGGATCGATCCTAAGTGGTCTGAGAAGTGTTTTTAGCTTCTGTTTTCTAGGATCGATCCTAGGGTCCTGGAGGATCGATCCTTGCTCGTAAAAAACAGTTTTTAAAATATGATTAAATTACCTATTTGTCCTTATTTCGTATCCCAATCTTTTGGGGTCTCTTAGACTCTTTAAATAGGTTTTGTTTTGATAGAGAGAGGCAAGCAAGCCTCTCCCAATTAGGTTTTCAAAAGCCCATCCTCTCAAATCTTCTCTAGAGCTCTTTAACCTAGGTTTTTCTATTTCATGCTCTAAAGACCTTCAAACCACACAATACTTTTCACATCCTTGGATGTTTGTGAGTCCGCTGCGATGGTGATCGAGCTTGCGAGTTCGTGGAAGAAGGAATCGCTATAAAGAGGTTGGTTGCTACCAAAGCCGTGAAGACGGAGATCGATCATATGCGGTCGTGGGAGTGAAGACTTTTGCTTAAGTCCTTTTGGTCTGTAAGTGTGTCTTGTACTCATTTGATTCATAGTGGATTTGCTTCAACTGGACTAGGTCCCGTGGTTTTTCCCATCTAGGGTTTTCCACGTAAAAATCTTGTGTGCATCTTTTTACATGCTTTCATACTTGCTATGCGATTGGATTAATAGTGATAATTGGTTTTGTGAGTTTCATAATTAAAATTGGGTAAAGATTAAAGTAATACCTATTCAACCCCCCTTCTAGGTATTCTAGGGTTAATTTAACCGGAATTTCACACTCCATCCTCTAAAGGCAAACTGATCAGGTACAAAAAATGCATGTCTCATGATTTCGGTACACAATACCTGCCACTTTGAAGGTGATGTTACCAAACATGTTTTTGTTTTTTTGTTTTTTTTTTAAAAGATAGTCACTCATCACTCTTGAGCAGTCATGTTGCCCAATTTAAAATGGTGCATGGAAGGGGATTAGGCTAATGAGGCAGAGTGAACAAAATGTGGAATTAACAGATCAATGAATTTCAGAGAGTTCATGAAAAGCATATATGCATTCCAATGAAGGAAGATTAACTGTTCTTCAAAATCACTGTTGCAGCGTTATCAAGGCCAGTCCATTGATGAGGTCATGTGGAGAATGGTAGATATGTTGCAGATGCAAAAGCACACAAACACCTTTATAAAAATGTAGCTCTTGTTTACGTTTTTTACTTACCTTTTTCTTCCTCCAAAAGTACAGGGTCTGAACCAGGCCTAGGAGAAGCATTCCTGCTACTAGTACCAAGCTGACAGTGATCTTCAATCGTGTGTTTTATTTTTTTATTTTTATTTTTACCCAGTCCACGATACAACGGAAATTCGGATTGGGGGAACCTTTTTCTTTACTTAGCTTTTTCTTTGTCAATCTAATGCGTTGGACAACCAATACATACTACGGAAATGGGGATTGGGGGAAGCTTCTCCCATACAACAAACAAAAATCTAATTTGTTTTTTGTTTTGTTTTGTTTTTTCACTTTTTATTTTACCCTAGTCTACAGAAATTTCAAATCCTAACTTTGCCCTTGTTGCTAACCTATCATAATCCTACCATTTACCCACCATCTCTCACCTCTAGCTAGCCCTAATGGTGACTTTGAATTAATACTAAAGACATCCAAGAATTAATTACTAGGGTAAATTCGGGGTGGGGGGGGGGGGGGGGGGGGGGTAGATAACCCTCTTATGTTTTAATTTTGACAATGTGTTTCTCTTATATTTTAATTTTTGTCAATGTACCCATAGTCACTTTCCGTTGATAAAATTTGACAAAAATGAATTACATGGCTACGCACGTGATACCGTTAACGGACCCGTGTTGCCCAAAATCACTGGAACCTTCACCGGCGTCATGGCCAATTGGGTGGCCATCCACAATTGGTTTTGTTTTCCAATTGAATTAGGGGGCACATTGACAAAATTAAAATATTAGGTGGTTATCTGCTGGCCCCATACTTCAAGGGGATTTTTCACAATTTACCCTAATTATTATTCTACGTGGAATGTTGAATGTCCATGCATAATTGCATATGAATTCTAGAGGAAAATAAAAGTTGAAAGGTTGTTGGCGAAAGGTTTTCTACAATATACCCTAATTATTTTTCCACCTATTATTTTTATTTTTATTATTATCCATCACTATCAAGATCATTAAATAATAAATAAATAAATAAAAACGCATCTTATGAAGTTTTGGTAGCAAAGTTTTGTATCTCATGAAGTTTTGGTCACAAAACTTTGTTTGCGTAAGGAATTGGGTTAAAAAATTGTAGATTTTATAGATATAGAGATTTTAGGGTTTGGTTAAAATTGTAAAATTCTTTATTTGGTTAAATTGTTTGAAAATTAGAATTTTAATATGGAATTTGAAATTTAATAGTTGAAATTCGCAATTCACGACTTTGAATTAGGTGGCTGCTAATTCACGGCTGAACCAAAATGCCTATCACGGGTTCCTCATATTTCCCTCATATATCTTTAAACTGTTCATTGCCGTAAGTAATACGGCAGATCATACAAATTCAAAGAGAATATTGTTCATTAGACTATAGGCCTCAAATTGTGTCGACTGATAGTGCCCCGTACCCATTTAATTCCAAGCCATTTGGTCCTTCCGTTGAAATATTTGGCACAATAATTGAAGACTGTGTTGACTCTTGAAGGGAACGCATTACTTCAGGGACAAATGAAATCTTCAGTCTAGTTTTTTCTGTCTATATCATTCAAGCCATTTTATATACCATGGCAGTTTGCCAAAGAAGCATGAAGTCATCAATGGAACTTCATACCATACTCTTTTTCTGCTCCTCTTTGTTTTCCATCTCAATACTGTCCACTGCAACAGATACAATAACCATGTCTCAATCCGTAAGAGACGGCCAGGCCATAGTTTCTGCCGGTGGAAGCTTTGAGCTTGGATTTTTCAGCCCAGCTAATTCCACGAAACGATACTTGGGAATATGGTACAAGAAAATATCTACTGGGACGGTAGCATGGGTTGCCAACCGAGAAGTCCCCATCCACGATTCATCAGGCGTTTTGAAGCTCACCAACGAGGGAATTCTCGTCCTTCTCAATCAAAACGAGACCGGCATCTGGTCTTCCAATTCATCAAGACCGGCGGTTAATCCTGTTGCACAGCTTTTGGATTCAGGAAATCTTGTCGTGAGAGATGCAAACGATGATAACCCAGAAAACTTCCTGTGGCAGAGTTTTGACTACTTGGGTGATACACTCCTACCAGGCATGAAGCTTGGTTGGAACAAAATTACCGGCCTGGAACGGTATCTATCGTCATGGAAAAGCGCTGATGATCCTTCTCCTGGTAATTTTACTTATCGGCTTGATCCCCGTGGATATCCACAACTCGTCATAAGGAAGGACTCAGTTCAGCAATATCGCTTGGGACCATGGAATGGTCACCAGTTTAGTGGTACGTCTAAGTTAACACGGAATCCAATTTTTTACTTCCATTTAGTTATTAATCAGAAGGAGATGTATTATACTTATGAGCTTGCTAATAGCTCAGTTGTTACTAGGGCGGTGTTGAATCAGAATGGCATTCTTCAACGCTCCATTTGGGTCGATCGAACCCAAAGTTGGAACCCATACAGAAACTTACCGGCAGATACCTGTGATAGTTATGCTATTTGTGGTGGATACAATATTTGTGACACAGCCAAATCCCCAATGTGTGGGTGTTTGAAAGGATACGTGCCAAAATCCCCAGTAGAGTGGGATATGGCTGATTGGTCAAGTGGGTGTGTTCGCAGGAAGCCGTTGGATTGCCAAAAGGGAGATGGGTTTATAAAGTACTCTGGTTTTAAAATGCCAGATACACGGTATTCTTGGTTCAATGCGAGCATGACTCTTGAGGAATGTAAGTTGGTGTGCTTGAAGAACTGCTCTTGTATGGCTTATGCAAATTTAAATATAAGCGCAGGAGGAAATGGGTGCTTGCTTTGGTTTGGTGACCTGATTGACATTAAAGAGTACTCTGAAGAAAGGCAAGCGATCTATATAAGGATGACTTCCTCTGAAGTAGGTATGAATTTATCATTTAAGCTAGAAAATGGAGTGTCTTATTCTCTATTCCCTTTTCTCTATTATTTGCATTTCTATTCTTTCCTTAATAAAATTTAGAGCTTTGATGCACTTAATCGTGAGGGTTTGGGTGATGTAAGACTTCTCTGTGATGCTTAAGCTTTTTTATTTATTTTATTTTTTGTTTTTAAAGGAAATAAATAAATAAATACACTAGAAAATGGAGTGTCTTTACATTCTAGTGTCAAATATATATTTTCGTTGGTCAGCCAGAAATCATAGAAATTACAATTGATATGAAGAATTGGAGTCTTTCCAAGTTTTCATTTCAACAACAATTGGAATTCGATTTTATAGAAAAATACTAGTCACCTATTTGACTCTGTTTTCTTTTTCTCCCCAAAAAACCAACACATTTGGATATTCTGAGAAAACTGATTCTGCTTTTACATAGCATTCTGTTTTGCATATGATAAAAAGTACTTTTATTGACAGAAAACAAAAACAGATAACTTAAAATCAATTTTCAAAGTGTTCACAATAAAACTGTTTTTTAGTTTGTTTCAATCGAGTAAATGCTTTTCGATCCTGTTTTCGAAGTTCATTGAAGGGTTTTACATATTAACCCATGTAGGAAACTGAACTCTGGAGAAAAATTAATAAATAGCCATATCCCATTTGTAATTGCGCTAAAGCATGTGATCGAGTAACGGCTAAAAATACCCGGAATTCCTAATTTGTTCTGCTTTCTAATCAATCATTTTTTTTTTCTTTTGCAATTAATTGCTTCATATTTAGGTGGCTCCAACAGGAAGAAACGAAGTTGGATCATATTAAGCTCAGTTTTCTTAGGAGGAATGGTTCTCCTTGGCCTGGGTCTGACCCTGTTCTTTAGGAAGAAGAAGAATCAGCCAAGTAAAGGTAAACCAAATAGTTGCATTATAAAGTTACTCCTATACTTTCAAACTCTGCAACATGAGAATTCTGTTTACTCTGCCTCCATGTCCTACTCCCCTCCCATGAGTCAATTTAAATTGGGCAACATGGATACATCAGAGAGGTGATGGGTCGGTTATGTGATAGATTCCCTCTAGAAGAGTAAGTAAAAAAAAAAAAAAAAGCTCTGGTGGCTGATTTTAGGCTTACTATTGTGCAACCTTTTTCAGTTTTGGTAACATAAAAAATAAAAAAAATAAAAAAAATAATTGCCCAAGTTATTTTTCAGATGCTGGTGTGACTCAATTAAAATGGGAAGCATAGAAAGGGGGGGTAGTGCAAAAGAGAAACCATTCAATCATAGAAATGGGAAATTCTATGGTACCATTTGGTAATCTAGGAGGAACCCAACTTATGGAAGTCACCATGCCTGAATCAGCCTTCCCTCAGTACTCTAGAGGAAATGTACTTAATGGTTTTTTTTTTTATTATCTATGTTGCAGAGGAAAATAAGCCCAGACCAGAAAGATGTTACACCGCTGAAGAAGTAGACTTACCATTATTTGACTTGGCTACCATAGCTAATGCCACCAATGACTTCTCAAATAACAATAAGCTTGGAGAGGGTGGTTTTGGACCTGTCTATAAGGTAAAATTAGTTTGACTAACAGCCATTTCATACAAGCTCTAGGCACCAAAGTCAGTATTTGTACCAGTAGTTTTTTATCACTACTTTATCCTACAATATTTCTACATCATGTGTTTTTCATTTATAAGACAATGACCCTTTTTTAGATTTAATTGTATCTATTAGTGTTCTAATTGTAGCTATTTAAAAAGGTGTGTTACATTTTACAGAGGTTTCCAACTTTTAATCAAAATTTTGGGCTATTATAGAATAAATATAACATTTTGGCATTAACATGGAGCGATAATTTTCAGGGTGTGTTGGAAGATGGGAAAGAAATAGCTGTGAAAAGGCTCTCAAAGAATTCTAGACAAGGCCTCAACGAGTTCAAGAATGAAGTAGTACACATTGCCAAACTTCAGCATAGAAATCTAGTGAAGCTTCTAGGGTGTTGCATCCAAGTAAATGAAATGATGTTGATCTATGAATTCATGTCTAACAAAAGTTTGGACTTCTTTATTTTTGGTATCACTCTCTCCTATAACCCTTGCATGTTTTTGGTATCACTTTTTTAAAATACTAGCCATCACCTATTGTTGCCCGGAAAAATGGGTGTCGCTAGGGGATGGCTTTGATTTCATTATTACACAAGTAGCCACATGATTTATTTTCCATTATTCTAATTAATTTTGGAGTTTGGAGTTATTTTCCATTCAACAATTTAAAAATCTGCTGAAAAAAATTTGCCAGATCACTCACAAAGCAAGCTACTAGATTGGCCTAGGCGCTTTCAAATCATCAATGGAATTGCTCAAGGGCTTCTTTATCTTCATCGAGATTCCAGATTAAGGATAATCCATAGAGATCTCAAAGCAAGCAATATTTTACTAGACCATGAGATGAACCCAAAAATATCCGACTTTGGCTTGTCTAGAAGTTTTGGTGGAAATGAAATTGAGGCAAACACGAATAAAGTGGTTGGAACATAGTAAGTATGTTTAGAATGTTATTTTTAGTTATTGATTATCAATGTGTATATTTGTTATCGAAAGAAAAGTATCTATCTTTTTTCAATGGTTTAATGCCGCGGTTATATGTCTCCTGAGTATGCAATTGATGGGCTCTACTCGATAAAATCCGATGTCTTTAGCTTTGGTGTTCTATTGCTAGAGATAGTGAGTGGGAAGAGAAATAGATGTTTCTATCATCCAGACCATCACCTTAACCTTATTGGGCATGTAAGTGTTTTGACCAATTCTTACTTATTTCTCTACGTTAAAATTACTATTAATATATGGTTTCAAATTCTTTAGGCATGGAGGCTCTATATAGAAGGTAGGCCTATGGAACTAGTCGATGCATTAATTGGGGACTCAAACTCATGCAATCTATTCGACGTGTTGCGATCAATCCATGTGGGTCTATTATGTGTGCAACAATGTCCAGAAGATAGGCCTAGCATGTCATCAGTCGTTTTAATGTTGGGTGGTGAGGGTGCATTGCCTCAACCTAAACAACCTGGTTTTTTCATTGAAAGGAAACTTGTTGAAGCGTATTTATCATCAGGCAAGCATGAACTTTGTTCATCCAATGGTCTCAGCATTTCATTATTAGAGGCTCGATAAAAGACATTTTATGTTGACGTTTTGTATGTATCAAAACCTTTGATTATTTTTTTTAAATAAAAAAACGTTAAAATCATAATCATTGGTGCTCTTCAAGGCCATTTATTTTTCTTTTTGTGTTATTTATTGTGAATACACTTATTAGTTCCCTTTTTTGCAAAGCTTGTTGTATCTAGGTTTATCTCTTAACTAGTCCATTATCATTTAGTTCTCTTCCTAGTTTGTTATTATGTCATTGTCACCCCAAAACATAAGGGAAACGAGACCTCTTCAATTTAGCTCATTTCAACTTATTAAACTTCAGTAAAAAATTTTGGATCATTTATCATATGGTAAATCACATTTGACCAAATTGGGCTTGTAGACACCCTAATTATACAGGGGTTAAATAGAGTCCCAAAACTCATCATTTGACCTGCAATCAAAATAATGACCATAGGCCCAAAAATTACATTTTGACAGAAAAGATTGGGTCCACGATTGGACTGTATCGAAGCCAAAATCATTTTTGAGAATATCACATCAAAGGGCTAAACAACGAATTTAAGTCTAGCTAGGTAAAAAGGTTCGGTTATGAGTTCAGAAGGTGTTAGGCATCCTTTCACACTTGTCCTAGGATGATTACCACATTTAATAAAATACCTTCTAAAAGTTTTCCTTGAAAAATTTTAGTTTGATTTAATGATGAAATGATATCATATATACCACATTTCTTGACATTGCATTCGTATATTGAATACTTGTAAGTAAATGTGAACAAATTTCATTATGGACTACTTATCAGCATGTGTGTGTGCACTGTGCAGTGTGTGTTTTTGAAATTTTTTTTTTTTTTTTTTGACATATGTTTATAAAAATGTACAAGTAAATACAAATAATCTATGGGAAGGTACTATAGGGTTAAGGTGAAGAAAGTAGATTAGAATATGTAATCAAACACATGGGTCACACAATCCTAACAAAGGTGTAAGGCATGGATATACGAGGGTTCGTAACAAAGGGTGGGGCACATGCAGGGGCGGATGCACTAAGGTGCATCTGCCCTCACATGCAGCCACTCAAATATAAAAAATAAAATAAAATGAATAAGTAATGTTATTTAAATCTATTTAAATGCTTTAATCCTATTGGGAAAAAATGGTTAATTTGATTAAATTTGGTTAAATTTTGGTTAAATTTACTAATGTATACCACTTTTGAAGATTGGGTTTAATTTGTAAATTGGTTTTTATGGTGTGCTTGTTAGTCTTATGTACTATTTTATCATTTCTATTCAGTCATATCAATGTGTGGTCCTGTGACTTTCTCTCTTTTCTCATCTTGTTGAGACTTTGTCCCACATTGGGTAGATGGGGATACGAGTGTTACGAATAGTATATAAGGTTTGACATTTTTAAAAGTCTCCTACACGTTTTAAAGTATGGCATGCCTATCATTTTATGTCATTTCACCACTTCTAGTCAACCATGTCAATATGTGGTCCTACCTTTCTCTCTTCCTTATCTAACTCTTAAAAGCAAATATATATATATATATATATATATGTATTAAAAAAAAATTAAGAAAATTTTCTGGATCTGCCCTTGACTCCAAGGAGTTGCTATTTTTATATAAGATCTAATAAATCTAGACATCGACTCGTTTAATTTTCCACAGAAGACTTTGACCCTTCGATCCATTCTCAAATTGTAACAAATATGTATTTGTCTTGTCTATATTTTGAATATGCACCCATCAATCCATCATAGCTACTCTTATCTACCACCATTAATTATGCTCAAGCAACTCTAAAAATATATCATTTCAATCCTTAAATCGTAACTCAAATGTATCTGTCTGTATTCAAGTACGCATCCATCTTAGCTACTCCCATCTACTACAATTATGACCAAGTGACCCTAGCTAGGAATATAACACGTATTTGTCTTGTCTATATTTTTAATATGCACCCATCAATCCATCATAGCTACGCTTATCTACTACCATTAATTATGCTCAAGCGACTCTAAAAATATATCATTTCGATCCTTGAATCGTAACTCAAATGTATCTGTCTGTATTCAAGTACGCATCCATCTTAGCTACTCTCATCTACCACCATTATGATCAAGTGGCCCTAGTTAGGAATATAACACGTATTTGTCTTGTCTATATTTTGAATATGCACCCATCAATCCATTATAGCTACTCTTATCTACCACCATTAGTTATGCTCAAGCAATTCTAAAAATATATTCTTTCAATCCTTGAATCGTAACTCAAATGTATCTGTCTGTATTCAAGTACGCATTCATCTTATCTACTCTCATCCACCACCATTATGATCAAGTGACCCTAACTAGGAATATAACATGTATTGGTCTTGTCTATAAATGTATCTGTTTGTATTCAAGTACACATCCATCTTAGCTACTCTCATCTACCACCATTATGATCAAGTGATGCTAGCTAGGAAAATAACACATATTTGTCTTGTCTATATTTTGAATATGCACCCATCAATCCATAATAGCTACTCTTATCTACCATCATTAATTATGCTCAAGTGACTCTAAAAATATATCATTTCGATCCTTGAATTGTGTAACACCCCAGATATTTATTATAAGTTAATTTTAAATTATATTGGGGTTGAATTTTATTTATGTGAAATTATATTATATTATGTCCTTTTGCATGAGTTTGCACTCCACGTGTGGCAATGAGAGTTTACATTGCCTCTAAACATGACGTACACCTTATACATAGAATCTATGGGCTATACTATACCACTCTCCACTAACCGACTTATATATCTATGGGCTGCTATATTGTTATATTATTTTATATATTGGGAAGCTTGTACGTGGTGGATTCTAGTGAGCCCACGTGCATATCTTTTTGGCACCTACTTACTCCTCTATCCCATATATATACCCCCTTTTACTTCTGAGCAAGAGTATTATGGGAATAGGGAGAAGAAATAAAAGTGTGAGGGCGTGAGTGAGAGTGAGAGTGAGAACGTGAGTGAGAGAGAAGATCAATTCCTGAAGGAGATTTTGCTAATTTTTGTATACGTTCATGGAGGTTATTAGTTCACATTAATTATAGGTAAGGGTTTAATTCTTGTTCAATAAGTGATGCTTATTTTGATGCTATTATTTATGATGGTTGATTTCATTGATGACCAATATATTTTGAGAATTTGAGTTGTTATTGATCGTTGGATTATATTCGAGATGTATGATTTGGAATTCGTACTATTTGGCTTATCTATTATTTTTGATATAAATGCATGTATTGCGTGTAATGTTTGAAACTTTATTTATTGTATGGGAATTAGATTTCTTACTGGGCTGTTGTCGCTCACCCCAATATATTTTCAGGTCATTGTTGCTGGAGGCATGTAGTAGAATTGGGGTCAAGATTTGGAGAGATTATGTTCATTTATTTTATTTGTATAAAGTTGATGTAAGTTTTATTTAATGAGTTGAGCAATATATATTCATATGAGTTTTGGGTTAGCCACCACTTTCCGTAGCTGTATACTATTTTGTAATTTTCAAAAAAGAAATTTATTTTTGAAAGAGTTTTTATTGGTACGGAGCTCATAAAATTTGAACGTGTTTTGAGGGTCGTTAGAAATTGTAACTCAAATGTATCTGTCTATATTTAAGTACGCATCCGTCTTAGCTACTCTCATCTACCACCATTATGATCAAGTGACCCTAGCTAGGAATATATATAACACGTGTTTGTCTTGTCTATATTTTGAATATGCACCCATCAATCCATCATAGCTACTCTTATCTACCACCATTAATTATGCTCAAGCGACTCTAAAAATATATCCTTTCGATCCTTGAATCGTAACTCAAATGTATCTGTCTGTATTTAAGAATGCATCCATCTTAGCTACTCTCATCTACCACCATTGTGATCAAGTGACCCTAGATAGGAATATAACATTTCGATCCTTAAATCGTACCTAACATGTATTTGTCTGTATTCAAGTACACATCCATTTTAGCTACTCTCACAATTTAATTAGTGTCACACCCCATTTTTGCACCACTTTACTAGGGCTCATCATTTCATGCATGTTTTTGTTTTGTTTTTGACTCTAGTCCCTTGCATTAGGTTTCTAGAGTCACAAGGACAATAGGTATGAATTTTGGCTCAAATTGGAGTTGATCTTGAGGGATAATAAGAGCTTTTGTGACTTGAGGGGCATAATTGTCTTTTAAGTCCCAAACTTTTCATTTGACCTTGGAATGATCTCCAAATTGTCAATTGGAGTTCATATGGATGCATAGGAGGTATTTCTAGGTTCAATTTGATAAATCAATGGCTTGGGATTAAAATGGCTCGATGTAGTTCAAGATTGGTTAATTGACCCTTCTTTGGATTAGCTCTAATTAACTCACAATTACCAACCAAATCTTTTCAAATTGACTTTCATTAGTCATCATTTTACCTCCAAAAGTGTTTTATAAAGTTCAATTTTGATATGGAAAGGGTTTGGTTTGACCCTATGTGCATGCCTATGCTTAGCAAAGGTAGAGCATAGTGGTTAACCGCCTTGTTCAAACCTAACCATGCCCCCATGGTTAGTGGTTTTCACCCTAAAATGTTCAAAAACATATTCCTCATCGAAACACGGTCGTTTTGGCTTTTGTTTCATCAAAATCGGAGTTAATTTGCTCCCTGAAACACTTCTAGAAGGGAAAGGAGGCAAAATAGGAGAAAAATCAGAAGTGGGCTCGGGTGACCACCCAAGCCTGGGCGGCTAGCCGCATGGGCCCTAGGTGGCTAGCCGCCCAGCCTTGGGTGGTCACCCGAGGCCACTTTCCTATTTTCACTATGATTCCTTGCTGAAGCGGACTTTTGCCTATTTTGACGTATTTGGGCTCTTTTGGACGGGTTTCCTTCTATTTTTTGGTAACTTCTGAGTTACTTAAGCCCCAAGGGGGTCTCTAATAGCCCTTGGATTAATTTTTAGGGTTTTAATCCTAGCCATTGGTTAATCCTAATGAAACTCTATAAATACCCTCCTATGCTTCAGCACAAGGGGAGCCACTTTATGCCTAAAAACCTAAGTGTTAGGGAGGGAATAAGAGAGAGAGACTTGAAGGAGAGCTGGAGTTCTTGCTGTAGCCTTGAAGAACATTGGTTGAAGACATCCACAAGAGCAAGAGGGAGTTCATACAGCAACAAGGAAGGCTCTTTCTAAGGTATTCCTCTTTTCTGTTCGAGCTTAAACAAAGGTATCATGTAGGAATAGCTCTATTGCATGTAATGCTTGTAATTTCTACCATGAATTGAAGTTTCTGTTAGGTAATACATGTGATATTGATGATGTTCATGATGAGTTTTGCATGCTTTAGAGTTAGTTCATAGGTTCCAATGCATAGTTATGATTCTTGTGTTTCTGTTGCCCTTGTTCTAGGATAGTGATATTGCATGTTAGAGTTAGGTTTCTTATCATGTTTTATTGCTTTAGTTAATTAATATTCATGGTTTAGGTTCTGTTTAGTTTCCTTTTAGCATGATTGGAGTTGGTTTTGTATGTTTTTAAGCATATTTGTGAGTTTAGGGTGTTAGAGTCCTTGTTTTATGTTAGTTTTCATACAGCATGATAAAGTAAGTCTTTTTATTGGTTTTTCTTCCTGTTTGCTATATAGGTTTTTCATATGGAGTAAATATGATATTTTTGCATGCATGTTAGTATGTTTTAGGGTTTATATGCATAATATGGTTCTAGGATTGTGTTAGGGCTTATGAAAGTTTGCTGTTTTTGCTGTTAGCATGCTTAGTAGATGATTTTAGGCCATAATACTATTCTGTCCAGATTTGCATATCGTTGTATTTGCATGGTTTTGAGCACTTGTAAGGGTGCAAATAGGTGTGGTATTTGTCCTATGGCAAATAGGGCTGCCAATATCTGAAATGGCTAATGCTGGGAGTAATTGCGCTCAGGTAAGCGGGTGTGAAGGTGCCCCAATTCACCTCTCTTCCTTATCCTTTCTCTTCTCCCTATCTAGGGTTAATTTTTAATATGATCTTATAGTTTAATTAGAGGTTTCCTTAACCCAACAAAATTCTGTTTTTAATCAAAGGTTTCCATTTTGTGGAGTTCTTTCTAAAATCAAACTTTCTATCAAATTCAACTCTTTTGGTCAAATAAGGAAACCTAGGGTTTTAACCATAGGTTTATATTAAGTTTTAACCCTAGTTCTAATCGAACTACGTGGACTTTGATCCATGTATTTCGTTGCATGGTACGTAGGCGCTCTTCGTGAGGCTCAAGTCCGTTCTAGGATCCAAGCATCCTAGGCTTCTTTTTGTTTTCTTTTCTTTTTCTTTATTTTCTGTTTTTATGTGTTTATTATGCATGGATGGATGAATGAAATATATGATATGCATGCTGTCTTGTGATGATATACTTGCTGATTTTTGTATGAAAAAGATCTTGATTTAGCCCAAATGAACTAAGAGACCGAAAGGGTGACATGGGTGCCTATAGGCTTTGCCTAGAACCTTCCCATGTCATAACTTAGCCTCCGAATCCCCGATTTCTTTGGTTTCCAAAAGATTGGTTTTTGCCTTTCCTTTTTTATGGAGTCATTCAAATTGTTTTCCTAAAACAAACTTTTTTTAGGGTTTTCCTTGTTTCCTTTAAAAAATAAGGTGGCGACTCCTTTTTTTGTTTTCAAAACCCAAAATCTCTCTTTTCAATCCCTCGTGGGCCCAATTTCTGGGGTTCACAGTTTGGTGACTCCACTGGAGACTTGTGGGCTAGACTCTATAAAGTTTAATTGGGCTAGGTTAATTTCTTATGTTTAATTAAAATCAATCACATTGCATCCGCTTAATTGTGTGCTTTCATTTATTGCATTGTGTGCGCAAACTCTTGCATGCTAGGATCGATGTCCCTCGATGTATCCTTGCCAATGATTCGGCCTAGTTTCAACCTTGGTTTTCCTGATTCCAAGTGTTGGGGCGAAAGCTATCAACCTCTCTTGCCTAGTACCCTTGGGCTTGCCCCTGGGTATATTAAATGAGTTAATCACGTACTGCTGGACCCACGCGGCATTCCTGATGCCACATGTGGTTAGGTATAAGGATTGCTCAAGCAAGTGAAGGACCCCAGCCTACCCTTATCATTAGTCCATATAGACAGACTTGTAGGACACTATGGTCTCACCATTATGCACCCACAATTGTTTGTAATGATGCTATGCCGTGTTTGTGGTGTGAGGCTTTATATCTTATGTCCTTAACATACACCTTTAAACCCTAGCCTTCGTTAAGGTCATGGGTTAGGAGGAATAAATTAAGGAAATAGGATGTAAAGCTATGTTTGTGATGTGCTAGTCCTAGGGGAATAATTAAACCTAATTGAAGGACTCTATGCCCTATTCTTTTAAACATACCCTTAATCCATGACCCCTGTAAAGGTAAGTGGATAAAAGGAATGAATTAATTGAACATGGTGTGGAGACTGAGTTCATTAAGGAAAATATGGAGGTTTAGGACAAGTCCTTAGGCTAAAGGTTAAAACTTTTTCTATCCATAGACGTGCTGGCTTGGATCCGCGATCCGTAAGGGCGTCTAGTGCGTATTGAGTCTACCCATCAGACAAACATGGCCGATGAAAGAACTAGTGAGGGGCACTTTGACCTTGAGGCTTGCCTGAAAGCCATCATGGCCAAGCTTGACCATACCACCGAGACATCCGATACCGCATTGAAATGGCTCAAGAGAACCAACGAAGATGGTGGATCTTGAACAAAGCTCTAAGGCCCATTCCTCGAGTATACCTCATGGGGCTGGCACCGAAGAGGGATCCTCAATCCAATGAGAACACCAAGACAAGGGGGGAAAGTAGCTCGAAACCTGAGGTCACCAACCTAGAAGGGGAAGCCAAGAGGAAAGGTTCTAGCAGGTGATTCCGTGTTAGCTAGTAAGGTAGAAGCATTGGAGAGAACTATAAAAGGGATTCGTAGAGCCGATGACATGGTCGATGTGCGGACTTTATCTCTGTTTCCAACGGCTCGTATTCCATTGCAATTCAAGATGCCGGAGTTAGAAAAGTTCGATGGGACAGGTTGCCCTAAAACTCGATCACTTGAAGATGTATGTGCGAGCTATGCACCCTCGAGGGGCCACCGATGAGCTTTTAGCTCAAATGTTCCATGAAACCTTGGCTACTTCCGCTTTGAAATGGTTCTTGTCCTTGGATGAGAATAGAACTCGGACTTGGGAAGACATATGCAATGAGTTTTCGAAGCACTACAAGTACAACACAGAGGTGGATGTTACTCGAAGGGACCTGGAAACTACCAAGCAAGGGGCTCATGAAACCTTCTCCGCTTACATTACAAGGTGGAGACAAAAGGCGTCGAGAATGACGGATAGGCCAAATGAGGAGGACCAAATTCAGCTGGTGGTTAAGAACTTGCTGCCCGTGTATCACAAGCACTTATTTGCCCACTATTTCCCCAATTTCAAAGCTCTCATTGGGGCTGGCACGCAGGTTGAAGATGCTATCAATGATGGGACAATCAAAACTGAGGAAGTGAGGAGTCGCAAGACAAACTTTACTGGGAAGAACAATGCCGAGGTCAACACCATAACTCAACCCATCCAACCCTTCTCTCTCAATGATGTCAACCCACCTCGCCATTTCACCGACCTATTCATGCCACTCGAAAGAGTCCTTGAAAAGCTCATAAGCCGTAACCTATTGAAGCCACTCGACCCAAGACCTCCACCAAATCCCTTACCCAAGAACTACAACGAGAATGAGTACTGCAAGTACCACCAATCCAAAGGCCATGCCACCAATCGTTGTGTTCACCTTCGCCATCAAGTCCAAGACCTCATTAACAGACAAGTCATCTCACCACCAACCCGTCCAAATGTCACCCGTAATCCTCTCCCATCTCATAACAACACACTCCCACCTAACACCATAAATGCCCTTGGGTTTGAATCCTCTCGCTCTCGCCGTCCCATAAGACAATACACTCCACTCCCCATGACCTTAACCCGTCTTTTCACCATTTGCCGCAATAACAACCTTATCATGCCACTTCCACCAAAGCCAAGGCCATCAACCCCTCACCAATATTGCCGATACCATCATGCACCCGGCCATGACACCGAGGCTTGTTCCATACTAAAGAAGATCATTCAAGACCTCATTGACCAAAAGGTTTTGTTGTTGCCAAAGAAATCTATCCAACAAGAGCTGAAAGAAAGATATGAAGCAGGGGATCCTCAGGTTGGCCTATTAGGTGAATCGTCAGGGAAATTTGATTACTATGTGCTGTACTCAAGCCCAAGTCCGATATCGAATGAGCTGATAGTCCTTACAGGTTGGGATGACTTGCCGACAGAAATGGAGAGCATTGACATGATAGAATGGGATGACTTAATGAATGACTCCGAGGAAGTCCATGATATATGGGCTAGTGATGATGAGCTGGATTATATAACCAGAGGGGGTCGTCATTTCAAGCCTCCCCACCTAGAGTCTGAGAATCCATTAGAAGATTTGGAAGGGCAGAGGCGTCCTAGCTTGCAAGAAGAAGAGGATGAAGTGCTTAGGTAACTGAAGAAGACCAATGCCAACATCACTATTTGGGGCTTACTCATGGCCTCGCACAAGCACAGACAGACCGTGTTGAAACTGCTGAATCAGGTACAAGTGCCCATTGATACATCTCCCGAGGGGCTGGTACATTTGGTGAATCCAACTCCTAAGAACTCAACCATCGTGTTCACCGATGTGGACCTACCCAAAAGCGAGCCAAGCCATTCTCAAGCTCTCTATCTGACCGTTGACACTATGGGGAAGAGGGTACCTACCGTCCTTATCGACAATGGGTCTGCACTGAATGTATGCCCTCTCAGAACTGCCACTGTCTTGGGTTTGGGACCCACCGATTTCACGCCATCTGGGCAGACCGTAAGAGCCTATGACAACACCCGCCGAGAAGTAATAGGGGTAGTTACTTTGCCTCTTATCATGGGACCCACTGAATTTAGGGTGGAATTCCAAGTGTTGGATGTGCTGTCATGTTTCAACTTGCTGTTGGGCCGACCTTGGATCCATCCCGCTGGGGCTGTGCCATCTTCACTCCATCAAAAGGTAAAGTTTCCTTATGAAGGAGCCATAGTAACGCTTCAAGGGGACTATGAATTGAAACTCGCGGACGTGCCTATATGTGAGATATAACCAGAATTAGCAGCAGTACCACTATCTGGGTTTGACTATGTCCAATGCATTGAGAAAGAGCTCGAAAAGGGTGAATTAATACCCTTGGACTTTGGCCCCAATGGCAACTTGCACGTTGGTGAAATCATGAGAAGAATGAGTTTCTTTCCAGGCATGGGGCTAGGGCGTCGCCAACAAGGGATCCCTAAGTCTATTCAGAGTCGAGCCACCTCATACACTTTTGGGCTAGGATATGAGCCCTCCAAAAATGATCATGCAGAAATGCTGAAGAGGAACAAAGAGAAGGTAAGAGCCAAAGCCGAGGGAAGGGTGCCAGACCTAAGGATCTCGCCATATCGACCTACTCTGAATGGTTACTTCGTCAAAGAAGGGGATGATTTTCTATATTGCGGGTTTCCAGAACCCACCTTTGACCAAGCTACCAAGATCCGAGTTCCGGGCTTTGAAATTTTCCTCACCGAATGGTATCCAATCACAGCTGAAATGGTGGATGATGAAGCCATCAATAATGAGTTCTGGGAAAAGAAAGAGGAGGACTGGGCAGAGAACCTTGATGCAGGGGCTATGACTGAAATGTTCCAAAACATGATCCTCACCGTGGAAGACTCGACCATTGAAGAACTCCAGGATTCATCCATTAGCCATGCTACCATGCCACTCCTGAATTGGTATCTTGAATGTGGTGTCATTGCGGAGATCCATAAAGAAGAAGACCTTGGCCTACCTGATAGCAGCTTGTAGGTGTCTTAGTTTAGTAATATTTCCCTAATTCAATAAGATGTATCTACTCAACTCTCTTTGTGGAGTCATAGTATTGATACAGATTTGTTTGTTTTCTTTCTTCTTTTGTGTGTCATTCCTACTATTCCTAGTCAATAAAGTGTGTTTTCTTTCTCTATATATGCAATGTCTCTTTTCTCTCCTCTATGGATATTTATGGCATGGATATAGATCGATCCTAGGAACGATGCCCCCCGGAGCTCGTTGAGCAAAGGAAAAGGGGCGTCACCGAACCTAATATGGATGAATTGGAATCAATCAACTTAGGGACGAATGAATTGCCAAGAATAGTTAAAATTGGGAAAACTCTCTCCCCCGTTGAAAAAGAAAAGATGATCTCTCTCTTGAAAGCCAACATTATGGCTTTTGCATGGTCTCATGAAGACATGCCTGGCATTGACCCTGATATTGTGCAACACTATATCCCTACTAATTCCCTAAAGAAGCCGGTAAAGCAGAAACTCAGAAGATTAAAACCAGAATGGGCTCTAAAAGTAAAAGAAGAGGTAACTAAACAACTAGATGCGGGTTTCCTCCAAGTTGTGGAGTACCCCGAGTGGTTGTCAAATATAGTGCCTGTGCCTAAAAAAGATGGGAAAGTGAGGATGTGTGTCGATTTCCGAGATCTCAACGCCGCGAGCCCTAAGGATGACTTTCCTTTATCACATATCGACGTGTTGGTAGATAGCACAGTGGGGCATGCACTCCTCTCCTTCATGGACGGATTCTCTGGGTATAACCAAATAAAGATGGCACCTCAAGACATGGAGAAAACAGCCTTTATCACGCAATAGGGGAACGTACTGTTACAAGGTAATGCCTTTTGGCTTAAGAAACGCTGGGGCTACTTACCAAAGAGCAGCAACGACCTTATTGCATGATATGATCCATAAGGAAGTCGAGGTTTATGTCGATGATATGATCGTGAAGTCCGTGGATAGGGAAGGGCATTTTAAGGCACTAGAGAAGTTCCTAGAGCGAGCAAAGAAGTACAATCTCTGCTTAAACCCACAGAAGTGCGCTTTTGGTGTCACTGCAGGCAAGCTATTGGGATTCATGATCACTCAGAGGGGCATAGAAGTGGACCCAGGGAAGATAAAAGCTATTGTGGAGATGGAGCCGCCTAGCACTGAGAAGCAGATCCGAGGTTTCTTGGGAAGGGTTCAATACATAAGCCGATTCATCGCCAACTTGACCATGGTTTGCGAACCCATCTTCAAATTGCTTAAGAAAGGTGTGCCAAAGTATGGAATGAAGAATGCCAAGAGGCCTTTGAGACCATTAAGAGATACTTGAGCAATCCTCCAATCTTAGTTCCCCCAAGGCAAGGTGCACCGTTCTTGTTATACTTAACGGTCACCGAAACCGCGACGGGAGCTATGTTAGCTCAATATCTCGAAGGGTCTACAAAGGAGAATGCCATCTGCTACCTAAGCAAGAAAATGACAGACTATGAAGTGAAGTACAATGCCATTGAAAAGGCTTGTGTGGCACTAGTATGGGCGACGCAAAAGCTCTGGCACTACATGATGTCATTTGAAGTGTTCTTGATAAGTCGCATGGACCCGTTGAAGTACCTGGTAGAAAGGCCAGTATTGTCATTCAGAACTGCTCGATGGTCAATTCTCCTCAATGAATTCGACATCAAGTACGTGAATCAGAAGTCTATCAAGGGAAGTGTCATTGCAGGCTACCTAGCTAGTTGTCCTGTGTCATCATCCGCCCCGTTCAACGATCAATTCCCAGATGAGGACGTGCTAGAGATTGGTAGAAAAACTTGGAGAGTATACTTCGATGGGGCAGCCAATAAGAAAGGGTATGGGATAGGAGTCCTGCTGGTCTCACCTGAAGAGGCATTTACACCATTGGCGGTCAAGTTAGGGGTTTGAAGCTACCAACAACATTGCTGAGTATGAGGATTGTATCTTAGCATTGGAAGCGGCACTTGAATTGGGGATCAAAGAATTGGAAGTGTTCGGGGACTCGGCGCTAATCATTTGTCAGATAAAAGGGGAATGGAAAACTCGAGATGAGAAGTTGCTGCCCTACCATGCCTATCTGGAAGCTCTAACCAAGGAGTTCTCAGAGATAGAGTTCAACTACCTTTCAAGAAACAAGAACCAGTTCACCGATGCCCTGGCGACCCTAGCATCCATGGTGGAAATACCTGAAGGAGGAAATGTGAAGCCGTTGGTGATAGAATGCCGAGACAAGCTCGTGTACTGTTGTGTAATCCAAGGAGGAGAAGTAAATGATGGCCACTCGTGGTTCCATGACATAATGAAGTTCATTGAAGAAAGGGAGTACCCAGAAGGAGCATCTCGTATTGACAGAAAAACCCTAAGGCGGTTGGCGAGTCACTATGTACTTTGTGGAGGAAAGCTATATCGGAGATCATACGACGGGATCCACCTGCTGTGTGTCACCGAGGAGGAAGCCGAGCATCTGATTAAAGAAATCCATGAAGGGACAGGGGCTCCGCATATGAATGGCTATATGTTGGCTAAGAAAATCATGAGGCTAGGCTATTATTGGTCTACCATGGAAAGAAATTGCCACGCACATGTCAAGAAGTGCCACAAATGCCAACTGTTCGCTAGTGGACAACATTTGCCTTCTATGCCTTTAACAAGTATGTCATCACCATGGCCATTCGTAGTATGGGGGATAGATATCATCGGACAAATCAAGCCAAAGGCGTCAAATGGGCATGAATACATCCTGGTTGCCATCGATTATTTCACTAAGTGGGTGGAAGCAGCGTCCTTCAAGACCTTGAATTCCAAGAAGGTAGCACAGTTCATACAACACAACATCATCTATCAATATGGGGTACCACATGAAGTTATCTCAAACAATGGCCAACACTTTCAGAAAGAAACCCATGAGCTCTTGCAAAAGTACGGCATAGTTCACCATCTGTCGTCACCATACCGTCCTCAGACTAATGGAGCAGTGGAAGCAGCTAACAAGAATATCAAGAAGATACTACAGAAGACTGCGGACTCACACACAGACTGGCATGAGAAATTACCGTTAGCTCTATGGGGTTACAGAACATCAATAAGGTCATCAACAAGGGCTACCCCTTACTCTCTAGTTTATGGAATGGAGGCCGTGTTGCCAGTTGAATTGGAGGTTCCTTCACTAAGGGTTGCCGTGGAGAGCCAGATAACAGAAGTGGACTGGGTTAAGAGCCGTTATGATGAGTTAGCTTTGCTGGATGAAAGGCGGTTAAGGGCTGCTGTATCATGTGCAAGGGTATCAGTGGAGAGTCGCCAGAGCATTCAACAAACATGTCAAAGATCGAGGTCTAAAGAAAGGAGATGTAGTGCTGAAAGAAATCAGAGCTCCGGTGTTCGATCCTGCGAGGGAAATTCAAGCCAAGTTGGGGTGGACCATACATTATCAAAGAAATATTGCCAGCAAGGGCTGTTCGCCTCATGGATTTAGATGGAATTGAGTTCGCTCGTCCAACTAATTTGGATCAATTAAAAAAATATCATGTTTGAGGCCTGCTAGGTTGAAAACCCTATAAGGGCGGCCTAGGCAAAAGTTAAGGCATAAGAACTACGTAAGACTTGATTCTCCATTCAAAAACACAAAAAAAAAAAAAAAAAAAAAAAAAAACAAAACAAAAACAAAAACAAAAACAAAAACAAAAACAAAAAAAAAAAAAAAAAAAAAAGAAAAATAATGGAGATACGTAGGCAACCCATAAGGTTACCTTGGGTGCGGTCTAAATCAAACAACAAAATCCCAAATTTGATTTATTATTGGCAATTTATTCAAAACTAAAATTGATTGACATAGCAATTTATTGGTATTAAGTAAAAGAACTATAAAAGTGCCATAAATATCCTATTCTATTGAGTCTTCAATTCCTCTTGGGCTTCTTTGTAGCTCGCTTTTCAGCTTTCTTCTTCTCTCTTTTGTGTCTTCTTTTCTTCCTCAAGTCGTGTTCATAAGCTGCTGTCACTGCTTTCATGATATCTTCTCTAGCAAGGTCCAAGTCCATCATTCTTGATAAGTCCAAAAATCCTTTCTCTTTGAGTAGTCTCTTCTCTCACCCAAATTACTTTTCAACCATTCCTTGTACTCGAGGCTCATCATATATGGACCATCAGTATTCGTAACTTGAGTTAGTGTCAGCTTGCTAGGCCATCGATCCTTCGCCCAAGTCACTACAGAAAGACCCACAGGCACCACAGGATAGTCACCTTTCAAGGAAGTGGGAATGGTTTGCATGGCACCCATCTGACGAAGAACCCTTGAAGGCCAATAGAAGGAAGTAGACCTCAGTCCTATAAGTCTCACCATGGCACATCTAGAAGTTCGCAGAAGCACTCGTTCATTGCAGCCCCATATGAAGACGAACCACTTGATATTCCTCCATGAAAGGGTTTGGAAGTAACCTAGCCAATCCCTCAATGAGAATTTTCCTAGGCAACTCAATGCAGCGAAGGCAGTAATGCTGGGGCTTGTATGGTGTAATGACAGTGGGTGATAAGAAATTTAGCCTTTCAAGCAACCACATTTGCAGCAAAATGGGGCTACCTCCTAAAGGAACCTTTAGGTCCTCATGAGTTTTATCCAAGCAATTCAGGGTTTCAGCTAATACCATGGGAATCAGGTTATGGCCTTTGGCAAGGAGAGGAATCAACTCACAGATTTGTATAGGAACATGTGGAGTACCAGTTGAAATAAGGAAACGACCAATAAGGCAAAAGGCAAGTGCATGCTTAATAGGAAAGGTAAATTTCAGAATACCTTTACTATCATAAGCCAAAAAAGAGGTTGCCAATTTCATCAAGTCTACCATATGGTCCTTTACAAACGTAGAGGCATATTGTGGGTGAATCCCAAGGAGGTTGGAAAAAGAAGTAAGAAAGCTTGGGCGAGGAGTAGGGAGAATGAAAGGACCTACCGGTGAAACTCCATACAAAGCGCAGAATTCCTCCATGGTTGGGCACAGTTCTTCATAGTTGAAGCGGAACACATGAATTTGGGGATCCCAAAAATATGTAGCAGCAGTCAAGAGGTTTGTTTCAAGCTTCACATGCCTCAAGGAAAGCAACGGATCCAAGCCAAAGCACTTGAACTCAGATTTTGCTTCAGTACTCATAACTCTCAAAAACCCTCCTAAAAATTTGTCTAGAGCCTCCATAGTTTCTAATGAATGAATACAAGTAGGTTTAGGAACCTCTTGGATGGGTTTTTATAGGGAAAAGGTCACAAATCCAAGTTCAAATAGGAAAAAACCCGTCAGAATAGGAAGTTTCCTATTCAAAGTGGGATTTCCGCTTCGGGCTTGGGTGACCACCCAGGCCTGGGCGGCTAGCCTCCTGGGCTTGGGCGGCTAGCCGCCCAGCCCCGGGTGGTCACCCGAGGCCGTTTTCCTATTTTGCCCAGTTTTGCCTATTTTTGACCTAATTTGACCCCTATATGGTTATGTGACCTTGGGAAGCTTATTTTGAGCTTGTTTTTGCACAAAAACATGAGTAAATCACCACCATGGAATTCCAAAAGTCTCATACAAAGTACCAAAGCAAATGTTCAGAGAGAGATTACAAAGCATAAAGAAAGATGTTTCATTCGATTACAAAGCAAGAGGTTAAGCTAATCTAATGGTCTCCCGTGGTTCTTCTCTTTCTACTTGACTCGCCTCTACCACGACCAGCATGAGGATTCCTTTGGGGTGGCATTGGTTGTGGTGGACGTAGTGTGGAGACCTGTTGCAAAGAAATCAATTAATAAAGAAGGGTTATGCCTTTAACTCCTAGGATTGGAATGAACAAAGGGAATGTCTTACAGTGGGATTCAGTCGTCCTTCTAGCACAGAGTTCGCCAAACTCATCCTAACAAGGTCTCGCCTTAATCCCTCGCTGAGTTCAAGGCACTCCTGTGCGTACTCTCGGGGAACCTAAAAGATGAACATGGTTAATAAATGATGAAAGAGGTTTTCAGGAAAGCAAAAGGCTTAGAGCTTACATGCTTATAGCTCGGGTCAATCTTGGGGACTTCGTCAAAAGCAGGGTGAGTAATATTAGTCTTCATGAACTCCAACCCATTGCATAGGTTCACTTGCCAGTCGAGTACTGGGAGAGGTGGTTGTGCCATTCCCCCCATCTCATAATCCTCATCCCCATGAGTCATGCCTGTGGAGGATGCTATTGTGGAACTATGTCCACGAGCTCGCCGGCCCTGCAATAGATAATTTGTTTAAGAGGAGTGCTTGTATAAATCAATAATTGGAAAAATGGGATAGAAACTCACCCCTTGAGGTGGGAAGCCAATGACTCTAGGGCGCATCAGAAATTGATTGCAAAAAGTCATGTAGTCGGTATTGGGCGAGGTGAACTCCTCAGCATCCCATCCAATCAGAGCATCCATCAGCTCATCCCCATCCAGAGAGTCAGTGTGCCTCATATTCACGGGAGGCAAGACAGGGGTAAGAGCGGCATCCACTCATCCTTTCACCTGCCTAAGGACGCGCTCCCCTAAATACCAGTATCGCCCTGAGGGACCCTCAAAGAGTACCCTCTTCCCAGTCAATTCCAAACAGGACACACACCTCCTAGGCAGCCTGCCTTCCCACAGCCCCCATGGGCTCCACTCTACCTGTTGAATTTGAGAAAATGATGAGCAAGATAATAAAAAATGAATGAAAGAAAAGAATGAGGAAGGTGGATTACCATGTCAGCATTTAGGCTCGCCAAGTACGCCCTTGCATGGGCGTAGTCATGCCTATTGGGGGCACGCACAGCTATCTTGTTGGGAGCATAGTTCCCAAGTATAGGCCATTCTTGTATCTCATTATCCAGGGCGGGGCGGCACAGTCCCAGGTATTCATAATACCATATCTGTCAAAATTCAAGAAAAAGCATTAAAATGTCAAGTTTGAGAGGAATTTAAAAATTAAACATTTTTACTCACCTCCCAAACAAATGGGAGCCCACCAAAATTCTTGGAAACACCTCGAGACATGTCGGACATGGATCTATACATAGTAGCTAGTGCTGCCCCTCCCCAGTTATACCTCCCCATTTTGTTCACATCTACCATGGAAGCGAGGTAGCCCAGTTGTGCCATATCATTAGCACCAACAAAGAGAGTGCAAGAAAGCATATAGATAATGAAAGCCCTAGCTATGCACTCGGGAGCCACTCCCACACCTTCTACTTGGTTGGCAAAATTCTCAAATAGCCATGTCCTCCTAACACCGCGGGAACCCGCCTCAATATCCATCCCCAACATAGTGAGGAGATAAGCACTATTTGTGTTGGCATCCCCATAGAATTCCAACCTCTTTCCTTTGAGGCTTAAACCGGTGATAATTGAAAAATCCTTGGGAGTCATGGTCATCTCCCCAAAACTGAAGTGGAAGGTGTTGGTGGTATCCCACCATAGCTCAGCTAAGGCAAGGAGGGCTTGCCTGTCCCACTGTTCATTCCATAGGGAGTCAAGAAACCAACCAAAACCTGCTTTCTTAATGGATTCTCTTGCGGAAGGGTTGGGTGTGTTCCATACGCCTCCACCACCCAATAAGATTCTTTATCGAAGACCTTGTGCGTAGGTCTTGAAAGTTGGGCTAATCAAGAAGAATGATTCACCTAGTTAGTGTAAAAAAATTATATGCAAGCATTGATAATTGGCTTTTCAAAAGCTAAGTCTTTTAGTTCATGAACAAGTAAACCTTGCTTTGAAAGTTTATGAAAACAATGGTTTTATTCTTCAAACTCATGATCATTGGTAAACCATGCATTCCAAGACCATGGAAACATGGATTTTTTAAAGAAAATAGCAAGCAAACTTTGTTTTCCAAAGTGGTTTTTTAAGGAAAAAATAAGCAAACCTTGTTCATGAAAACATGGGTTTTTCAAAAATATAGCATACTTTGTTTTTCAAAGTTCATGAAAATGCTTGGTTTTGTTTCTAAAATCAATTAGAAATGAATGCCTATGATTTTGCCTTGCAATGCACATCAATTTTACAAGAATTGGATGAATTTTCATCATTCAAGCATTTTATCAAACACTTGGTGGGCACTATTCACCAAGCTTTCAAATTGAATTCTTTTCACATCCAATCCTTGCCAAAATCAATGGGCATTGCAAACATTGCTAGGAATACTCATAGAGAGTTCATGGGAATGCATTTCAATCAACAAAAATGAAAATTTCAAAGAAAAGTTTAAAATGGGTAAGCTTACCTCTTGCTTGGAATGGAGAAAAGAGAGATGATTCCTTGGTTCTAGAAGCAATTTCTCTTGAGGAACATCATATATTGGTGCCTTGTATCTACTCTTTGAGTCAAGGATTGGATACTTTGAAGTGGAGTCTTCATTTGGATCCATGGTGGATGAACTAGCTTGTTTTGAGCAAAAATGGGTTTAATGGGTTTTTGATTTGCAAAGTGCTGCAAATTTCTTGTTTTTGATGTGAAATTGGGTGCTAATGATGCTATTTCATGTGTATGAATCCCTCTTGAAGTGTGGATATGAATGCCTTTGGGTGTTGAAGTGATTTTGCAAAATGGGGTAAGCTTTCTAGAGAGAGAAACTCCAATTTTCGGGTTCTTTGAACAAGGGGTATGAATAGTGCCCTTGTGCACTTTAAAAAACCAGATTTTTCAGCAAATAGGCTCGGGTGACCACCCAAGCCCTGGGCGGCTAGCCACCAGGGCCTGGGCGGCTAGCCTCCTGAGGCCTGGTGGTCACCCAAGCCACCTTGTTTTGGCTTTCTTTCTCGTTTTGTCTCGCCTTAACGCGTGATCAAACCTTCTTTCAAATGAGAGATTCAACACTTTTTGAGCTTAAAATCAATCAAATTTCACCTTGAAATCAATTCTTTGAATTGATTTTATGTTCAAAAGGGTTGAATATATTTCCCCTGTGCCATGCCAACTTAAGTGACAATGTGTTAAGTCACTTTCTCTTGCACTATGCTTGTTCCATCTTGATAAATTGATCATGTATCCTCATTTCAAATCTTGATTTTCCATCCCACTTGGTTGAATATGTTCATCACTTGAATATGTTCTTCCATTTCAAAAGTGTATTCACCCTTTGAATATGCTTCTCAATTTCAAATCCTCATTCTTTATCCTACTTGGTTGAATATATTCATCACTTGAATATGTTCTTCCATTTCAAAAGTGTATTCACCCTTTGAATATGCTTCTCAGTTTCAAATCCTCATTCTTTATCCTACTTGGTTGAATATATTCATCACTTGAATATGTTCTTCCATTTCAAAAGTGTATTCACCCTTTGAATATGCTTCTCAGTTCCAAATCCTCATTATCTATCTTACTTGGTTAAGTATATCCATCGCTTGGATATATTTCTCCATTTCAATGGTATGTTCATCATTTGAACATACTTGTCACTTACTTGGTTAAGTATATCCATCGCTTGGATATATTTCTCCATTTCAATGGTATGTTCATCACTTGAACATACTTGTCACTTACTTGGTTAAGTATGTCCATCGCCTGGATATATTTCTCCATTTCAATGGTGTGTTCATCACTTGAACGCACTTGTCAATCACTTGGTTAAATATATCCATCGCTTGGATATATTTCTCCATTTTAATGGTATGTTTATCACTTGAACATACTTGTCACTTACTTGGTTAAATATATCCATCGCTTGGATATATTTCTTCATTTCAATGGTATACTCATCACTTGAGTATACTTCTCAGTCTTTGTCAATCACTTGGTTAAGTATATTCATCGCTTGAATATATTTCTCCATTTCAATGGTATGTTCATCACTTGAACATACTTGTCACTTACTTGGTTAAGTATATCCATCGCTTGGATATATTTCTCCATTTCAATGGTATGTTCATCACTTGAACATACTTGTCACTTACTTGGTTAAGTATGTCCATCGCTTGGATATATTTCTCCATTTCAATGGTGTGTTCATCACTTGAATGCACTTGTCAATCACTTGGTTAAATATATCCATCGCTTGGATATATTTCTCCATTTCAATGGTGTACTCATCACTTGAGTATACTTCTCAGTCTTTGTCAATCACTTGGTTAAATATATTCATCGCTTGGATATATTTCTCCATTTCAATGGTATGCTCATCACTTGAGTATACTTCTCAGATCATTTGTCAATTACTTGGTTAAATATATTCATCGCTTGAATAAATTTCTCCATTTCAATGGTATGTTCATCACTTGAACATACTTGTCACTTACTTGGTTAAATGTACTCGTGACTAGAATATATTTCTCCATTTCAATGGTATACTCATCACTTGAGTGTACTTCTCAGATGTTTATCAATCACTTGGTTAAATATATTCGTGACCAGAATATATTTCTCCTATTTCAAAGGTATGTTCATCACTTGAACGTACTTCTCAGTTCATTTGTCAATCACTTGGTTAAATATATTCGTGATTAGAATATATTTCTCCATTTCAAAAGTATGTTCATTCGTAGTGGTTTGAATATGCTTCTCTTGTCAATCATCAACCCCCAGTGGTTTAAGTATACTCATGATTTGAGTACACTTCCTTATCTCAGTCTCAGGTTTTCAACCTCCTATCCTTGTTGGTATCAGTGCGTGATTTCTCCAGGCTTTTTGTCAAAAATGGGTTGTTCTTTATCATTGGTTCACAAGTGTAACTTGTTCGCCAATGAGGGGCTTCTGTCACACCCCATTTTTGCACCACTTTACTAGGGCTCATCATTTTATGCATGTTTTTATTTTGTTTTTGAGTCTAGTCACTTGCATTAGGTTTCTAGAGTCACAAGGACAATAGGTATGAATTTTGGTTCAAATTGGAGTTGATCTTGAGGGATAATAAGAGCTTTTGTGACTTGAGGGGCATAATTGTCTTTTAAGTCCCAAACTTTTCATTTGACCTTGGAATGATCTCCAAATTGTCAATTGGAGTTCATATGGATGCATAGGAGGTATTTCTAGGTTCAATTTGATAAATCAATGGCTTGGGATTAAAATGGCTCGATGTAGTTCAAGATTGGTTAATTGACCCTTCTTTGGATTAGCTCTAATTAACTCACAATTACCAACCAAATCTTTTCAAATTGACTTTCATTAGTCATCATTTTACCCCCAAAAGTGTTTTATGAAGTTCAATTTTGATATGGAAAGGGTTTGGTTTGACCCTATGTGCATAGTCTATGCTTAGCAAAGGTAGAGCATAGTGGTTAACCGCCTTGTTCAAACCTAACCATGCCCCCATGGTTAGTGGTTTTCACCCTAAAATGTTCAAAAACATATTCCTCATCGAAACACGGTCGTTTTGGCTTTTGTTTCATCAAAATCGAAGTTAATTTGCCTCCTGAAACACTTCTAGAAGGGAAAGGAGGCAAAATAGGAGAAAAATCAGAAGTGGGCTCGGGTGACCACCCAAGCCTGGGCGGCTAGCCGCCTGGGCCCAGGTGGCTAGCCGCCCAGCCTTGGGTGGTCACCCGAGGCCACTTTCCTATTTTCACTATGATTCCTTGCTGAAGCGGACTCTTACCTATTTTGACGTATTTGGGCTCTTTTGGACGGGTTTCCTTCTATTTTTTGGTAACTTCTAAGTTACTTAAGCCCCAAGGGGGTCTCTAATAGCCCTTGGATTAATTTTTAGGGTTTTAATCCTAGCCATTGGTTAATCCTAATGAAACTCTATAAATACCCCCCCTATGCTTCAGCACAAGGGGAGCCACTTTATGCCTAAAAACCTAAGTGTTAGGGAGGGAATAAGAGAGAGAGACTTGAAGGAGAGCTGGAGTTCTTGCTGTAGCCTTGAAGAACATTGGTTGAAGACATCCACAAGAGCAAGAGGGAGTTCATACAGCAGCAAGGAAGGCTCTTTCTAAGGTATTCCTCTTTTCTGTTCGAGCTTAAATAAAGGTATCATGTAGGAATAGCTCTATTGCATGTAATGCTTGTAATTTCTACCATGAATTGAAGTTTCTATTAGGTAATACATGTGATATTGATGATGTTCATGATGAGTTTTGCATGCTTTAGAGTTAGTTCATAGGTTCCAATGCATAGTTATGATTCTTGTGTTTCTGTTGCCCTTGTTCTAGGATAGTGATATTGCATGTTAGAGTTAGGTTTCTTATCATGTTTTATTGCTTTAGTTAATTAATATGCATGGTTTAGGTTCTGTTTAGTTTCATTTTAGCATGATTGGAGTTGGTTTTGTATGTTTTTAAGCATATTTGTGAGTTTAGGGTGTTAGAGTCCTTGTTTTATGTTAGTTTTCATACAGCATGATAAAGTAAGTCTTTTTATTGGTTTTTCTTCCTGTTTGCTATATAGGTTTTTCATATGGAGTAAATATGATATTTTTGCATGCATGTTAGTATGTTTTAGGGTTTATATGCATAATATGGTTCTAGGATTGTGTTAGGGCTTATGAAAGTTTGCTGTTTTTGCTGCTATCATGCTTAGTAGATGATTTTAGGCCATAATACTATTCTGTCCAGATTTGCATATCATTGTATTTGCATGGTTTTGAGCACTTGTAAGGGTGCAAATAGGTGTGGTATTTGTCCTATGGCAAATAGGGCTGCCAATGTCTGAAATGGCTAATGCTGGGAGTAATTGCGCTCAGGTAAGCGGGTGTGAAGGTGCCCCAATTCACCTCTCTTCCTTATCCTTTCTCTTCTCCCTATCTAGGGTTAATTTTTAATATGATCTTATGGTTTAATTAGAGGTTTCCTTAACCCAACAAAATTCTGTTTTTAATCAAAGGTTTCCATTTTGTGGAGTTCTTTCTAAAATCAAACTTTCTATCAAATTCAACTCTTTTGGTCAAATAAGGAAACCTAGGGTTTTAACCATAGGTTTATATTAAGTTTTAACCCTAGTTCTAATCGAACTACGTGGACTTTGATCCATGTATTTCGTTGCATGGTACGTAGGCGCTCTTCGTGAGGCTCAAGTCCGTTCTAGGATCCAAGCATCCTAGGCTTCTTTTTGTTTTCTTTTCTTTTTCTTTATTTTATGTTTTTATGTGTTTATTATGCATGGATGGATGAATGAAATATATGATATGCATGCTGTCTTGTGATGATATACTTGCTGATTTTTGTATGAAAAAGATCTTGATTTAGCCCAAATGAACTAAGAGACCGAAAGGGTGACATGGGTGCCTATAGGCTTTGCCTAGAACCTTCCCATGTCATAACTTAGCCTCCGAATCCCCGATTTCTTTGGTTTCCAAAAGATTGGTTTTTGCCTTTCCTTTTTTATGGAGTCATTCAAATTGTTTTCCTAAAACAAACTTTTTTTAGGGTTTTCCTTGTTTCCTTTAAAAAATAAGGTGGCGACTCCTTTTTTTGTTTTCAAAACCCACAATCTCTCTTTTCAATCCCTCGTGGGCCCAATTTCCGGGGTTCACAATTAGGTGGTCATTGTGTCAATCTGATAGCAACCCTAGTAGTTGCACTTATGAAATTCACTAAATTGACTTTTTGATCCTTCCTTGATTTGTAACTAACACGTATGTCTTTGCGGGAATATGAATCCATCTTAAAGCATCTCCAAGGGGACTAGCCATCCAATCCTCATGACTATTTTAACTAGTCAAATCACATTTTTCCTTCTCCAAGGGTTAGCTATTTTCGCTATTGTCATTTTAACTAGCTACATCCATCTAGCTAGCTAAGAGCATCGTCAAGGGTACTAGCTAATTTTTTGCTATTTTAGATAGAGAAATGACATTTTTTAAATTAGCTAGCTAGTTATCCAAGTGAGTACTCCAAGGACACTAGTTATTTTTGAGCTATTTCAAAAAAATTATTAATAATCTTTCTTTTTTAATCATTTGGTGGAGAGTAAAAGATAAAATGATGTATAGAAAGAAGACAAGTGTCACTTTTTTAAAAGTGCAACCGCTGAGAAAATTTTCTGGATCCGCCCCTGTGCACATGACATGTGAGTCACGTTAGTCTAAAATAGGTCTCGCTTTTGTTTTTGTTTTTGTTTTTGCCTTTTTTTTTTGCTTTCCATATTGATGTGTCAATAACACTTACAAATTTGTCACATTAGCATGAAAAGCATTAAAAAAAGAAAAGAAAAGAGAGATTTTAAGCTACTATACCTATAGAGTCACTTTAAATGAAAAGTAAGTCATTTAAAATAGTGAGTGAGTCATTTGAAATAGTAAATGGTCATTAAATGATAATTAAGTATATCACTTGAAATAATAAGTGGGCCACTTTAAATTGTAAGTAGGTCATTTAAAATGATAAGTACATATGATACCCTAAAAACTTTGTGAGTACCATAGAAGTACCCATGGATTCGAGGTGAGACAAAATTTATCTAGTAGTGTGTTTTGAATTACGGTTAGTTTGGTTTTTGCTTCGTGCTGTAGTCTTGGGTTTTTTCATGCAGATTTAGTCTAGATTAAGCTTTTTGTATTAGGGTCTTAGTTTTGTTGGTGTTTTGATTTTTGTGTACTGTTGTCTTCGATGTATCCTTCTTCTTTTTTCTTTTTTTCATAATGAAATTGAAGTTCTTGCTTCGGTAAAAAAAAAAAAAAAAAAAAAAGACAAATTAATAACACGCACTCAAAAATGATAAATAGCCTCAAACCACGAGTAACGGTTTTTATTTTGAAAATAATTAAACAAATGAAAGGTTTAGAGACATACAAAACATTAACATTAATGTCTTTTATCAAGCCTCCAATTGTGTAATGGTGATTTCATTAGTTGAACACAGTTCACACACGCTTGATGAAGAATTTCCTTCAACTAGAGTCCTTTCAATATAAAAACCAGGTTGTTTAGGTTGAGGCAATGCACCTTCTCTGCCCAACATCAAAACTACTGAGGACATGTTAGGCCTATCCTTCGGATAGCGTTGCACACATAATAGACCAACATGAATTGATCGCAATACTTCAAACAAAATGTGTGGGTCATCCCGTATTGATGCATCAATAAGGTCCTAGGACCTACCTTCTATATGTAGTTTCCATGCCTAGGGATGTAAATTGGATGGGTTTTTTTGGGCCCCGTCCCATCCCGCTTCTAGTGGAAAGGGCATGGGTTACTATTTAATGGGATAGGGGTAGGTTTGGGATTTTTTTTTTTTAAGAACCCATTAAGGTTTGGGGCAAGGTTGGGATTTTCATTAAAAACCCATCCTGAACCCGCCCCAATTGTCTACTCACTTTTACTATTATACCTTTATTAATACATAATAATACATTTATGCCATTTATAATATATAAACGCCTCTAATTTGTCAAGTGACTTTTTGCCTTTGTTAGGATTCTACTTCTTTTTCTTATCCCTCTGTTCTATTATGTCTTGTTGCGAATTGTGACACTTTTATTGAAAGAAATTTTTATTATTACGTGACTCTTTTTAACTGTTGTGTTGTGTTTTATTAATCTTTCATATAGAAAAATTGAAGGTAGTTTGATGAATTTAATGAATGAATTTTAAAAATTTCTTATTATAAATATGGTAAAATAAAAGAATTATTTTTTCTTAAAAACAAATTTATGCTATAGAACGTAATCGTTTTTTTGTTTCGTCCCTTCCCGTCCTATTTTGTGCCACAAAGTATAAACAGGACGGAACGGGATGGGGCGGGAATGAGATTTTCAAATTTAAATGGGATGGGAATGGGAATTGGATGTTAATTCAAAGTGGGTTTAGGACGGGATAAATCCCAATGGACTGGGGTTGGGAGAGGGATCCCCGTACCAAACCCGCCTTGTAGACATCCCTATCCATGCCTAAATAATTTAAAATTGATCAATATATACTAATTTTGATATAAAGAAGTAAACAAACATTGGTCAAAATACTTACATGCCCAATAAGGTTAACATGGTGGTCTGGATGATGGAAACCTCTATTATTTTGACTTAGCTATTGAAACTAAGTCAAATAATGGCAACTCTTGATCTTCAGTGTCATAACCTTTTCCTGCAACATAGGGAATAGAGATAACATAAATGATAAATGGAAATATAGAATACATTTGCTCTACAATAGTGATTATTTGGCTGTCCAAATCCATTGGGTTTGTTTGCTTTTTTTTTTTTTTTGGCTAAAGTGTCCAAATCCATTGTTGTAGGGTAGCGTGTAACGTTGTCATGGTTAGTACATCAAGTCTTGTGGCTGAGACAGGGTAATTTTCATTTATTATAATTGGCTGAGCACGCACATAACTTTACCATATATAATGTGACTATATTTTGTTTACCTTGGCTACCAAGCTGCTTCTTCTTCTTCTTCCTCCTCCAAATGTTCTTCGTCAGACCAAAGCCTAAGAGAAGCATTGCCGCCAATAATACCAAGATGGCTAGGATCGTCACTCATTTGTTCCCAATGGAGCCAGCTTGGCCTAAATGCGATGTAATAAATGGGAGGGAAATAATAAAAAGAAAGAGGAGAGGAATTAAATAGCCAAAAAACTAGGAATTTGGGCTAGCTAGTTGTAGTGTACTTGGGAGAAGCAAGCATCCTCTCCATTGCAATAGACGGTCCATTGAAATCTAAACCGTTCATACCCATATGTTTTAATGGGTCCCATATAATCATTATAATTTCTCTTTAACCTTAAGAGAGTGTGTTTAGACTCGTAATTTGCTATCTTTCAAGTGATGGTCTATACATTGTGCCTGTTTGGGAACTCTTTTCGGCAGGCCTAACACGCTTCTGGGCTCCCAGAAGTGCTTGTGAATGTGTTTGGGTAAAATAAGAAAAAGCACTTTGGAGCCTAAACGCGCGTTTGAGCCGAAGCAGGGTCGGGGTTGCTTCTCCGCTAACGTGATGTAGGAAGCTATTCTTGACTTTAATGATATTTTTCAACTACTGGAAATACCCTCACAGTTTCAACCAATGGAATCAAAATACCTTTTGTATCCCATTAAACACGATCCAAATCCCTAGCCCTTGCTGTTGCTCCCCATCGCCACTCCTTTAACGTTCAAAGCTCCTCTTTTGGTCTCTTGGAAGCTGTTTGTCAGCGATATTTGCGCCGTCAAATTTTCTCTCCTCTCCGGTGATCTTCATGACCATAGGTTGAAGTTTTAGAAATTTCAGAATTTTGGATCATGAAAACCCGAAACTTTAGGCTTAACAACGAATATGATTTTATAGGATTTTAAATGAAAAATTTATATACGCACGTAGTACTCTGCGTGAGCTTCGATTTAACACTTGAATCATTGAAAACGGTTAAGAAACGAGGGAGATATTAATCGTCGAAATTGGACCCGTTGAATACCCGATGTAACCAGGTTACACAATACAACGCGCGGGACGTTGAAGATGACCCCATAGGACTATGATCCTGTGTGGGTGCATCCGTATATCTTACCGTGTTCTCATGCATTTAAAAGTCATACGATAATCATATGAACCCCAAATTTGACCGTTGGACTTGTCTTGGTGGACCCTACAATGTGGGACCTTGGTTGACCATTTTGACCAAATTTGACTGTAGTTTGACTTTTTGGCCAAATTAATATTTGTTAAAAATTTCGGAAAATACCAGAAAATTCCAAAAATTACAGAAAATTCCCAAAATTTATAAAGAGTGTTTTAAAAATTATTTTGATCATTTTGGGACCATAGTTCACTGTGAGAAGGCCAATAATAATTATCGAGTATATTATATTTATTTTGAAATTTACCTAAATATTACGTATGCATAATTATCAGATTTTATCAGTCCTCGGGAGGACTTTAGGGAGCATTAATGCTACATTCGCATTGTCAGTATCTATCATGTGGTTTTGGGTTGGTATTGCTCGCGATTGAGGTAGGAAATGTGGCTTCTTTGCATTTAATATGGTGTTATTTTAATATGGTGGATGCCTAGTTGCATGAACTGAGGAATTTAAACTTGAGGGTCACATACTAGCATAGTCATGGATAAGGATAGACGCACGTGCAATGCATAGAGATTGTGCTATTTTGATGCCTAGTTACAATTACTATATATTGAACTTTGAATAGTTTAAATCTAACCTATATGTGCCAGGGATATTGGCATTAATTTGGGAACATATATTATTATGGGCATGATGTGTAAGCATAACATTTTATGTTAATTATTTAAGTGTTATTGATGAGCTAGTACAATTATTATTTCAATTAAGTTATAGAGAAATGTCATATTATTGCATTAGCATTTTATTATTAGTATTATTATTTTAATTATTTTATATATATATATATATTTATTTATTTATTGTGAAAAGATAACTCCAAATTATGGTAATTTTTAACAAAATATTTGACTTGTAGTTTTGACATGATCCTCTTTTAAAGTTATGCATTTTAATAAAATTAGAGTAAAAGCACTTTTATTGCCAAACAGGTTAAATAAGCACTTATGGTAAGGGTAATAGTGTCATTTCAGGATTACAAGTCACTTCAGGACTTTATTTGCCAAACAGGTAGAAAAGCACTTTCAACATCCAACAGCACTTTTGAAATACAATTCCCAAATACAATACAATAGTCAATTAGAAGCACTAGCTTCTACTTCTCTTCTTCTACAGCAAAAGCTCTAAAAGCCACAGTGTTCTCAAACAGACCCATCATCACACATGACACACCCTTTGGTTATAAATTATATATTATAATATATAATATATAATAATTTGGTTTATGGAGTCTGGACCATTGCCGTCCCCATTATAGACGTTTTAATACACCTCAAAATCATGTGGATGGAATCTTCCTCCAACTATTGATAAATGTGACTCAATCTTCCTCCAAGTTGTGATTGGTGGTGCAGGTCCCGTGATGGACCCAAATTCTGTGTACGTTCACCATCCATTGAGGAAGGAATTTCAGAAAAGTCAAACTTTCTTTTTTTAGTTAGGCCGCTAAAAGATGTCCCCTCCCCCATCCCTCTTGCAACGAGCTTAATTTGGGCGCCTTATTTATTTATTTATTTTTTTCATTTACTAATTTTGAGCATGTAATACCATACGTCTCATCAAATTCATTATCTAGAGTCTGGTATTAATTAGTAAAAAGATATTTAAAATTAGTCCACACATATATTAAAATTTATAAAAGGATTTTCAATCAAATATTATGAGATGAGAAAGAATATCAATCTTGAGGCCGGACACACATGTAGTCAAATCAAATTCTATGATGGAAATTCGTTGGTAAGATTGTAAAGTCCTTCCTTCATTGATAATCCCCAAAGATGCACCATATTCATAAAATCTACTAACTCTCTAAATATATTAAATATTTATACAGTAAGATTCTTTTAGGCGAAGGGAAAAAAATTTTAGAAAAAAAAAAAAAAAAAATGATGTACAACAGCAAGTCTTAGGCCAAACTTGACCTCACACCCATTACTCAAAAAGGCTATAGAATTGGGATTTAGGCTCAAGTTAATGATGCAGATTTGATACAATAATATATTTCTATATTTTGTTTGTATCAAATATCATTCAGGTTTAATATATAGATTAATAATATGTCAATAATCTTTATGATCTGAGGTGCAATTTGCAATATTGAGGTATGCTAATCATATCGGTCACACGGTCACATTGTGATTGCTGTATCATCACGACAAGTGCAATCATAGTTTTGTCGACTGTGATCATGAGCATTTTCCTCGCAATGTTAGAAACTGTGTTTGGCGTGGGGAGCAAATTAAACAACTAGCAACGGGGGTTTGGTGGGTGGCGCAGCAGTGTTACCGGTGCATTCTAGTGTACCGGAGCGACAATCGCCTGTGAGGCATGAGAATTGACGGGTGGAGTTTTGGGCACGAAGGATTCGACCCCAGATTCGACCTGTCCTGGAGGAGGGTGCGGTTATTTTCTTGGACTCGCCCTTTTGGAGGGTAAAACCTGTGGTGGACAGTGCCTTTGCACTGCTAAATGTGCCTGGCCACACTGTGTAGTTGCACTCGTTTGTTATTGTAAAAGTTCTTGAGACTACTCCTGATATGAAAAGAAGGGGGAAAGTATTGATTGATAAGAGAGAAACCAAAAATAGGAGTCGAGCCATTGAAAGTAAGTACAGGAAAAAAGAAAGAGAAAGGAGCGGCAGCTGGGATTGGTGGCCGCCTCTGCTTCCTAGCTCTTGAAGCGAAATTAAGAATGCGAGAGAGTAGGGTCAGTTAATCTACAAATATGTCAATTGTGGGACCAAAGGGCATGGAATTGAATGGATCAGTTAATCTACAAATATCTCAATAATTTTTTAGGCTGTTTTGATAAGTTCACGCATATAATAGCAAAAAAAAAAAGAAAAAAAAAAGGATAAGTCCACACATCAAATTGTATTATTTTAAAACAATTCTTATTACTTTAATATCATCGAATTGTATATTTTTTTAATAATAATTTATTATAGTATTACTCTCCAATTGCACGATTAATTGTTTAGTGATATTTTTCTCATTTGTTGAGTAAGCGATCTTGGATTCTTGGGTTTAATTTCAATTGGGTGAGTTCTATATTTTTCCTGTCTGCCACCACTAGATCGCATGCTCAAAGAAATATGCATCCAAACACCCCCATAAAGGACTACCATCTGGTCTTTGGTCAACCCATACCCTGACACTGCAAAAATTGGCCACGTTCTTCCAGCTCTACTCTCCCTCTTCTGGATGATCTCATGACCAAGACAAAGCCGAAGGGCCCAATAGCAGTCATTCTTATTAAGGTGTGGTCCTTTGCCGCTAAGCTATTCAGTGGGATTATCGTCATCAACATTTTAACACCCTTAAAAGAGCCTCATGGATAATCTAATCTACTATTTGTGTAGTATTAAAGTAACCTCCAAACCCCAAAGCAGCCATATGGTGTCCATGTGACTGCCTTACTCTGTTTTCAGAAATACTTCCAAATGTTTTTTTACAAAGAACAACAGCCATCAAACCTCATAACAGAGCCCATGTCATCAAAATACCCCTTCTGTTTTTTTCAACACCACGACATACCTCTCTCCTACTTTGTATAGGCTAGCATGTGTTCCAAGTTCCGTTGTAATGGTTGGCCTCCCTCCTTCCCGTATGCCTTTTAAGGTAAATGTGCTTTTCTATGACTCTTTTCACTTCCCCACATATTTATTTGTTGTAGTTGTCATTTTTGATAAGGTTATTATATTTCCCATGTGTTTGAACTATTGACGTTATAGCTGTCATTGTTGATCAGGTTGGTTTATTTGCCGTGTCTTTGCTAAATTTATGAACTCCACATGTTTGATAAAAAACCTTAAAGAAATTTGACAGTGAAAACTTCAACCCACCCAAGCAACCCCAATCGTAGTACCTTTTTATATATATCAACCATTCCATAACTACAAACCACTAACCAACAATCAACGACAGCCGCCCATACACTATAGAATAATTTAATATATTAATAAGAACTCTTAAGTTTCTTAGACATACAATACATCAATATGAGATGTCTTTCATCGAGCCTCTAATACTGTAATCGTGGCTTCATTGGCTAAACATGGTTTATGCTTGTTAGATGAAAAGTTGGCTCCAACCAGATTCCTTTCATTGAAAAACCAGGTTGTCTAGGCTGAGGCAATGCACCCTCACAAATATTCATAAAAATCTAGGCAAAGAAAAATATGTCATAGACATATGACCTTATTTTCCACACAAGAAAACCTAACAAATATTCATAAAAATCTAGGCAAAGAAAGTCCTGTTTCTGCTTTAAATACTAACGACGGGGTTGGAAGGGAAGGGAGGGAGTGGGACACCTATTCAGTGTAGCAATTTTTTTTTTTTTTTTTGGGGGGGGGGGGGGGGGGGGGGTTTTAAAAAAATAAAATAATAATTAATTAATTTAATTACTCAAAATAAATCACCCAAAAAGGAAAATTCTAGTCATCAGATTGTAATTGTACTGTTGCTGTAGGGATTCTGCAATACTGAATATTGTTGGTCCATCATGTTTCTGCTGGCATGGAATGAGTCCATCGTGTCTCCACTGGCCTTTTTTGGATGAGTCCCATTGCTTCTTAGGCAAACTCGGTCACAGAGAATTTCAGGATTTCAATCAATAATCTTTGCTTCTATTTCAGTCTGTTGATTTTTCTTATGTTTCTCACTAGCTGCTTGTGAGATTCAATTTCCATGGACACGCATCCAACCACTCCCATACCCATGTGGTCCAGCCGTCCAGGTCAAACTTGTGGTCTTGCCCTCAACAACTTTTTACTAACGATCGGTCAAACTTGTGGTCTTGTATGCTTTGGCCCTTCTTCCTTTTTTTTTTTTTTTTTTTTGGGTAGGAAATGAAATCAACACAATTTCTTATATTGAGTTTTATGGGGAAAAAATAAAAAAGAAATTATAAGAATGTCGTGTGTCGATGTATGGCTAAAGGAATGAAAGCATAAAAGAGTAGTCACGTTAGCGTAATGCTCTTTATATGATTGTATCAAAGAAATGAAGAATCGATATAATGAGATCAATTTCATATTCAAAAGAGTTATATAATATAGCACAACTTTTTTTACAAAGAGAAAATATTGAAATTCAATGTCTAGCATTTTTTCATTACAAAGATGTCACGTAAATAAAAACATATGACATTTTCTTTCATGTAAGGAATGTATTTAGAGGATAAAACTTTCTTGACCTAAAGATCTTGATTACAGGAGAAAATCATTCAATTCATCCAATTCGTATGGCAATTAACATGATAGGTTATGTCAATTAAAAAATTTAAAAAATATATATATATATATATATATATATATATATATTTTTTTTTTTTGAATTTCAAAATTTTCTTTATTTTTTTGGTTCAATTGAATTTCAAATTTCAAATAGCGATTTAAGTGGATTTCCTTGTGCATTTTGAGGTGGGATAAAGTGGCATGATCAGTTAACTGGGGACCCAAAGGTTCGGCAAAGAGTTGGGCTTTTGGCACTTTCGAACAAAAGTTTCTCCTTACTATTCAGGTTAGGACTAGTGGGATTAGGCCACGAAAATCTTGTTTGGGCTGGACCATATATGGTTTTGTTAGCCCAAACTCAGCTTGGGCAAGGCTCAAGAAATAGGCCTGGGAGTCCACACTGACAAACAATGCAGCTTTATTGTATGCCTTAGCAAACACATGATCAAAGCTTCCACTTACAAGATTGTATTTTGTGTGTTAGTTGAGCAGTGAGGTCTTGAGTGTGCCCTTTAGAAGTCATCGTTTCAATTTTTCGAAAACATTGTTGCTTGTGTAGGTATAGGAGGTCGAAACCTCGACAGGAGTAAGGCATGGGATACTAATAAAAAATAAATAATAAATAAATATATATATATATATATATATATATATATATATATATATATATATATATATATATATATATATATAGGAAGGATGATGATCACATAAGCACGTGCTAATATAACTTATATCAACACTTGCATTGGGAGTTATACCTTATGTATTAGTGGCATATGAGATATATATATATATATATATATATATATATATATATGTTCCCATAAGCACTTGTTGATATAAGTTATATCAGTATCATGCATTGGGGGTTGTACCCTTTGCATTGGTCTAGTATACCTCATATCCCACTAATGCACAAGGTATAACTCTTAATGTGGATGTTGATATAAGTTATATCAACATGTGCTTACCTGATCATCATCCTATATATATCTATATATATATATATATATATATATGAAATATGTCTACATCAGCCGCCATTTTAGTTCCTTTTCTTTTAAAAAAAAATTTTTTTTTTGTTCAAAATAGTTATTTACAAAATTGATTGGCAAAACGTTTCCTCAAAGGACGTGGTTAATGTGTAGAGAAATTTCAAGATTTTCAAAATTACCATTCTGCTGTTGAAATCTTCAATTTGAACTTAATCTCACATATTTTTTACTCATTCAAAGTAATATCCAACCACAAAAAGGGTTGATTTAATATCACAATATAGATTAGTGATTGGTGATACCCTACATGTTTTGAGGCATTACAACCTTTACATGAAACCTCTTCTACCGAGCATCTAACAATGTAATAGTAATCTCATTCATTGAATGCGATTCATGTTTGCTTGACGAGGAATTTTCTTCAAGTGGATTTCTTCCAACGAGAAAACCGGGTTGTTTTGGCTGAGGCAATATATTCTCACTACCCAACATTAGAACCACAGATAACATGCTAGGCCTATCTTCCGGAGATTGTTGCACACATAAAAGACCCACATGAATTGATCGTAATACTTCGATAAAATTGCATGAATCCCCTATCACTGCATCAATCAATTCCAAAGACTTGCTTTCTATATGGAGTATCCAAGCCTAAATAAGTGAGATTTTTATTATTGTGGATAAACATTGAGGAAGAAAGCAAGGAGTATATATGTGACCAGGCACTTACGTGTCCAAGAAGGTTAAGCTCATGGTCTGGATGATGAAACCCTCCGTTTTTCTCCCCCTGATCATCTCTAGCAGCAAGACGCCAAAGCTAAAGACATTAGATTTGATTGAGAAGTGTCCATCAATTGCATACTCTGGAGACATGTAACCATTAGAGGAAATCAATGAACAAAAGAAAAAAAATTTATTTTATGAGCAATTGAAGTTGAGTATATGACATGTATGGGAAGCCTTACTATGTTCCAACCACTCTAGTTGTATTTGCTTCAGTTTTATTTCCTCCAAAAATTCTAGCCATGCCGAATCCGAAATTTTTGGGTTCATCTCGTAATCTAGTAAAATATTGCTAGCTTTGAGGTCTCTATGGATAATTCTTAGCTTGGAATCCTAATGAAGATAAAGAAGCCCCCGAGCAATCCCATTGATAATGTGGAAGTGCGTAGGCCAATTCAACAACATGCTCTGTGCTTTATCTACACAATTTTCTCACCAAAGTCAGTCCATGTTACTGCTCATTAAATTCTTGAATATGAATATATGAAAAATGGTTTTATAATAACAAAATGAATAATAAGTTCGAATAAGAGAGCAAATGGCTGGTGTTGTTCCCATCTCTTTTCATACAAGCATTGCCACTTGAGTTGGTCTCCATGACTTGCAATGAAATGATTGGTCCATTAATAGTCCGATATCATTGAGGTCTGTGGAGCACTGCATTTGGTTTCCCTGAAGGATTAGTTAAGGAAAATATATCAAGGTTTTGAGTGAGTTGCAAACCAAAAATAAAGAAGTCCAAGCTTTGGTTGGGCATGTATTCATAGATCAACATCTTTTCTTCTTGAACACAACATCCTAGAAGCTTCACGAGGTTTCGGTGCTGAAGTTTGGCAATGCACAAAACTTCATTCTTGAACTCATCAGGTCCTTGTTTGGAATCCTTTGAAAGCCTCTTCACAGCTATTTCTTGTCCCTCTTCCAACACACCCTGAAAATTATCATTTGAACTAATCATGATTAAGACCATCAATTAGTATTATAGAATGCCTACGGACAATGAAGTGTCTTTACAAAGAGAGATTCTGTTTCATGTCTTAAAAAAATTGAATAGGTGCAATCCCAACTTCTGAGAGCGTCATCACCACATCTTTGGAAAAATATTTACTTTATTGTAGGAAAATTCTGGGTACCCGATTCAAATAGACACAAAGGTACGTGGGCCACCCACCTTCCTACCTTTGTGTTTGTTAGTCCTGAATTCGGAATACTTAACAATGCTTTTTTCAATATATGATCTTTATAAGCCTATATGAGGAGAGAGAGTATTCACCCAATATATGTCCCTGATGGCTCTTCTAGCTCATATAATCTAGTGGCTATGGTGACTTTGTTAAGCGCTAAATGAAGAAGCCTTACTCTCTTCCAAGTAATATGATCTTTAGTTTAACTTACCGGTATGAACGATTGTAAGATGAGGGTTGGGGCGCTAGAGGACCTAGATGCACCGAATGATTCACTCCAAGGAACGCAAATCAACTCTTAAGGACAGTGTTCACACACACCTCAATTGATAAGTCTATTTCTTTTATTATAAATTATATTTTTGCATATTTTGATTTTCGACATTTATGTTTTTATTCAATATTTCCAACAATTTATTGTGAATACACTTATTAGTTCCCTCTTTTGCAAGAGCTTGTTGTATTTGGCACTACAAAAAACTTAGGCTTTGCCGGCTGTTAAAACAGCCAGCAAAGGCTTGATATCTTGCCAGTAAATGATTTGCCTGCAATCACACTATCAGCCATCCAATCTTCAGTCGGCAAAGCCTTTCCAGTTTGTTATTATGTCATTGTCATGCCAAAACAAAAAGGAAACGAGACCTCTTCAATCTAGCTCATTTCAACTTATTAAACTTAGTCAGAAATTTTGGATCATTTATCATATGGTAAATCACATTTGACCAAATTGGGCTTGTAGACACCCTACTTATACAAGGGTGAAAACAGAGTCCCAAAACTCATCATTTAACCTGCAATCAAAATAATGACCATAGGCCTAAAAATTACATTTTGACTGAAAAGATTGGATCCACGATTGGACTGTATTGGTGCAAAGAATTCTTTGGGACTAATCCGTCAAGGTATGGAAGTTCTCATAGATCGATCTTGAGGTATCATTGAACAAAGTTTTGATGATTTTTTGTTTTTATTTTTATTTTTTTTTGTGTGTGTGTCAAAGTCAATCCTTCGACCCAAAATCAATTTACCCAAATTAAAATTTCAATCGACTCATACTAATGTATATATAGGGCTTGTCAAATCCTTTCCAATGGTACTTTGAGGCTCTATTTGGTTCGTGGATTTTATCAAGGAAAAAAAAAAAATTTATATATATATATATATAAAAGGAATTGTACTTTTCTTTATTTGGTTGCAATGGAAAATTGGAAGAAGAAGAAGACTTAGAAAAATTGTGGATTGATATGATTTTATCTTTTCCTTTCATTTTCTTTTCTCATCATTTTTTTTTCCCTTCCTTTTTTTTTTCCTTGGTAGAATCCATGAACCAAATAGAGGGTGCATGCTTGAAAAAACTTTCGAAAGGGGAAGATATGAGTAATTTAAGTTGGGCTAGTGAATGACGTACTTTTGGTATAATATGGCAAAAAGAGGAAAATCGAAGCCAAATTCATTTATGAGAATATCACATCGAAGGGCTAAACAAAACGAATTTAGGTTTAGGTAAAAAGGTTCGGTTATGAGTTTAGAAGGTGTTAGGCATCCTTTCACACTTGTCCTAGGATGATTACCGCATTAAATAAAATACCTCCTAAAAGTTTTCCTTGAAAATTTTATTTTGATTTAATGATGAAATGATATCATATATACCACATTTCTTGACATTGCATTCATATATTGAGTACATGTAAGTAAATGTGGATGAATTTCATTAAGGACTATTTATCAGACGTGTGTGTGCGCTATGCAGTGTGTGTTTTTGAAATTTTTTTTTTAACATATCTATACTACCTATAAAAAGCTAAATGTGAGAAAAACTTTTGATTGATCAATATATCCTTATTTTAAATTTTAAATACACAACTACCCTTTTGCACCCTTTTAATCTTATTGTAGTTGAATAGATGACAACTACTATTATAGTAAAGTTTATATAGGAGACATCTATACTCTTGTAATTAACTTATATAGGAAACATTTCTTTTTGTATTTCATTAGAATTCTATGCAGGATCATTCTTTAACTTTTTCATTATGAATTGATGTTTCTCTATCAAAACTTTAAAAGAAATAGCAAGATTTATTGGTTTTCAATCGTTAGAGGTTAGAATTTGGTAAGCTTGAATTCATTGATTTTCTCCATAACATGTATGATGATCATTTCATGATTATGATATACTTACGAAATTCATCAATCTTACTTTGATTTGTGCAAACAGCTTACTTATATAATTTTATTTTACTCGAACTCATCAGTTACCAAAATATAATACTCTCAACTTTTTAAGCAACGACATTTTTGTAAATTAGTGACGACACATATCTTCAATAACAATTAATTTTTTTATATTTAAATTTTCATTTCAAATCATGAAGTTTTGTGGTTAATCAATATAATATTGTGTTACTATATATTATTGGGAATTATTATATTCTAAATTTATTTGTGACTAACTTAAAATTTTTCAAATTAGTTATACTACTCACTATAAGTTTTATTAGAAGTAAAAATCTAACCAAACCGATATTAATATCTAATTCTTTAAAAATTATTATTTCATTTATATTTCATATTATTGAAAAATAAACTTATTTTAGATTGACTAATACACACGTGATATAAAAAAATTACATATCAACACGTGCAATGCACGTGTGCACCAACTAGTGTTTATAAATATGTACATATAAATACAGATAATCTATGAGAAGGTACTAGAGGGTTAAGGTGAAGAAGGTAGATTAGAATATGAAATCAAACACATGGGTCACACAATCCTTACAAAGGTGTAAGGCATGGGTATACGAGGGTTCGTAACAAAGGGTGGGGCACATGACATGTGAGTCACTTAAGTCTAAAATAGGTCTTGCTTTTGTTCTTGTTTTTGCCTTTTTTTTTGCTTTCCACACTGATGTGTCAATAACACTTACAAACTTGTCACACCAGCATGAAAAGCATTAAAAAAAAAAAAAAGAGTGATTTTAAGCTACGTACTATACCAAGGGAGTCACTTAAAATGGTAAGTAAGTCATTTAAAATGATAAGTGAGTGATTTGAAATAGTAAATGGTCACTAAATGATAAGTGTATCACTTGAAATAATAAGTGGACCACTTCAAATCGTAAGTAAATCATTTAAAATGGTAAGTACGTATGGTACCCTAAAAACTTTGTGAGTACCATAGACGTACCCATGGATTGGAGGTGAGACATAATTTATCTAGTAATGTGTTTTGAATTACGGTCAGTATGGTTTTTGCTTCATGCTGTGGTCTTGGGTTTTTTCATGCAGATTTAGTCTAGATTAAGCTTTTTGTATTGGGATCCTAGTTTTGTTGGTGTTTTGGTTTTTGTGCACTGTTGTCTTCGATGTATCCTTCGTGTTTTATTTATTTATTTTTAATTTTTTTTAATGAAATTGAAGTTCTTGCTTCAGCAAAAAAAAAAAACAAAAAAAGAAACAAAAAAAGAAAGAAAAAAGACAAATTAATAACACCGACTAGAAAATGATAAATAGTCTCAAACCACGAGTAACGGTTTTTATTTTGAAAATAAACAAATGAAAGGTTTAGAGACATACAAAACATTAACATTAAATGTCTTTTATCGAGCCTCCAATTGTGTAATGGTGATTTCATTAGCTGAACACAGTTCACACACGCTTGATGAAGAATTTCCTTCAACCGGAGTCCTTTCAATATAAAAACCAGGTTTTTTAGGTTGAGGCAATGCACCCTCTCTGCCCAACATCAAAACTACTGAGGACATGTTAGGCCTATCCTCCGGACAACGTTGCACGCATAATAGACCGACATGGATTGATCGCAATACTTCAGACAAAATGTGTGGGTCATCCTGTATTGATGCATCAATAAGGTCGAAGGACCTACCTTCTATATGTAGTTTCCATGCCTAAATAATTTAAAATTGATCAATATATACTAATTTTGATATAAAGAAGTAAACAAACTTTGGTCAAAATACTTACGTGCCCGATAAGGTTAACATGGTGGTCTGGATGATGGAAACCTTTATTTTTCCTCCCACTCACTATTTCTAGTAACAAAACACCAAAGCTAAAGACATCAGATTTTATTGAGTAGATCCCATCAATTGCATACTCAGGGGACATATAACCACTGCATGAAACCATTGAGCAATGAACACATTGACAAGAAAATAAATTAAATTAAACTAACATTCGAAAGATACTTACTACGTCCCAACGACTTTATTTGTGTTAGCCTCTGTTTCATTTCCACAAAAACTTCTAGCCAAGCCAAAGTCCGATATTTTTGGATTCATTTCATTATCTAGTAAAATGTTTCCTGCTTTGACATCTCTATGGATTATCCTTAGTCTAGAATCTCGATGAAGATAAAGAAGTCCTTGAGCAATTCCATTGATGATGTGAAAGCGCTTAGGCCAATCGAGTAGCTTGCTTTGCGTTTGATCTATGCAATTATTTGCCCAAGTAATTCAATTCAGCAACTATTTAAGTTTTTGAATAAAAAATGGAAAACGATTCTATGATTCCAGCTCTTATTGAATCATGGAAAAGAAGTTATGTGGCAACATGAGTGACAAAGGAATCAAAGTCATCCCATGGAGACACCCGATGAATTGGGCAAGAACAGGTAATGGCTAGAGTTGGCCCTTACCTAAGGTTTGGCCAAACATCAGTATCATGCATTATGTAGTAAGATTTTAGAGCTTGTACAATGTATGACAAACACAATAATTGTGCAAGAATTTAGAGAGAGAGAGAGAAAGAAATACCAAAAATAAAGAAGTCCAAGCTTTTGTTCGGCATGAATTCATAGATCAACATCATTTCATCTACTTCAATGCAAAACCCCAGAAGTTTCACTAAATTTCGGTGCTGAAGCTTGGCGATGTGTATGACTTCGTTCTTGAACTCAGGAAGTCCTTGTTTAGAATTCTTTGAAAGCTTTTTCACTGCTATTTCTTTTCCGTCTTCCAACACACCCTGAAAATTATCACTACATATTACCTCGAAGACTATGTTTTTTCGATAAAGCCTAAAATTTTGGTTGAACGTTGAGCAAAACTGTAAAATGTCACACACCTTTTCAGTTAGCTAGAATTACATCTTTATTTTTTTCTACCTAAGTGGTCACAAAAATTTTCTAACATTTATAGCGATGAATTATATGTTATTCGTTGAAACATTCAATGGAAAAAGGAGTGATTGAAAACTACCGGTTTTGGTACCTAGAGCTGGTACCATGCGCAATGGCAGAGCTGGGATTGGAAATTACCCTAGGCTAGGGTAAAGCTCAAGTCTAAAACCATGGGTTAAGGCAAAATCTTCTTGGGCTAAAATATAAAACCCTTTTAAAACCCACTCCTTAAAAATAAATAAAATAGAATAAAAAATAAAAATAATTGGTGCAATTTACCACTGACTAGCCCATGGGTATCTCCACTCATGGCCAGTCCATGCAAATCCAGTAACATAAAAAAAAAAAAATGGAATGGTAGTTAATCAACACATTTAGCCATTTACCTTGTAGACAGGTCCAAAACCGCCCTTTCCAATCTGATTGTTAACTGAGAAGTTATTGGTAGCATTAGTTATTGTAGCCAAATCAAATAATGGTAACTCTAGATCTTCAGTGGTGTAACCTTTTCCTAAACCATGCCCCCTTTTCCCTGCAACATAGTAATTAAATAGAGATAATTAATGTAAAAGAAACATGAAATACATATGCTCTAGAACATTAAGGCAAGTCTGATTCATGCATGAATGGCAACTTTCACAAGTTGGGCTCCTCCATAGATTCCCAAATGCTACATCGTACGTGCTAATAAAATTTAATTGTTTTCCTTTCTTATTAGTCATTACCTTCTCCTTCAATGCCTCATATTTTAACTGGGTTACACTGCCACTCACAAAGTTTCGTGGTTCTTATGAGTCCTGCCTCTTGGATTTACTTGGTTCATATGCGCTGTGAGGTCTTATATGAATCCCGGGTTTACCCAATGGATTTTCTCATCGTTAGAAAAAAAAAAAAAAAAAACATGATATAAGGCTAAAATCACCTAAACTCAATAAATTCATAATCTTAACAAAATGGGATTGGCTACGTAAATATTTTTTTTCCCTTTTTATTTTATTTTATATTTTTTTTGCATTTAGGTCTATCAAGTCCATTAAGTCATGCGGCTGAGCCGGATTGATTCCCTTACTAATTTGTGGGGTATGAATTATGAAAGGACATGAATGACTTTACCTCGACTAAACTTCTTCCAAACGGACAAAGTCAGGCCCAAGCCTAAGATAAGCATTCCTGCTAATGATACCAGGCTAATTATGATCCTCTTTCTTTTCTTCCCAGCTCTTTTCATGTCAGTCGAGCCAACTGGACCTAAATGTGAAGAAATTAATCGCGAAAAAAGAAACAGAAATTAGATGGCTAAAAAAAAATAAAATAGTGGCATTGATATTGGGGAGAATGTGCCTCTCTAATATTATGTTGCCATTGATTTCACCACAGTTCCACTTTCTTACACAGGTTGATATTTTATTTACTCTTTTATTTATTTATTTATTTTTTGTTAGAATAATTGGAGGGGTTCAAACTCTTAACCTATCATACTTATACCTTTTTCCCCATCCGCTTTCACCACTTGGTTAGCCCTAGTGGCTTATACACATTAATATTTGAAGTGCATCAAAAAAAAAAATAAAAATAAAATAAAAATAAAAACAACACTAAAACTAAATAGTCAATTTTAAATGATAAGAAAAATGTGGTGGAGGCAACAAAATTCCTAATACTTTGGTGTTCAAAGTTCCTCTCTTTTTTTTTCTTTTTTTTTTGATAGGAAAACGATCAACAAAATTTTATTGAGCAGAAATATGACTTAAATTAGCAAGGAATTAGTCCCGTACACAAGTTGGGACTTCTTTCAGCCAAACATACAAATCATCAATCTCCTTTGCAAAACGTGCCAAACCATGGGCCACAGCATTGCTAGTTCTACCAATGTGATCGAACACCACTGACTCAAACAATGTCTTAGCTTTACATTGGATATCCTCAGTAATTAGACCCACCATTGAGAGATCCAACTCACAGGAAAGTTCCTCTTTATTACATGCTTTAATATTTAAAATGCTTCAACAAAGTTTGAAAACAAAATAAAAGAACATCTCAAGATGGATTTTAGTGGAGAATTTGGTGAAACAATTTAATTAACGGCTCCCTGTGCCATGTAGGGGTGTACATGGGCTACACTTGAGATGAGCTAAGGTTGGCCCACGCTACAAATTACATGACCCAAGCCCACCAAGCGAGTGAAAAGTAGAAAAGTTTCCTTTACAAGGGGGTGCCCCATTGCCCCATTGGTTGTGGTGTTGTGGCTTTCACACCTATCATCAATGGTTGTTGATTTGAAAACTTGGAAGTTGGAAGAGGAATGCCACATACCCTAACTCTTTTAAGATCCAACGAACTCATTCCTCTCACTTGGAGGTGGGGTTCACTCTTATTTGGATAACATCTCAAAAACACCCTACGAACCCATTCCATGTGGGAGAGTTCGAAAAATTGGGGCTTGGAAGAGATGATATGTGTAGCATTTACGAACTTGGAAAGATTGGCAATTTGATTTCTACGACTTCTCAATAATCAAAGAGAACAAATATTTTTTGATTAAATAAAAAATTTATAAAACAAAAACAAGAACACGAGGATACTCGATCCCTCTGTTCCTAAATAAGTGGCTTACTTTCCTTTTTGGGATGTTTCAAAATTATTGTCACATTTCAAAAGTCATTGGTTCTTTTTAATTCATTTCCTAAAATACCCTTAAAATTGTATTCTCTCTTTTCTAATGTTTTGCACACATGAGGACAAAATGGGAATCTCAAAACATATACATTGATATGAAAGCATTTAATACAGTTTCCTTAAAAAGCGTATGTTTTTTTCCAAAAGCGACGGTCAATTTGAAATGGAGAGAGTATGTATTTTTCTCACTAGAACATAAAACACACATTTCCGTAGCTAGTTTGGGGGAAAAATTCATACCTACTTCAGAGGAAGCCACCCTCACGTACATGTCTTGCCCGTATAAGTCGTGCCCATTTTGACTAAACACTCTAATGTCAAACAAGTCGCCAAACCAAAGCAAGCATCCACTTCCTCCTTTACTAATATACATATTTGCATAAGCCATACAAGAGCAGTTCATCACGCACACCATGTTGCATTCTTCTAGGCTCATGCTCTCATTGAACCAAGAATTCCGTATATCCGGCACTTTAACACCAGAGTACTTCATAAACATATCTCTGCTTTTGCAATCCAATGCTGTTCTTCGGACACACCCATTCGAGTAATCAGCTCTACCCCAATCTTTCGGCGATTTTGGCACAAACCCATTTAAACACTCACATTCTGGGGAGTTGCCAATATTACAGCTACCATATGCACCACAAAGAGCATAGCTATCACACTTATCCATCTGTGCAGATAGGTAGAGTTCCCAGCCTATGGATAGATCAGTGGCTATGTACATCAGCATAACGCCATTCGGACTTAACACCAACCTCGGGACACTTGAGCTGTTAGCAAGCCAATAAGAGTAATACATCTCCTTCTGATTAGAAATGGCATTGATCTTGAATATTGGGTTCAGCCTTAAACTTGGAATACCAGTGAATTCGATGCCATTCCACGCTCCACCGCGAAAATGCTCAATCGAACCCTTCCATATGAATATTTGTGGGAGTACTACCGGGGGATCAACCTGAGCAGTGAAATTACCATGAGAAGGATCATCCATGCTTTTCCATGACGATAGGTACCATTGAAGGCCGGTAATCAAATTCCTCCCAAATTTCATGCCTGGTAAAAGGGTATCGCTGGGGTAGTCGAAACTTTGCCACAGGAAGTTTTCAGGGTCATCGTCGTTTCCATCTCTCATGACAAAATTTCCCGAATCTAAAATTTGTGCGACAGGATTAGGCACCGATCTTGACGAATTGGAAGACCAGATGATGGTCTTGTTTCGATTGAGAAGGACGAGAATTGCCTGGTTGGTGAACTCTAAAACACCTGATGAATCGGCGAGGGGGGTTTCTCTGTTGGCAACCCATACTGCTGTCTTAGTAGGCATTTTACTGCACCATATTCCCAAGTATCGTTTCGTGGAATTACCTGGGCTGAAAAATCCTAACTCAAAGATTCCATTGGCTGAAACTATGGACTCACCGTCTCTCATGGATTGAGACATAGTCATGGTGTCTGTTGCTGTGGAAATTATTAAGACTGGAAAACAGAGAGGAGCAGAAAAGAAGAATGGTATAGGCTTCCATTGATGTGTTTGATGATGCACTAATTGTGGCACTAAAACTGAGTTAATTAAAGAATGGGATAAAAAGCAAAAAAAAAAAAAAAAAACAAAAAAAACAAAGAATGAAGACCGCAACAGTTCCTCGAGTTAAACTTTTTTCTTTCAAGAGTGATAAGGGTTTTGGATTAGTCTGATGTTTGATTGAGTGCTCCATTACAGTCAAAGTCACCTTCTTTCAATATACTCTCACAGACCATCGTCAGTCAAGTCTTCCAATTGAAGAAGGGCGGAGATTCTCCTTGAGGAGAAAAACTTACTCGAGTCTTGATTCAGACTATGAAATGTGATAACGCCCTTACACTTTGCGTCTGTAATTGGATTCCTCTTCCATTTTTTTTTTTTCTTCCCTTTATTCTAACAACCTTATCTCTAATCATAATCACACTTTAATATCAAAAAATGAGTGCAGGTCAGTTCAAGGGCAGGCGAGCAAGCTAGCCACCTAGGGCCTCATATTTTGGCTAAAAAAAGAGAACCCCATTTTGGGACTAACCTTGTAGATTGTTTTCTTTTTTCGAAAGAGAACGGTTGTTGCAATCCTTTAATTTTATTTGCACACCCCATTAATTTTTATTTATCAATGTTTTACTAAAAATATAAAATGTTTTTATGGAACTTTATTACGTAATTCACTAGAAAATATCATTTTGAACAATTTTGCAAAAGAAAGTTTTTCCAAAATTTATCGTTAAATGGATTTTTTGATCATTTACTGTGTCTGTTTAATTTTTGGCCAAAAAGTCAACTTAAACGAAAGATTTTGAAAATTTTTTTTTTTCTGCTAAGTTGTTCAAAATAATGTTTTCTAGTGAATTACTCAATTAATTTTCTTAAAAACCTTTTATATTTTTCTAAAATCTTAAGAAATTAAAATCAATGGCATGTGCAAACAAATTTTATGTTGGTACTAGGAAAAAAAATTTGAGTATGAAGGGCCCATTTTAAGAGTTCACCTAGAACTAGACGGGTTGGCATTGCCCAAATTCCACTCCATCACTAGGTAAAAGGGTTCATATTAATAATATTTGCGAGCTTAGATTATTCAAAGAAAATGATTCCTTCCCATTCCCAAGAGTTCCAGACTTCGTGGACTATGTCGATCTTTACCGGTCAAAATGTATTGCATACGTACTCAATTTCTAGGAAAATTCATTGGCATTTGAAATCAAAAGATTAGAAGAGAAAGAAAATGTTCCTGACTAAAACTCCCTCTTGTTTTCTTTTAGAGGGGGGAATATAGGTATGACCTTAAGGCCATGTTTGTTTATATGGAATGGAATTACATTCCAATTCATTTTAAATGACGTGTTTGGATGAAATAATTTAAATGGGAATAGAATCAAACAACGTGTTTGGACAGTCATTTCAAATTTCTTTTCATTTTAGACTATTTCAAGCATAAAATCAAATTTCATTCTCATCCATCCCATTCTATTCCAACTATACAAATATGGTCCTAATGTGATCTAAAAATGAAATATGGGTAAGACTTAATATGGTCTAATAATTCTTTGGTGATATTCTCTATGTTACGCACTTCAAATTGTCATGATGATTTGAATGACTAATTGACTTATACCAATTAGGAGTGTAGATTACTCGACAAAATTCGTGATCTTCCATACTCCATATATATTTATACATATATATATATAAAGTTCCATGCCTATGGTCCACCCATTGGCATTTGTCGGGCAGATTTGCCATCAACCCATGAGAGCTATACGGCAAACATAGTAATTCCAACAAGAAACAAACGAATCAGGGGTCTTTGGATTAGTCTGATGTTTTATTTGAGTGCTCCATTACAGTCAAAGTCACCTTCTTTCAACATACTCTCACAGACCACCATCAGTCAAGTCTTGCAATTGCAGTAGGGCGGAGATTCTCCTTGAGGAGAAAATTTCCCGAATCTAAAATTTGTGCGACAGGATTAGGCACCAATCTTGATGAATTGGAAGACCAAATGATGGTCTTGTTTTGATTGAGGACGAGAATTCCCTGGCTGGTGAACTCTAAAAGGCTGAAACTATGGACTCGCCGTCTCTCATGGATTGAGACATAGTCATGGCGTCTGTTGCTGTGGAAATTATTGAGATGGAAAACAGAAAGGAGCAGAAAAGAAGAATCGTATAGGCTTCCGATCCATTGATGTGTTTGATGATGCACTAATTGTGGCACTAAAACTGAGTTAATTAAAGAATGGGATAAAAAGAAAAAAAAACACAAAGAATGAAGACCGCAACAGCTCCACGCGTTAAACGTTTTTCTTCCAAGAGTGAAAAGGGTTTTGGATTAGTCTGATGTTTGATTGAGTGCTCCATTACAGTCAAAGTCACCTTCTTTCAACATACTCTCACAGACCATCATCAGTCAAGTCTTGCAATTGCGGTAGGGCGGAGATTCTCCTTGAGGAGAAAAAGTCTTGAGTCTTGATTCAGACTATGAAATGTGACGACGCTCTTACACTTTGCGTCTGTAATTGGATTCCTCCTTCCCCCCCCCCCCCCCCCCCCCCCCCTTTTTTTTAACCTTTTTTCTAACAACCTTATCTCTAATCACATCACACTTTAATATCAAAAAATGAGTGCAGGTCAGTTCAACCCATGAGAGCTAAACGGCAAACATAGTAGTAATTCCAACAAGAAACAAACGAATCGGGGGTCTTTTGTGGGTTACGCTTAGAAACTCCCAAGTTGTGACTGACTTACCATATGGTACGTGTTCCTGTTTTCTTTAAGAAAGAAATTAGATCGCTGTATATGTCTGAACGTGGAAATTCCAACTTCCAATATCTTGCAACAAAAGGTTTGCCGACACACGATTGGTCTAAAACCAACAATGGGTCACCCGTAATTACTTAGCACGTGTGAAACAGAGGGATTACACGAGCACATGGCTCATCAAATGCTTTCCAATGGTAATTTAAGTTGGGCTAGTGAATGGCATACATTTGGTTAAATATGGCAAAAAGAGGAAAATCGAATATGTTGGTGCTCTGTTGGAGGAATAACGCTAACAAACTTGAACGAATATGGGATTGGAGGTGAGATAAAATTTAATACAAGAAGGGGAAAATAATACATCTCCAACAAAAAAATTTCACACAAAATGCTCTTACAAAAAGGGAAACTAGTACATGTATCCCCAACAAATAACACCCACTCAAAATTGATAAATAGCCTCAAACAATGAGAACGGTTTTTAGTTTGAAAATGAACAAATGAAAGGTTTAGAGACATACAAGAAATTAACATTAAATGTCTTTTATCATGCCTCTAATTGTGTAATGGTGATTTCATTGGTTGAACACAGTTCACACACACTTGATTAAGAATTTCCTTCAATCACAGTCCTTTCAATGTAAAAACCAGGTTGTTTAGGCTAAGGCAAAGCACCCTCTCTACCCAACATCAAAACCACCGAGGACATGCTAGGCCTATCTTTCGGATAGCATTGCATGCATAATAGACCGACATGGATTGATCGCAACACTTCAGACAAATCATGTGAGTCGTCCCGTATTGATGCATCAATAAGTTCCAAGGACCTACCTTCTATATGTAGTTTCCATGCCTAAATAATTTAGAATTGATCAATATATAGTAATTTTGACATAAAGAAGTAAGCAAACATTAGTCAAAATACTTACGTGCCCAATAAGGTTAACATGGTGGTCTGGATGATGGAAACCTCTATTTTTCTTTCCACTCACTATCTCTAGTAACACAACACCAAAGCTAAAGACATCAGATTTTATTGAGTAGAGCCCATCAATTGCGTACTCAGGGACATATAACCATTGCATGAAACCATTGAGCTATGAACCCATTGACAAGAAAATAAATTAGATTAAAACTAACATTCTAAAGATACTTACAACGTCCCAACGGCTTTATTTGTGTTAGCGTCAGTTTCATTTCCACAAAAACTTCTAGCCAAGCCAAAGTTTGATATTTTTGGATTCATCTGATTATCTAGTAAAATGTTTCTTGCTTTGAGATCTCGATGGATTATCCTTAGTCTTGAATCTCGATGAAGATAAAGGAGTCCCTGAGCAATTTCATTGATGATGTGAAAGCACCTAGGCCAATCGAGTAGCATGCTTTGCCGTTGATCTATGCAATTTTTTGCCCAAATAATTCCATTCAACAACTATTTAAACATATTCTTGAATAAAAACGGAAAATGATTCTATTATTTGAGCTCTAATTGAACCATGGAAATGAAATTATGTGGCAACACGAATGACAAAGGAATCAAAGTCATCCCTTGGAGACACCCACTGAATTGGGCATCAATAGGTCATGGCTAGAGTTGGCCCTTGTCCTGGATTTATGATTCACTACGAGATCTTGTTAACTTAAACTTACCTACGGTTTGGCCAAACATCAATCTCATTAAGTAAAAAAAAAAGTTGGAGCTTGCACAATGACAAACACAACAATTGTGCGTTTGAACTAGTTGAACTGAATGTGCAAGAATTCACAGAGAGAGAGAGAGAGAGTCATACCAAAAATAAAAAAGTCCAAGCTTTTGTTCAGCATGAATTTGTAGATCAACATCGTTTCATCTACATCAATACAAAACCCTAGAAGCTTCACTAAATTTCGGTGTTGAAGCTTGGCAGTGTATATAATTTCATTCTTGAACTCGTGGAGTCCTTGTCTAGAATTCTTTGAAAGCCTTTTTACTACTATTTATTTTCCATCTTCCAACACACCCTGAAAATCAACACTACATATTACCCTGAAGACCATGTTTCTTCTATGAAGCCTAAAAATTTGGTTGAAAGTTGAGCAAAACTGTAAAATGTCACACACCTTTTCAGTTAGCAAGAATTACATCTACAAAAGGGTTGTCACCTTTCTTAAAAGGAAAAGATAACATGAGTTCTATGTTATTTGTTGAAACATTTAATGGAAAATGAGTTATTGATGATCGAGTCGATTCCACGATTATAAGTTTTTAAATACAAGAAGCCGAGTAGGCGGATTGGTTCTTATCTATCTCACCATCAGGACAAATACTGACTTCGGTACCTAGAGCTTGTACCATGCATAGTGAGTGACAGAGTCATGATTTGAAATTACCTTGGATTAGGGTAAAACCCAAAGTTAAAGTCTTGGTCAAAGGCAAAATCTTTACTAAGCTAAAGGGCAAAGCCTACTCCTCATATATAAAAAATAAATAAATTTGGTGCAACTTACCCTTGGTTATAGCTTGGACTAGCCCATGGGTAACTCTACCCTTGACCATGCATGCCCACAGGGGTGAAGCTAGAATGTTAGCAATAAATAGGCAAAAAAAAAAAAAAAAAAAAAAAAACTTCTTAATATTTTGCTCCTTTTTGCCAAACCAAAGCAAGCACCCACTTCCTCCTTCACTTTTATACATATTTGTGTAAGCCATACAAGAGCAGTTCCTCAAGCACACCATCTTGCAATATTGCTCAAGGCTCATGCTCTCATTAAACCAAGAATTCCGTGTATCCGGCACTTTGACACCAGAGTACTTAATAAATCCATCTCCGCTTTTGCAATCCAATGCAGTTCTTTGAACACACCCATTCGAGTAATTAGCTCTATCCCAGTCTTTCAATGATTTTGGCACAAATCCATTTAGACACCCACATTCTGGGGAGTCGTCAATGTTACAGCTACCATTTGCACCACAAAGAGCATAGCTATCACACACGATTGGTCTAAAACCAACAATGGGTCACCCGTAATTACTTAGCAGGTGTGAAACAGAGGGATTACACGAGCACATGGCTCATCAAATGCTTTCCAATGGTAATTTAAGTTGGGCTAATGAATGGCATACAGTTGGTTAAATATGGCAAAAAGAGGAAAATCGAATATGTTGGTGCTCTGTTGGAGGAATAACACCAACAAACTTGAACGAATATGGGATTGGAGGTGAGACAAAATTTAATACAACAAGGGGAAAATAATGCATCTCCAACAAAAAATTTCACACAAAATGCTCTTACAAAAAGGGAAACTAGTACACGTATCCCCAACAAATAACACCCACTCAAAATTGATAAATAGCCTCAAACAATGAGAATGGTTTTTATTTTGAAAATAAACAAATGAAAGGTTTAGAAAAATACAAAAAATTAACATTAAATGTCTTTTATCGAGCCTCTAATTGTGTAATGGTGATTTCATTAGCTGAACATAGTTCACACACACACACACCTGATGAAGAATTTCCTTCAACCAGAGTCCTTTCAATGTAAAAACTAGGTTTTTTAGGTTGAGGCAATGCACCCTCTCTACCCAACATCAAAAGCACTGAGGACATGCTAGGCCTATCCTCCGGATAGCGTTGCACGCATAATAGACCGACATGGATTGATCGCAACATTTCAGACAAATCGTGTGAGTCGTTCCATATTGATGCATCTATAAGTTCCAAGGACCTACCTTCTATATGCAGTTTCCATGCCTAAATAATTTAGAATTGATCAATAGTAATTTTGACATAAAAAAGTTAGCAAACATTGGTCAAAATACTTACATGCCCAATAAGGTTAACATGGTAGTCTGGATGATGGAAACCTCTATTATTTTGACTTAGCTATTGCAACTAAGTCAAATAATGGTAACTCTTGATCTTCAGTGTCATAACCTTTTCCTGCAACATAGGGAATAGAGATAACATAAATGATACATAGAAATATAGAATACATTTGCTTTGCAATATTGATTATTTGGCCGTCCAAATCCATTGGTTTTTTTTTTTTCTTCCCCTTTTGTGGCTAAAGTGTCCAAATCCATTGTTGTAGGGTAGCTTGTAACGTTGTCGTGGTCAGTACATCAAGTCTTGTGGCTGAGACGGTAATTTTCATTTATTAATTGGCTGAGCACGCACATGACTTTACCATATATAATGCGACTATATTTTGTTTACCTTGGCTACCAAGCTGCTGCTTCTTCTTCTTCTTCCTCCTCCAAATGTTCATTGTCAGACCAAAGCCTAAGAGAAGCATTGTCGCCAATAATACCGAGACGGCTAGGATCGTCACTCGTTTGTTCCCAATGGAGCCAGCTTGGCCTAAATGCGAAGTAATAAATGGGAGGGAAATAATAAAAAGAAAGAGGAGAGGAATTAAATAGCCAAAAAACTAGGAATTTGTGCTAGCTTGTTGTACTGTTGTAGTGTACTTGGGGAGGAGCATGGATCATCACCATTGCAATAGACGATCCATTGAAATCTAAACCATTCATACCCACATGTTTTGGTGGGTCCTATATGATCATTAAATGGAGTTTCCGTGACCAGAAATTTTTTCATGGAAAATTACAATTAACTAAATCCACGAAAAGGTTTTGCTTGTCAATTTCCTTTGTTTGGTATTAATTTGATAAGTGATCACCAAAAGGAAATTTTCCTTCTCATGTGCTCAATTTTTACCTATTCATCTAACGTTTTTTCACCAAATTTCTATTCGATTTTTCAGAAACATAACCAAAGGAGGACATTGGATCAATCTTTTCTTTAGAGGGTAACGTGAAAAATGGATAAATATATATATAGCTAGAAAGGGAGATTTCTTGTCATTTACCCATAAATGATATATATATATATATATATATGTAACATCGTATATCCATACTCCCTTCCAAAATTTTAAAATGGACGTTGTACTCTGCATAAATGTGTGTTTGTATTTGTGTGTGTATGTCATTATCAGTAAAAGATGGGGTTTTGGCGGGGGAAGAGGGGGAACAAGAGGTAGAGTAATAATTCCTGAGACTTACACTTGGAGAAGGGTAATGTCCTAAGATCAACTTCACACCCCTCTTAGGGCCAAGCACTAGTTATGTTTATCTTGATCGTTAACAAATGTAAAATGGAAGTGACCTTACCCATGTTTGGAGGATTAACCGGGCCAAATGTTGAACTAGTCGGGTAGACGTCTTGACACTGCATCAAAAAAAGAAAAAAAGGAAAAAAATGGTATAGTCAATTGAATTATCATAATGATATGAGTGCATAATTAGGGGCGGGGGTGGGGGGAGAACACCAAATTTTTTTTATTCCTACCCCCTAATCCCAATAAATAAATTTCAATACTTTTCCACAAACTTAAACTTGATATCATTCACTCAACATGTGAGAAGAATGCCACCAAATTATCATCGGTTTTTAAAAGCCACATTAACTTTGCTAAGAATGCAATAATAGCTTGCATAAAATTGATATATTGGTTTTGGTCAATCATAGTAATTTGATTTTATACTACTCACTCAACAAGTGAGGAGAATGCCACTAAGTTATTATTGGCCTCTAAACACCATTTAACTTTACTAAGAATGCAATAATATTTTAATAAAAAGAGAAGAAGAAAAGAACGCAATAATATCTTTCTGTGTATCCTTCTAATGAAAGCAAGAGAATAGCCTAAGTCAGCAACGACAAGCTGATGGTCTATACATCATTATAATTTCTCTTTGACCTTAAGAGAGTGTGTTTGGACCCGTAATTTACTATCTTTCAAGTGATGGTCTATACATCATCACACATGACACACCCTTTGGTTATAAATTATAAATTATAATATACAATATATGATAATTTGGCTTCTGGAGTCTGGACCACTGCCGTCCCCATTATAGACGTTTTAATATATCTCAAAATCATGTGGGTGGAATCTTCCTCCAACTATTGATAAATGTGACTCAATCTGTAATACCCCGAATTTTTCTTAGATTTAATTAATTAACTATAAAATTGATTGCTTTTAATTAGATTTAAACGTATGAGTTAATTTAGGATTAACCTCAAACACGTTCAACTTTGTAACCAAACAAGGTGATTGTTTTCTAATCAATGAGAGATAGTGTTCGTATCCTAATCAAACACTCACTTTAAAGGTAATCCTAATTAGGTTAGGATTAACTTGCACCCTATATAAGAAACCTTTATGGAGGATTAATATTCTTTTGACTGAAACAATATAAAGAGAGAAAAAAAGAAAAGAAAGCAAGAGAGAAGGAAAAAGGAGGAGCTGTTGCTGTTTTGTACGAATCGACTGCCAACTTCGTGTCTGTTTACAGGTAACTTATCATCTGTTGACTGGTAACTTTACTGTGTTATCAATATTTTCTTCTCTAATCCAATCCTCCATCTCTATCACTTCTAAAACCACTAAACCATCATCACCACCACTCAAAAAACCCCTTCATAGCTACTGCACAAGATCATCCAACCACCAAAAATCTCTTTCTTTGGGTTTGGGTGACAAGGAAAGCCAAAAATAGTAGTTTCCACCACTTCCCATGTCTAACACTACAAATTTCCTCAAACCCTACCATAGACCCTTCCACAAACATCTTTCCCACAGATTTAGGGACTGATGTTGAGGGAAAATCAGTAGGTGAACCTCTGCTTTTGCCTTGGGTAGCATAGGAAGTTAATACAAAATCTGCTGCTGTTTTACTACATTCTGACTGTCAACTTCACGTCTGTTGACAGTCAACTTCCCTTGGATTGACTGGTAACTTTGATGTGTTAAAAAGTAATTCAACCCTATTAATTTATAATTTAACATGAGTCTATTTTAATGGCACGTTGGTGTATATATTAATTATATTAAATATAGTAAGCATTATAAGGCCATGAAAATTAGACGTTGAACCCTTAACACACCATTTAGATGGAGAGACTTTTTAGTTTAAGTATGATTTATTGATAAAGAATATTATTGATTTTAGGTTCTAAGTTGCGTTGGGATTTTTAGGAGTTTGATCGCTTGGATTGTTGAAGGTTTGGCTTGAGGTAAGGGAACTTGCACAATGTATCGCCCTCTTTTATTAAATAAAAGATAAATCTTATTTTTATTCCTCTTTTGTGAACCAATGATTTATGGACAATTGTTTTCAAAATCGTTTCATTATCAAAGTGTTTATTTCTTATGTACTGTGGGTCAAGCAAAAATAGTCATTTATTGAAATTGTTTTACATACGTGTTTGAATCTATTTTACTTGTGAAAGATATTTGTCAAATGTTTTTATTGTATAAGTGTGAACTCTGGTTAGATTATTGGTCCGTCCCAGCAGGGGATTTTAATACTGTTGGAAAATTGGTCCGTGCCAGCAGCGGATTCTAATACTGTTGGTCATCAGTACTGATGTAGTGTAAAGTCCCACGATGATGGGCGCCTATTGAATGTGAGTCTAGCCAGAGGAAATACTTGTATGAACTAATGTTTTATTGATTTGTATTATCGATCAGTGATTTTAAAGTGATTTATCGAATGAATTGTTATCGAAAGCGTTTCAGTGTCATTGTTTATTGAATTGAAAGCAAGAGAATTACTTCTAAAAATTTATATGCCTATCGAATTGAAAGAAATGATTTATTGTAAAACTCTATCGTTTTGTTACTCATGTTTTTTTAAAATCAATCGTGCGAATATGCTTGACCTCTTCCTGTATATATTGTGTAATGTTTTCTTGCTGAGCGTTATGCTCACCCCTTATATTTTTCCCCACAGATGATTAGCTTAATGTGAGTGGCTTCCGTGTACGAAGAGCTAGGGTGTCGACAGCTTGATCTGCTAGTTTAGTTGAAACTTTATTTTAGTAGTTAGAAGAATTTAATTTGCTATCTCAGTGGATATTGTAGCAGGTTATTGGATGTTACAAATTATTTTGATGGATGTGGATTTATCCATTATTTCATTTAATTATTCAGACGTACTTTAGATATGCTACAATTTGAATTTTATTGTGAATGGATTACTGGAGACAAATTTATCATAAGTTGATATTGTTAAGTGGTCTAGCCTATGTAGGACGTAGTCTTATGTGAGTTATGACAATCATGTCGCCAAATCTAATCTTTTGGGTTTGGGGTGTGACAGTTTTGGTATCAGAGCAAGGTTTATGATTCTGCAGACTCTAAGATCATAATCCTAGAATTGACCGAGAGTAGACGAGTGAGAGTATAGACCTAGCTTAGCAAACTAATAGCTTAAGTGCATATACGATAAGAGTTTCTAAAAAGTGAGGATATGACTAATGGAAAACTCGTTTGAGATGTTTCTTTTATTAATTAATTGCTCCTAATTTATTGTAAATGTTATGCGTTATATGTTTGGAAGAAAAAAAAAATCAAAATTGAAGGATACAAAGATATTAGGTTTATGATTTTGTAAACTCTAGTTCATGAACCTAGGATCACATAAGAACACTATAGTGATAATGTGACTTTAAGGTAGTAGCAAGTAGTTTAGGTGAGTTTAGACGCAATAAGATGTGTATGAATATGAGATTTTACTTGAGGTATATAATTTTTAGAGAAGATTTATCCCTATAGAAAAAGCCTTATTTGTTAAACTTTTAAGTTGATGAAAGCAATGGAACCATTAAGTTGTGATTTGTGTGATGCTACCTATTTTGAGAGACTTAGTTAATGTTGATTGTGTATTACATAACTCAAACGGTATTAGTAGACAGAGTGCTCGAGGATTGTGAGGTAATTTATGGGCATGCATTGGTGTATCTGCAACTATTGATTGCTATAGAAAAATGTTCGTCTTTTGTGTTTTAGTATAGAGACAGAAATCTCAATGAGTGGTTTAGATAAGCTTATAATTTATTATTCATTAGGGTGAAATATATGTGGCACTAATTTCATAAATACTGATCCTTCTATATATTTGAGTGTTATATTTGACCGTTAAAAATGTAAATTGTTTGTTAGTAGCCTGATTGGGGATTCATTAGATGCTACTCAAGTGCGTAAGTCTCGAATGGTTTAGATAGGTGAAAGAAATTTGTTTTGAGCGGTTTAGATTGATGAAAGAAATATGTTAGTTGATTGCATATTCTTAACAATATTAATGTTATTCTAGGCATGGATTATCTTGCTATTATAGACTATTTGATAAGAACCTATTGTTTGCATCCTTGAGTAATATGAATCCGTTTGGAGTTTGTACCCTTCTTTTAAATTAGTTCAATTATATTGGTTAATCGGTCACCCAAGATGATTTATTAGTAATATCCTACTTGAATAGTTAGATAAGAGGATTGAGTTTTGAAATTATATTGTTTGAAATTGCATCGTTAATGTTTAGACTTTAGATAGACCATACAGAAAGACAAATAATTAAGATTTCTTTAATTCACCCAAGTTTGATATATATATACATTTTTTTTAAGACAATTTAAATTGAGGAACAAAGAATCAGTAGGAATTTCCCATAGTTTAACTAACTAGGTCTGATAGGCTCCCATTGCTTTGGGATTGGAACAAGATCTTATGTCTCATATGACTCTAAACTGAAAGAATAATATTGAAATAAGTGTAATATTCAAAACATGTATTGGTTGTGAATAAAAACATTTATAAAACTTATCTAGCTGAATGAATTTTGAGGGAGTACTTCCATCTTATTAATAAAAATTTTCTAATGCCTATCAAAAATAAAATAAAATAAAATAAATGCTAAGGGATACTATTAACGTTGTAATGTAGTGTTAACAATAAGTTAAGACAAAAGCCCGAAGACCTGTTTGATATATAATTGATTCCTAACTAGAATGGATGCAGAAGCATACCTCAATGGATTTATTATTGGATTACGCATGATGCAACTTAAGTTATATGTGCGACTAAAGTGACTGCTACATTTAATGTCTTTTACCAGCTAAGGCTTTTATTAATTGGATAGTTTGGATTAGTTTAGCTCACTACAAGAATATAGGGCTTTCACAACATTACATTAACAACATTTTTGGCAAAATGTTGTTAAAGGGTATTTTCAACAACATTTATTTAGAAAATGTTGTTAATGTGCCTTATATGTGCACATTTAACAACGTTGGCTGGCAATGTGGTAAAAAAACACAATGACAACATGTCTATAAATGTTGTTATTTTTCACCACGTTTCCAAAAATGTTGTTGATAACAGGGCTTTAGACAACATCCTTCAAATGTTGTTAAAAATAATAATAATAATAGTACTAGCCAGGATAAAACTGAGCGGGCTCTTTTCTTTTTTTTTTTTGGGTGTTCCCGCGCGGGGTGAGAAACCTTTTATTTTATTTCTTCTTTCATTGCCAAAACCCTTTTCTCCCTCTTCTCTCTTTCTCTGACAGCCCCTAACCATTCCAGCCACTTGCCGTTCCAGCCGAGTACAGATCTACTCCCCGATCGTCCTCAGCACTTCTCGCCGTCGGCAGCCGTCGTCGGTAGCCCTCGTCGCTGGTCATGTGAGGTACATCTCACCCTCTCTATGTATATATATATATATTATTTATGTCGTCGGCACTTCTAGCTCGTCGCTGCTCTGTTTCATCTCCTCTCTTGGTCTCTTTCTCTCTCCATCTGCAGATCAATTGTATAACGAAGCTGCTCCAAATGTGAACTCCTCTGATCTCGCGCAAGAAACCCTAGGTTTGTTCTCTACTTAATCCTGAAAAATAATAAAAATTTAGGGCTTTTTTTCCATTATTCCTTAGCCGATTTTAGGGGTTTTTTTTTGCATTATTCCTTTCACGGTTTGTTTTAATGTCATCAATCCATTGCGCACAAACAACAACCTGGGGCGCAGTGTCAGTAAAGGTATTTAAATTATAAATCAAACTGGAAGTATTCTCACCTGTGAATTCTTCGAAATGTTATTTGCAAATGTTATTTTTATTTTTATTTTTTTGGTTGTTGCTTGAGCAAGTTGCATTGTTTGTCTTTGCAATTTAAACAATGTATTTCTGTTCTATTATTTATGGAAAATACTGGTATAAGGGGCTTTTGAAATTAATTCCAACAATTTGTAAACCGTGGAATATCAGTCCAATTTTAGAGCGGATTGGAGGTAAATATTATAGTGGAGCTTATAATAGAGAAAAAACAGAGTAGGAAGATAAAAACAGAGCATAATAGGTGTCTTTGCACAATAAGACCCATGAGATGAGACTCGCCCATTGATGGTGAATGCAAAATAAAACAATAATTACCCAAGGAATAGGACCATTAACCATCCAAATTTCTACTCTTGATTGTTGTGGGTTGTAGGGTCTTTAGAGACTTTGTGTTTTGATGAAGGCTGTCTGGTTCAGTTAGTCTTGTCCAGGGTTGCTTTTGGTTGTATTATAGTCAGTTTGTTGTGTTCTTTTCCTACAATATTTTGCTTCGTCTTTTGGTTTGGGTAGGTCTCTATTTTCAGTTGTGGAGTTTTTCTTTCTTCTATTGCTCTGATTGTACCCTTTTCCTGATAAATTTAATAAAATGATTCTTTGGTTATTAGACCCAAAAAAATAAAATAAAAAATAAAAAAGTTTCTGTTCCCACACTGCTAGATCCTCAGTGTGCACGAATCAAGACTACATCTAAGCTGTGTATTGCCTTGTATGCTATGGATGTAGGCCTCCATATATAGCCTAACAACTTTCTATAACCAGGTAGTGGGGGAGTAAGTACATTGCAATGATCTCATCCCATTGAAGAGGTCTTTTAGCTCGATCTATTGCCAAAAGACCCGCGTGAGGGTGTGGTGATTGGTGATGTATCACAGGATTGAAAGATGATTATTGTCATGTACTTAGTCCCACATCGTCTAACTACAAAAAGTTGGTAGGCTATGTATGGAGGCTTATCTTTTAACAATCAATGCATTTTGTAGCCGTAAGCCTATGGGTGAAGCAAACAATATCTTGTAATGGGAAAGGGTGAGGTGGTACAAATAGTATCAATACGGTGGTGCATGGGGCTGCTTTCACACAAAGATATGTCAACGTCTGACTGATATCCTTAAAAAATATATTGTATTGTTGAAGGGTGGGGTGTCACAAACAGTATCAGAGCCAGGTTTCAATCTTGGGACCTGTGTGTTCTTCTAGGGGTGGATAGTGATTAACAAAAGACTCACTGATCGAACCAGCAGGCATAGGGGATCGACAATATCTTGTACTGTTGAAGGTTTCAGCATTCAATTCTGTGTTTCATAAATTTTCCTTTCAATAAAAGTCCAAAAAATTAGTAACTTCTTAGTCTGTTAAAATTGCAAAGACCAATAGTACAAACCTTAATAAAAGGATCTCAATTTGATGATGATTTTGATGAAAAATTCGTTTGTGTTGATTTTGGATATTATTTTTAAAATTTTGGTTATTTGTTACTTTTAATTAAAGCCATCTTTAATCGTTGAATATATCAAGGCTATCATAGTGTTTGATAAATATATATTTTTTTCTTGAGTTGTTAATATTCAAGATTTTATTAAATCTTATAAATTGTTGAATTTAATTTTTTAAGGTTTTAAAATATAATGTAAATTTCAATAATTAAAAATGTGTATGTAGCCTTCATTTGTTTGCTAAAATTTATACTATTTGTACCATATGATAAAGGGAACACTAGTTTTGGACTCTATAGAATTTTCTATGAAAAACATTTGTTTGTTTTTAGATTTTTCAATCTACTATACTGAAATATTTGATTTGAGGAGGGAACTCAAAACTAAGGTTATGATTCTTTATGAAATATTTGTAGTTTCATTTCAAAGGAAAAAATAATCTAATTTCTTTGAATTATTCTGAAAGCATAAATTTAGCAATTCCATAAACTTTTTGAAAAAATTAATCAGATTTTATGTTAATTTTATAGTATAAGAAAATTTAAATGTTGCAGTGTACGTTGGCTGCAAATTATTGATCACTTTTTGCAAATGACCAATGGTGGAGGGAAGAAGGGACAAGTGGGGTCACCGCCCCACACACTTATTTTACAATTAAAATTTGACATGCTGATTTCATGGTATTTACACATTCGCCTCCATATGTTTACCTTTACTAATTTATCTTTCATTGTATAACCCATCCAACCCACTAACTCATGCAAAACCTCCTTTTATCAATTTAGTTTTTCACTTGACACAGTCAAACAAAACTTTACAAGTCGTAATCTGACAATTGTAAAGGTCTTGATTTTTTGAATATCATTCAATTCTTTCAAAATATGGAGAAGTGTCAGGACAATTGTTAAGGTCTTGATTTCCTGAATAGAAATATTATCAATGAAAATTTACATTTTTGTTTTATTTGTAGTTCAAAATTTTTCTTTGATAATGTTATTGTTAACTAGGGGGAAAAAAAATTTGTGTAAAATTGTAGTCAATTAGTTTTTTTAATTTATAAAATTAAAATAGAATCTAACAAAAAACTAAAAGTCGCCTTATTAAGACAAAATCGTGGCTTTGCCACTGGGCCAATCCTATTTGGTTGTAAAAAATAACTTATTACTTTTATCTTGATTTAATGTAGATAATATATTATTTGTGGAAGTTTATTGCCTTTGAAATCTAATTTACTTGCTTAGAACATGGGCAATTTCTAGCTATCTTAAAGTATGCCAATATTTTATGAAACTTACTGGCCTAATTGTTGCCATACTTTATCAAAAATATTTTGTTGGATTGTTAAATTGCTAATTATATGCTCCTTGATATTTGAATTGCAATTATATATTGTATGAGAGTGTATGATGAATATGATTATATGAACCTATTGCATAAAAAATGAAACTAGAATAAAATAATATGTGGGTTCATTACTGAACAATGCTCCTTATAGCATATCGTAAAATTTTAGAGTACAAATTTACAATTGCCTATATTGTTATTTTTTGAGGTTTTATAATCTACATAGACGACATGAATTCAATTTAGGGTAAATATCCAAAATATCCCTCAAAAAAAGAATTATACCTAAAAACCCCATAAAGTAATTTGTCTATCTAAAAAACCCAAATAAAGTTATAATATATCCAAAAAACCGAACACCTTAACTTCCATCCAACTCTGTTTAAATTAGACAACTTTTGGACCGACATACCCTTTTTATAATTGTTTGTTTATTCATTTTCTTGTCTTTTTTCATTTCTGTAATAAATGACAAATAATCCATTTATTAGGTAAACAAGATGGTAATACAAATTTTGAATAATTATTTTTATATTTTAATATAAAATGTAATTAGGGTATTTTAGTCAAGAAAATTCATCACTCAAACAGAGTTGGATGGAAGTTAAGTTATTGGGATTTTTGGATATAGTTTAACCCTACTTGGGTTTTTTTCAATATGAAAATTATTTTATGGGTTTTTGGATATAATTCTTTTTATGAAGGATATTTTGGATATTTACCCCTAAATTTATTTAGCATTTTTCGCAATCATATGCCACTCATTTGTATATTGGCCTTTTAGTGAAAGCACAATGGTTGGTATGTAAAAAGTCGTCTTAAAGTTGCATCGTTATTATCATGAAATACACAATATGGTGTGTGAAATCTGGCTAAAATAAATCCTATATTAAAGATAAAAGAAGGCAATGGAAAATTTATCTCTTATTGTGTGAATGCCTAGGACTAGCATGCAGGCTAGATCCAAACTCATCAAGAGGGTTAAAATTGAAGCCTCTAAAATTGTCATTACAGTAGACGACTAGACTTACACTCTATCTTTGGGATTGGAGATCCCATGAAAGAGGTTCAATGAGTCAAAAAAATTGTAGGGTGACTAGGAGGAGCACTAAAATATATTGAGGGGTATTTCTTAGTCCCATTCCTTTGGTGATTGTACTCATCGCTGTCAGAGTTTGGATGAGCTTAATTTTGAATAAGTTAAAGAAAGGAATTTGGTAGGGTTCTTTCCTCTTTCTTTCTTTCTTTCTTTCTTTCTTTCTTCCTTTCTTTCTTCTTTTTTTTTTTTTTTTTCTTTTTCAAATCATTGAAAGTCTCACCTAAATAAGTGTATTACTGGGGTTGCTTGCCTGTCATAGAGCAAAAATATGCACCCGTGGTAGCCATTCTTATGGGAGCGGCAGTGATGCTAGTCTTACTGTCTGGTCTGGTTCTGGTTCTGGATCTGGAATGGGTTAGTTGAACCTAAAAGTTCTTAGTTTGGTCAAAAGAGCCAATAAACTATTCTCTAAAAACATTCATGAAACAAGATATGCGTGCATGATGATTATTAAATTGCAAACCAAATTAGAACGTAGTGAATTGCTCGTATTGTTTATATGGCAGGTCGAAGTTCTAGTTCAAGTACCTAGTTTAACACTTCATTCACTAACGTTCTTTGAGATAGAAACTTAATTACTAATACTAAGTATAAATTCAACCCATAAGATACCTGCACTCATTGCATAGTAAAAACGCTAACTACAAATTTAGTTTTAAAATTTACATCTCATGGGATTGGTCTAATCTCAGAATTGAGTAAGTTAAGGCAGTTAAGGAAGTTGGGCATTTTAAAACTGACAAGAGAGCACGGGAGGGCTCTATGCGCATCCATTGAGAAGATGAAGCATCTTCAATCTTTAGAGGTGCATTCAATAAGTGCAGATGAGATTCTTGATATGCAACATATTCTATCTCCGCCTCCGTCTCTTCGATGTTTCAACTTGGAGGGCCCACTAGCTAAGTTGCCAAACTGGATTGCCAAACTACAAAATGTAGTGAAACTGACTTTTTATTGGACACGCTTAACAATCGACCCGCTAAAAGTCCTTCAAGCTCTGCCGAATCTAGTGAAACTTGACCTCTATGATGCATACGAAGGTGAACAATTGCATTTTGAGGAAGGTGGGTTTCAAAAAATCAAGATGCTAAAACTATTTAAGTTGAATGGATTGAAGAGCGTGATCGTAGACAGAGGTGCGCTGCCCCTTCTTGGAAACCTATGCATTGGGCCTTGCCCGCAACTTGAGAGAGTGCCCTCTGGAATCCATCACTTGCGGAACCTTACAACTCTTACTTTATTGATATGCCAAAAGAATTTACTCGTAAGATGAAACCAAACGGTGGCCAGCTTTATTGGATTGTTAAGCATATACCAGCTGTCTTCATCCAATATGAGCGTGAAAGAGGAGGATATGACACCTACCCCCTTCGGTGACTCAAAAGGCATTTGGCAAGGTGGGTTTTGGAGTGCCCTTCTTGTTTTATCGAATTGACAAGTGCATGCACCCCTCCAAACTCATATGTCTGTTAGCATTGTTGGAAGGTTTGGGTAGACCGTGTAACAAATCCAACATTGCCCTTGTACCGTTGTTCACAAGAAATGTCTACGCTTGAGCAAGCTATTGGGAGTACAATTGCTTGGCCTACCAAATTTATTAAGCTATTGTAGTAGAGGTGATACTTTTAAGTCCTTTGTTAGTATAGCATAATAACTATTGGCTCACTTTTGAAGTCACACTTTGTTTACAATGCTTGAGTAGATGATTGATGACTTACTAGTTTTTTGTGGTGGATGCATGCTCCTAACTTTTCTATTAGTAAAAGGCCTTTCTTGGTGTAGTGGAGGTAATACTTCTAAGTCTTTTGTTAGTATAGCATAATAACTATTGGCTCACTTTTGAAGTTACACTTTGTTTACCAAATTTTGTAGGAGTAGATGATTGATGACTTACTAGTTTTTTGTGGTGGATGCATGCTCCTAACTTTTCTATTAGTAAAAAGCCTTTTTTGGTATAATGGAGGTAATACTTCGAAGTCTTTTGTTAGTTTAGCATGATAACTATTGACTCACTTTTGAAGTCACACTTTGTTTCCAATGTTTTGCAGGAGTAGATGATTGATGACCAATTTTTTGTGGTGGATATGCACTCCTAACTTCTTTATTTTTGTCTTTTTGGCCACTTTTGAAGTCATATTGCAAGGTATTGACACTTAATGACATGTAATGACAATTGATGTTAATGAAACTTTTGAAGTCATACTTTGTTTGCAATGTATTGCATGTAATATTAGGCTTTATTTAATGAATTTGATTTGTTAGGTGTTTGAAGTTTGGGATCAAATCAATTATGGTTTTACACTTTTAATAATGGTGTGTTTGGTTATCATTTTATATGAACAGGGAATAGGTATAAAAACAACCATAAATGAAAGCACATGCAAACCAGAAAAAAAAAAAAAGAAAAAAAAAAAAAAAGAAAAAAGGGAAACGACAACGTTTACAAAATGTTGTCATAAAATTACCGAAAATCTACGACAACATTTTGGAAACGTTGTTGATGTGTGTATCTAAGACAACATTTTCTGAAATGTTGTTAATGTGTCTATAGAAGACAACATTTTGTAAATGTTGTTGATGTAAGTCAGTTAATTATCAACAACAACATTTCTGAAATGTTGTTAATGTGTTTATAGAATACAACATTTTGAAAACGTTGTTGATGTGTCAACTAACCATTTACGACAACATTTCTGAAATGTTGGTAATGTGTTTATAGAATACAACATTTTGAAAACGTTGTTGATGTGTCAACTAACTATTTACGACAACATTTCTGAAATGTTGTTAATGTGTTCGATCTAAGACAACGTTTCTGTAAATGTTGTCGATACGTCTAACACAACGTTTATTCAACGTGGTAAGATGGCATTAACAACATTCTGTTTTTCCTTTCAACAACATTTGTTTAACGTTGTAAAAAGTCCCACATCAACCACAACAGGGGCTGACACAACATATATGAAAATGTTGTGGAAAGTCTTTAACAACATTTTTTCAATGTTGTAAAAGGCCTTTTTTGGTGTAGTGGCTCATAGTGGATTATGGAATTACATAGTATCATTATTGATAGAAATATTTTTCTTAAGTTATAATTTGGGAGAGCGAACTAATTTCTTTGAATACTACTTTGAATCTCAGTCCTACCTTTCATCTTTGAGTAAACAGACATTAAGGAAAGGAGATACTTGAGGTCTGTTAGGTGGAATTATAAGGTGCTTGAGATCTTTCACTAGCCATTAGTAGAATTTGCTATAACTATTAAAATATCTATATATATATAGGGCTAATTAAGAAGTGAAGGTAACAAGTAGGAATTATTGATTATTGATTCGCTACCTCCAAAAGAAAGGTCTAAGAAAATTTATAACACACAAAGAATCGCCTTAATGTTTAGAGACGAAATTTGAAATACCACGTCCCTAATTTTATATTCCTTAAGTAACTGATAGAAAGAATGTCATAAGATTTAATAGTATAAGAAGTCGAGTCATAAATATATTTGCCACTTTAAAATTATGATTATTAATAATTATTTTAAAAAAGAATGGAGAATGATTTAATGATTTATTAGTGATATAACGTATACCAAGTTTCGAGAACAAAACTTATGGATAGCTAAGATGGGTATGGAATGTTATTTTTGAACGAAAAATGGATAATTTTTGGGTGAAAGTTACTTTGAATATTTCTGAATCGTTTATATGTCATCATGAGATAGTAGTATTGCTTTTGAGATGAGATATTAATTTAGTAATGTTATTTGATTTAAGGGGATTTGATAGGAGGCCAGATATGATGCCTTGTGAATTTTAAATAAATAAATAAATAAGTTGATTTATGTTTTGTTTTAGAAAGGTAGAGTTGCGCAGTGAAAGCGTAGTGGAACTTACACATGATGTTTAGAAGGTTAAAATTAATAATATAACTGATAAATGGTATTCTTGAATTTCGAGGACGAAACTTTCTTAAGGAGGGGAGAATGTAATACCCCGAATTTTTCTTAGATTTAATTAATTAACTATAAAATCGATTGCCTTTAATTAGATTTAAACGTATGAGTTAATTTAGGATTAACCTCAAACACATTCAACTTTGTAACCAAACAAGGTGATTGTTTTCTAATTAATGAGAGATAGTGTTCGTATCCTAATCAAACACTCACTTTGAAGGTAATCCTAATTAGGTTAGGATTAACTTGCACCCTATATAAGAAACCTTTATGGAGGATTAATATTCTTTTGACTGAAAACAATATAAAGAGAGAAAAAAAGAAAAGAAAGCAAGAGAGAAGGAAAAAGGAGGAGCTGTTGCTGTTTTGTACGAATCGACTGCCAACTTCGTGTCTGTTTACAGGTAACTTATCATCTGTTGACTGGTAACTTTACTGTGTTATCAATATTTTCTTCTCTAATCCAATCCTCCATCTCTATCACTTCTAAAACCACTAAACCATCATCACCACCACTCAAAAAACCCCTTCATAGCTACTGCACAAGATCATCCAACCACCAAAAATCTCTTTCTTTGGGTTTGGGTGACAAGGAAAGCCAAAAATAGTAGTTTCCACCACTTCCCATGTCTAACACTACAAATTTCCTCAAACCCTACCATAGACCCTTCCACAAACATCTTTCCCACAGATTTAGGGACTGATGTTGAGGGAAAATCAGTAGGTGAACCTCTGCTTTTGCCTTGGGTAGCATAGGAAGTTAATACAAAATCTGCTGCTGTTTTACTACATTCTGACTGTCAACTTCACGTCTGTTGACAGTCAACTTCCCTTGGATTGACTGGTAACTTTGATGTGTTAAAAAGTAATTCAACCCTATTAATTTATAATTTAACATGAGTCTATTTTAATGGCACGTTGGTGTATATATTAATTATATTAAATATAGTAAGCATTATAAGGCCATGAAAATTAGACGTTGAACCCTTAACACACCATTTAGATGGAGAGACTTTTTAGTTTAAGTATGATTTATTGATAAAGAATATTATTGATTTTAGGTTCTAAGTTGCGTTGGGATTTTTAGGAGTTTGATCGCTTGGATTGTTGAAGGTTTGGCTTGAGGTAAGGGAACTTGCACAATGTATCGCCCTCTTTTATTAAATAAAAGATAAATCTTATTTTTATTCCTCTTTTGTGAACCAATGATTTATGGACAATTGTTTTCAAAATCGTTTCATTATCAAAGTGTTTATTTCTTATGTACTGTGGGTCAAGCAAAAATAGTCATTTATTGAAATTGTTTTACATACGTGTTTGAATCTATTTTACTTGTGAAAGATATTTGTCAAATGTTTTTATTGTATAAGTGTGAACTCTGGTTAGATTATTGGTCCGTCCCAGCAGGGGATTTTAATACTGTTGGAAAATTGGTCCGTGCCAGCAGCGGATTCTAATACTGTTGGTCATCAGTACTGATGTAGTGTAAAGTCCCACGATGATGGGCGCCTATTGAATGTGAGTCTAGCCAGAGGAAATACTTGTATGAACTAATGTTTTATTGATTTGTATTATCGATCAGTGATTTTAAAGTGATTTATCGAATGAATTGTTATCGAAAGCGTTTCAGTGTCATTGTTTATTGAATTGAAAGCAAGAGAATTACTTCTAAAAATTTATATGCCTATCGAATTGAAAGAAATGATTTATTGTAAAACTCTATCGTTTTGTTACTCATGTTTTTTTAAAATCAATCGTGCGAATATGCTTGACCTCTTCCTGTATATATTGTGTAATGTTTTCTTGCTGAGCGTTATGCTCACCCCTTATATTTTTCCCCACAGATGATTAGCTTGATGTGAGTGGCTTTCGCGTACGAAGAGCTAGGGTGTCGACAGCTTGATCTGCTAGTTTAGTTGAAACTTTATTTTAGTAGTTAGAAGAATCTAATTTGCTATCTCAGTGGATATTGTAGCAGGTTATTGGAGGTTACAAATTATTTTGATGGATGTGGATTTATCCAATTATTTTATTTAATTATTCAGACGTACTTTAGATATGCTACAATTTGAATTTTATTGTGAATGGATTACTGGAGACAAATTTATCATAAGTTGATATTGTTAAGTGGTCTAGCCTATGTAGGACATAGTCTTATGTGAGTTATGACAATCATGTCGCCAAATCTAATCTTTTGGGTTTGGGGTGTGACACAATCTGCCTCCAAGTTGTGATTGGTGGTGCAGGTCCCGTGATGGACCCAAATTCTGTGTACGTTCACCATCCATTGAGGAAGGAATTTCAGAAAAGTCAAACTTTCTTTTTTTAGTTAGGCCACTAAAAGAGGTCCCCTCCTCCATCCCTCTTGCAACGAGCTTCAGGCGCCTTATTTTTATTTTTATTTTTTAATTTACTAATTTTGAGCGTGCAATACCGTACGTCTCATCAAATTCATTATCTAGGGTCTGGTATTAATTAGAAAAAAAAATATTTAAAATTAGTCCACACACATTAAAATTCATAAAAAGATTTTCAATCAAATATTATTAGATGAGAAAGAATATCAATCTTGAGGCCGGACTCACATGTAGTCAAATCAAATTCTATGATAGAAATTCGTTGGTAAGATTGTAAAGTCCTTCCTGCATTGATAATCCCCAAAGACGCACCATATTTATAAAACCAACTAACTCTCTAAATATATTAAATATTTATATAGTAAGATTCTTTTAGGCTAAAAAAAGAAAGAAAGTGTACAATGGCTAGTCTTAGGCCAAACTTGACCCCCACACCCATTACTGAAAAAGGCTATAGAATTGGGATTTAGGCTCAAATTAAGGGTAAATTGCATTTAAAGGTCCAAAGTTTGGGGTAGGTTTCACTTAAGGGTCCAGAATTTCAATTGCGTCAATTTGGTACCCAATATCAGTGTTGACCAAAATTAGAGACGGCTGTTTATCGGCATCCCTAAAATGACTTTAATGCCCCAAAACAAACGACGTCGTTTTCTCTCTACTCTCTACTCTCGTCTCTGTTCTCTTTCCTCTCTTGCCTCTTCTTCTCTTTCCTTCGTCTGGTCCAAAAGAGGACTCCATTTTAGCTGGCCATGGCCGCATGGGGATGGCTCCTGTCAGCTTTGGATCTAATGGTGAATGTCTTCAAATCTGGAGGTGGTCAGCTTACCACCGTCGAACTTGCTGTCAAAATGATCGCTAGGAGGGTTTTCTTTTTCTTTTTTCTTTTTTCCTTTTTCTTTTAACATCTGGTTGGGGTGAGATAGGTCGGAAATGGAGATAGAGGTGGTGATCTTTGAATTAATAAAGCATGGAGGAGATGACAGGAAGAAAGAATATCACCGGGATGAGTTCTTGAAAATTATCGGATTTTCGGGTTATAAACCCAAGACTTTGAGCTAAAAAATGATTATGATTCTACAAGTTTTTGGATGAGTGATTTGTGCATGCTTGTAGTGCTCCGCAAGAGCTTCAATTCGGTTTTTGAATCACTGAATTTGGTTGAGAAATGAGTGAGATAAGTTAGGGGGAAGTTGGCCGGAACAAAACTTAAAACTAACATTTTCTCCTTCAACCCGTTTTGAGGTTGAAGGTGAAATGGATTGTGATCCAGTGTGGGTGCACTCACCCACACATTCCATGTTCTCTGATCCAGTGTGGGTGCACTCACCCACACATTCCATGTTCTCTAGCATTTGAAGACCTTAAGTTGATGCGATTGACTTCAAATTTGACAGGTAGATTCGTCTTAATGAGACCTACCATGTGGGACCCTTGGTTGACCATTTTGATCATAGATTGATCAACTTTGATTTTTAGATTTGAGTCATGTTGGGGTAAAATAGGGTTTTCATACCCATCAAAAGGGCAAAATAAGGATAATATAGGTCACATGCACGGCATGTGCAAAATTAGAGGCTGAACCGTTTGGTCAACAAACGGTTTATGACGGTGGACCCCAAATTGAAATCTAACTAATAATTTGGGTACCAAATTGACACAATTAAAATTTGGGACCCTTAAGTGAAATCTACCCCAAACTCTGGACCCTTAAGTGCAATTTACTCCTCAAATTAATGATGCAGATTTGATACAATAATATATCTCTATATTTTGTTTGTATATTCTAAAATATTATTGAGGTTTAATATATAGATTAGTAATATATCAATAAACTTTATAATCTGAGGTGCAATTTGCAATATTGAGGTATGCTAATCGTAATAGGTCACACCGTCGCATTGTGATTGTTATATGATCATGGCTATTGCAATCATAATTTTGTCGATTGCGATCATGAGCATTTTCCTCGCAATGTTAGAAATTGTGTTTGGCGTTGGGAGGAAGTCAAACAACTAGCAAGAGCAGGGGCGGAGCCAAGATTTATCTCAAATGGGTGCACTGTGCTATGATTTTGTGAAGTGGGAATTGGGAACTAAAAGCCCTAGAAAGCATTTTTTTTTAAAAAAAATTACTTTTTAGTAATCATTTTTCAATTTAATACTAAAAAAAGGATTTTTGTTGACAACTTATTACAAATTGATTGTAAATATACTTTAAAATGACTACTATTTTCCTCTTTTTGGCATTATGTTGCGAAATAGTCATCCAATGGTAATATCTCTCCCCCAAAAAAAAAAACTTGGTTGAGCCAGTGGGGGCACATGCCCCCAAACGCCCCCCTAGCTCCGCCCATAAGCAATAGGGGTTTATTGGGTGAATTTACTTGGTCTTGGAGGAAGGAGGGCAGAAAGTGATAAGGTAGTCCGGCGTAGAGACACATGTGAACGAACTCGTCTCATCATCAAACACATAGCCAAGGACGGAGCCAGGATTTGAAATTGACGTGGGCTTTAAAAAAAACTAAGAAACACAAATATATCTATATATATAGATATAAACTAAACGAGTTTATAATTAATTTCTAACTTACATATACATAACTATATAAGTATTTGACCAAAACAAAAGAAAATATACATTTGAGTATGAAATTGAAAAGTACAAAAAAACAAAAAAAAAAAAAAAAAAAAAAACAAACATACCCTATTAAAACTGCGTCCTGTGGTTCTTCATAAAATAGAAATCATCTATTATTGAGTCTGAATCAATATTTTCTACAATTTCTTTTTCAATATAAAGAAAGAAGATTGAAAATCTTATTGCCGGTCGCCGTTGACCGTCGACGTTGCCGGCGTTGTCACAGTGAGGGAATCGAGAGATTTGGAGAAGCTTCCCAAATCACAAGCCAAATCCCAATGGAAAAAACCCACTGTTTAGGTTCCCCCCCCCCCCCCCCCCCTTTTTTTTATTTTTTTACCTGATGTCTTTTGTTTTTAATTTTACCTGATGTCTTTTGTTTGGATCGAGAGGAAGAAATGTACAGAATAGTAGAAAGGGCGGATAAGCACCAAGCGGGCCAGCTATAATCCCTATTCCTTTTCCATTTCCGGATTTTCCCTTCTTTGTTTTGATTTTGGGTTGTGCCTTAGTTTGGGCTGCCTTAGTATGGGCTACTTAAGATTTTGGCCTGATTTTCTATTTATCTAACTTGGGCTAACTTCAATATCCAACAAAATTACACAAGTTAAAAATAAAATAAAAAAATTGGGTGGGCTACCTGGGCTACACGTTACACAGCTCCACCCTTGCACATAGCTGTAAGCACTTGAACATGCGTTCTTGAACAATTCGGAATACAAAGTAGGCTTGCAAGTGCTAGCAGAACTCTACAAGGCGGGTGGGTGGTGAAGCAGTGTTACCGGTGCATTCTAATGTACAGGAGCATGGGGGTTTGTATCTTTTGCATTGGTCTAATGTACCTCATATCCTACTAACGCACAAGGTACAACTCTTAATGCAGATGTTGATATAAGTTATACGAGCACGTGCTTACCTGATCATCATCCTACTTTCTAACAACACAATTAATTGTTTAGTGACATTTTTCTCACTTGTTGAGTAAGCGATCTTGGATTTAAACTTATGGAGAAGTATTTATACCCATTTGTCAATATTAGGGATTTATGGGTGTAAAAGTAAATTCCATAGATTATTTAAAAAAAAAAAAAAAAAAAAAAACCACGACAGCCTTATAGGAGAGTAACATTCACCATTAGATTTTTCAGACAGCTCTTGTACAATTTAGCGGCAATGGCTCCTCGATTAAGTGCTAAATGAAGAAACCTTATTTTCTTTACTTGAATTAATATGGTTTGCAGTTTTAGTCTACGTAACTCAAAGATGGGGAGGCAATGATAGTCATTGTTGTCCCCTTAACTCATTGCTGGGCTCAGGGAGGTCTCAAAAATGAGCTGTTGGCCTTCTCTTTCACACAAGATTGCACAGGGTAAATAAAATTGCTTTAATTTCAATTCGGTGAATTTTATATTTTTCCTGTCTGCCGCCACTAGATCGCATGCTCAAAGAAATATGCATCCAAACACCCCCAAAAAGGACTACCATCTGGTCTTTGGTCAACCCATACCCTGACACTACAAACATTGGCCACGTTCTTCCAGCTCTACTCTCCCTCTTCTGGATGATCTCATGACCAAGACAAAGCCGAAGGGCCCAATAGCAGTCATTCTTATTAAGTGTGGTCCTTTGCCGCTAACCTATTCAGTGGGATCATCGTCATCAACATTTTAATACCCTTAAAAGAGCCTCATAGATAATCTAATCTAATATTTGTGTAGTATTAAAGTAACCTCCAAACCCCAAAGCAGCCATATGGTGTCCATGTGACTGCCTTACTCTGTTTTCAGAAATACTTCCAAATGATTTTTTACAAAGAACAACAGCCATCAAACCTCATAACAGAGCCTATGTCATCAAAATACCCCTTTTGTTTTTTTCAACCCCACGACGTACCTCTCTCCTACTTTGTACAGGCTAGCATGTGTTCCAAGTTCCGTTGTAATGGTTGGCCTCCCTCCTTCCGGTAGGCCTTTTCAGGTAAATGTGCTTTTCTACGACTCTTTTCACTTCCCCACATATTTATTTGTTGTAGTTGTCATTTTTGATAAGGTTATTATGTTTCCCCTGTGTTTGAACTATTGACGTTATAGCTGTCATTGTTGATCAGGTTGGTTTATTTGCTGTGTCTTTGCTAAATTTATGATCTCCACATGTTTGTTAAAAAACCTTAAAGAAATTTGACAGTGAAAACTTCAACCCATCCAAGCAACCCCAATCGTAGTACCTTTTTATATGTATCAACCATTCCATAACCACTGACCAACAATCAACAACAGCCGCCCATACACTATAGAATAATTTAATATATTAATAAAAACTCTTTAAGTTTCTGAGACATACAATACATCAATATGAGATGTCTTTCATCGAGCCTCTAATACTGTAATCGTGGCTTCATAGGCTAAACATGGTTTATGCTTGTCAGATGAAAAATTGGCCCCAACCAGATTCCTTTCATTGAAAAACCAGGTTGTCTAGGCTGAGGCAATGCCCCCTCACTACCCAACATTAGAACCATTGATGACATGCTAGCCTAGCATAATAAACCCACATAGATTGCACGCAACACTTCAGATAGATTGCTGGTGTCCCCTTTTGATGCATCTACTAGTTCCAAAGGCCTACCTTCTGTATAAAGGCTCCATGCTTAAACAATTTGAAACCACATTATCGGTAGTAGTTTTAGAAATAAGAGAACATTAGTCAAAACACTTGCATGCCCAATAAGGTTAAGGTGGTCGTTTGGATGATCAAAACCTCTGTTTTTCTTCCCACTCACTACTTCTAACAACAAAACACTAAAGCTAAAGACATTGGATTTTATAGAGTAGAGCCCATCACTGGTGCCTAGAGTTGCTACTATGCAAACTCAGTAACATCAAAACATTGAGTGACACTTAATCAATCTATTGACCTTGTAGATGGGTCCAAAACCATCCTCAATCTTGAAGCTTATTGTTAATTGAGAATTTATTGGTGGAGTTAGCTACTCTAGCCAAGTCAAATAATGGTAGCTCTAATTCTTCAGTGGTGTAACCTCTCTCTCGATTGTGTTCCTTCTTCCCTGCAACATAGGGAATAGAGAAAATCTAAATGAAACATGGAATACACTATATAGAATGATGAGGGATGTATGATTTATGCATGGAACCTTCCACAAGTTGACTGACTTAAATGTGAAGCAAAGAATAAACACCTTGTCTACTTACAGTCCTCTTTTTCCAAGCATAAAGGATTAGACCCCACCCAAGGAGAAATATTCCACTTAATAATAGTAAGCTGACTGCGTATATACTCTGTCATTTGTTCCCATTGGAGCCAACTTGACGTAAATGTGAAGCATATAATTGCAAAAAAGAAAAAAGGAGGCATTTGGAGCGAGAGAGAGAGAGAGAGAGAAATGAGACCCACTGTAAGATAAATCTTTCTTTTGACATTATGTGCACTAAATCAACTCTGCTAGATTCATTTCTGCATTTCGATCTTGATCAACTATCTAGATCTTGAATCATATGATTGATCACGTGTGATGAAATTGTTCTTTTCACCCTAAATGTACTAAGTGACATCAAAGTGATAGTGAGCCCAAGGCATTATTTTAAGCAAAGCTGAGGGAACTTGAGAATACAATATTGGAGTTTAGGGTTTAGGAAACAAACAAATGTATCCCCGACAAATAAACCGCTCAAAATGATATATAGCCTTAAACAAAGAAAATGGTTTTTATTAAAACAATAATGAAAACAAAGATTCACATCTACAAAAAAAAAAAAATGTCTCTTATCTAGCCTCTAATTGTGTAATGGTAACTTTATTGGCTGAACATGGTTCATGCTTGCTTGATGAAGAATTTTCTTCAACCAATTTCCTTTCAATGAAAAATCCAGGTTGTTCAGGCGAAGGCAATGCACCCTCACTACCCAACATCAGAACCATTGATGACATGCTGGGCCTATCATCTGGACATTGTTGCACAAATAAGAAACCCACATGGATTGATCGTAACATTTCAGATGGATTGTGCAAATCCCCGAACGATGCATCTATAAGTTCCAAAGACCTGCCCTCTATATGGAGCCTCCATGCCTGAACAATTCAAAATTAAACCATATTACATACTGATAGTATTTTTAATGTAGAAAACTGAGCAAACAGTGGCTAGAATCCCTACATGCCCAATAAGGTTACGGTGGTGGTCTGAATGATAGAAACCTCGATTTTTCTTCCCACTCACTATCTCTAACAATAAAACACCAACGCTAAAGACATCAGATTTTATTGAGTAGAGCCCATCACTTGCGTACTCAAGGGATATATAGCCATTGCATGAAACAATTAAACAAAGAAACACATTGATAATGATTATTAACTTTAGATTAAAAATAACATTCTAGAAGTACTTACTATGTTCCAACCACTTTATTTGTGTTTGCTCTAGTTTCATTTCCACCAAAACTTCTAGACAATCCAAAGTTGGATATTTTTGGGTTCATCTCTTTGTCTAATAAAATATTTCCTGCTTTGAGATCTCTGTGGATTATCCTCAATCTCGAATCACGATGAAGATAAAGAAGCCCTGAGCAATTGATGATGTGGAAGCGCTTTGGCCAATCAAGAATAATGCTTTTCGTGTGATCTGCCAAATTTTTCCACCAAAGTATGTAATTCCATTCACTAGATATTTAAATTCTTGTATATAAATGTGAAATATTTCCGAGACTCCATAACTGATATCAATAATTGAATATAATTCATGTTGCAACATTTGTAATGCTGAAATTGAAGCCATCCCATAGAGTAAGAAGGTTTTGGAGCTTCTACGATGAAAAACATACGTTTGGGTGTTTATTAGTTTATACTAGTTTCAGTTAATAAATATGCAAGGGTTCTGAGAGAGAGTTATACCAAAAATAAAGAAGTCCAAGCTTTTATTAGGCATGAATTCATAAATCAACATCGTTTCATCTACTTGAATGCAACACCCTAGAAGCTTTACAAGATTTCGATGCTGTAGTTTATTGACATGTTTGACTTCATTCTTGAACTCGTCTAGTCCTTATGTAGAATTCTTTGATAGCCTCTTCACAGCTATTTCGTTTCCATCTTTCAATACACCCTGAAAATTATCACTCAATGTTATGCTAAAAAAAATATGTTTCTTTTGCAAAAATTAAAAATTTGGTCCAAAGTTGCATACATCTGTTAAACGTCACACACCTTTTCAAATAGCTACAAATACGTCTCTAAAAGGGTCAATGTCTTTCATAAAAAGGAAAAGAATATAACCTCCACACTTTTGCTACCCCAATAATGTCAAATATTTTCAAACATTTACAATGATGAGTTCTGAGTAATTTTAAAAAATGTTGAATGGCAAAATCATGATGGAAAACCCTACTACAAAGACTAACTCATTAACATTGACACACTGAATGATGCTTAATTAAAGTGTGTACCTTGTAGACAGTTCCAAAACCACCATGTCCAAGCTTATTTTTTATTGAGAAGTTATTGGTGGCGTTAGATACCGTAGCTAAGTCAAATAATGGTAACTCTTGATCTTCAGTGGTGTAACCTTCTTGATTAAGCCCCTTTTTTCCTGCAACATAGGGATTACAGATCACATATATAAAGGATACGTACTAGTTATAGAATTTGATTTGTGCTGCTACATGGAGCCAATTTAACATGTTTATGAATATAAGGGATAATTCATGGTACGCATGAGCCAATTCCTGTCCTTGAGCTTGCCAAGCCGCAGAGCACGCACACAAGTGAGCCAATTCCTCTGATGGCTGCTACATGCAACTAGCAGCCATCAGGCTCACTGTTGTACAATATTGAGGCCGGTCCATCAAGTCAATGGCTGAGCCAGGTTGATTCCTTTATGCCGCAGAGCACAAAAGCACACAAGTGAGTTTACCATAATGTGACTAATTGGTTTACCTTGCTTGCTTAGCTTCTTCTTCCTCCAAACGTACAGACCCAAAACTAGGAGAAGCATTCCCGCTGCTAATACTAGGCTGACTGTGATTGTCACTCGTTTCTTCATATTGGAGCCAACTTCAGGGGGAAAAAATTGGAATTAGACAGCAGAAAAAGCAGGAATTCCTGCCTATTGTAGTGTACGTGCATGATGGGAAACATTTGATTTTTATTGCACTTTCATGAAAGGAGAGCCTTCCAATCACGTTTAGTTATGCGCATGCATGTACAGGTGAATGCACAACAAATTTAGATGTGCAGGCCACCAAATCTAATCCTTTTAATCACATGCTTTTAAGAAAGTACACTAGAAATATAGATGTTTACTGATCATCACGTACTGCAGTTCCTTTCTCTTACATGGGTTAATCTTTGAAATGCATCAATGAACTTTGAATACAAGAAAAGTAAAATTTCACTCAACTTAAAACAAACCAAAAAATCACGTTTATTTTGAACATACTAACAATTAACCATGGCCCTGATTTTCTGTAAAGGCCCTTTTTTTATTTTTTTTATTTTTTAAAAAATTTGCTATATAATTTTCTCGATACATCAAAATGTATATATTTTGTGGACGTAAAAATAAAAAAAAATAAAAAACACACACACTGGTAAGCAAAATGGAGACAGTTGCATTGAGCTTGAGCCAATCAGTTGCAACCATGGATTCTCTCATCACCTAAAATATTGAATACTAGGCCTAACACCTTTGGAAATTTTTTTTTGGCCAAGCAACGAGGTGTCTGAACTGTCAAAACCCAACTAATCCCTGCTCCCCACGCGGGCCACCACTAACACCTTTGAATTTGGCAACCCCAATTAAGATGGATTTAAGTCGAGAATTTGGTGGAACAACTTAATCTTGCACGCACTATATGGAAGACTCACTTCTCGTTCCATATGCACCGTATAATTATAAGACAACATCTATAGGGTTTGCCTTAAAAGGAGTAATGAAAATTGAACCCAAAACCTCTTACTTACCAAGGGGCCCTATGATCACTTGGTCTAGCCCTCAAGGTTTAATGATTTTCAATGACTTCTTGCCAATCAATGAGAACATATACAATTAAACAAAAAAGAAAGAACATATATACTTCTCATACTGGATTAAAAAAATAATAATACCCCGTAACAACAATATATTCACATAATTAACCAGTGTTGATCCGTTAAAGTGGGGGTGAGCTGCATGTGTTCGTAACCTTTGTATTTTAATTTATTATTTCTTCTTTGTGGTATAAATTGTCTGACAAGCTGCTCTTAAGATTCAAATCCTCCTCATCTATCTACACTTCGTAGTCTAAGACTTTTACTAATGCACCAACCATAGCTTTTGACAAGTTGGAAAAGACCAAAAAAAAAAAAAGGGGGAGGAATTTACAAGTTGGGCTATGAATTTTTCCTGGAAAGCTACATTCTTGTTTGGAAGCAAGCGAAACAGGCCCCAAAAAAACAAACAGAACAGCCTAACAGTCACAAAAGTCATCCTCCTATTAAGTAAGGTTGATGAAGTCCTTATGATGGGCCATGAAAATATATACACAAGGCTTGGACCTCAGATAAGGTCGACTAATCTCAAAATTGAAATCCAATGCTTCTCCATCTAAAATATTAAACTCTGATTTCTGAAAAAACTATGGATCATGTGCATGTGGACATCTTAGAAAGGGAGACTATTCTGATTTAAAGCGTTTAGATATTCCTGAATATTCAAAAGTGTAGTGCTATTTGACATACATTATTGACCTAAAATAAAATCACATGATGGTGTTTTTGAGAATTTAAAACATATTTGATTTTATAAAGTTAGGATTCTTGCGCTATATCATATGAGATAGTATTATGGGTAATAATATATGGCTCAACTAGCATTTTCCTGTTTAGAATTATTCTCGATGTGTTTTATCAATAGAGCAAAATTTAATTTATATCTTGTCTAGGAGATAAATTCTTACCTAATTCAGAAGAAGCCATCCTTATGTAGATCTCTTGTCCGTTTTCTGTGAGCACTCTGATGTCAATAAAGTTTTTAAACCAAAGCAAGCATCCACTTCCTCCTGCACTTATATTTAAACTTGCATAAGCCATACAAGAGCGGTTCTTCAAACACACTATCTTGCAATCGTCGACGTTCATGCTCTCATTGAATCAAGAAAACCTTGTGTCAGGCAGTTTAAGACCCGAATACTTTATAAATCCGTCTCCGCTTGAATAATGTAATGGTGTTCTCCAAACACACCGACTCGACCCATTAGCTGCATCTTCTGGCACAAATCGTTTCAAACATTCGCATTCTGGAGAGTTTGCAGTGTTACAGCTACCATATGCACCGCAGTGGGCAAAATTATCACAGTTATGTTGTGGTCTAGTTCGGTAGAGGTACCAAACTTGGGTTCGGTCATCCCACAGGTAGCGCTGGATAAGGCCATTCTCATTTAACACCAGCCTCATGAAAAGGGAGCTATCAACAAGCTCATTAGTATAATAAATCTCCTTCTGATTAAGAACAAAGTGGATGATATAAACTGGATTTGGAGTTTGATAATTGTTAAAACCACTGAACCGAAGACCATTCCATGGTCCAGAGTTGAATTGCACATCTGAACCCTTTCTTATCAATAATTGTTGATATCCACCAGGATCAAGCCGATAAGTATAATCACCTTGAGAAGGATTATCGGTGCTTTTCCATGACGATAGATACCATTCCTGGTCAGTAGTCATGTTCCTTCCAAGTTTCATCCCTGGTAGAAACGTATCGCCAGAGTAGTCAAAACTCTGCCACAGCAAGTTTTCTGGGTTATCGTCGTTTCCCTTATCTCTCACAACAAGATTGCCAGAATCCAGGAGCTGTGCAACAGGATTGATGGGCGCCGATGTTGACGAATTGGAAGACCAAATGATGGTCTCGTTATGACTAAAAATGGCGAGATTACCCTGGTTGGTGAACTTCAAAACACCCGAAAAATCGAGGAGGGGAGTCTCTCTGTTGGCAGCCCATACTACTGTCCCATTAGATATTTTCTTGTACCAAATTCCCTCGTCGTGTTCCACGGAATCTGGGGTGAAAAATCCAAACTCAAAGATTCCACGAGCTGAAACAATGGTGTCACCTTGTCTTAGGGATTGAGACAAAGTTATGGTATCAGATGCAGTGGACAGGATTGAGAAGGATGACAAAGAGGAGCACAATAGAAGTATAGTATAGACTTCCATTGATGTCTTCATGGTGCAGACTTCCATATCTTCAAGAGATGGTGCAGACATTAAAATGTAAAGGCTAAAAGACCTCATCAGTTCCCAAGCAAACCGTTATCTTCAAGGGTCAACGCGAGTTTTTCCTTTTGAATGTTCTACTCGTCTATGACCTTTTGCTTGTCATCATTGTGTATTTTCCCGGTTCAAAAATTGACTTAATTGCTAGGAAACTAATATTGCAAACTGCCCGAGAAACTTCCAGTTGGTGGACCATAGGCTATTAACTTCCTAGTAAATGATTACTAACTTAATTAAGAATGAATACTAACTATAATTAATTGCCCCACGGACCAACCTGTAATTCCCCCAATTTACTTCAATTTATATTTTCCATTTGCAAGATGTTGAAGATTGCAATTTCCACGGTCGGTCACATCTATAATCTACTTTCCCACACCTCCCCCACGCCCCTCTTTTCTTTTTTTTTTCCTTTTTTTTTTTGGGATTACATACAAGAAAATCCCTGGCCTAATCCCGTAAAAATTATTGTAATGTTCCCCTAGACAGTTAAAAAATACAGCAATTAGTGGTATCATTAATTGCTGTTGTGAAATTAATTAACAATAATCATGTGACGTTTTTTAGTCTAATTCCATGAACAATAATTAACGGTGGCATTAAATTTATAAGCTGTCAACTAAGACATTGAAATAATTTTTTCTTTCGTTAATTATATGGAACTCGATCAGCAAGTAATCCTTTTTCTTGCCCTTGGAATCTTTCAATTTCAAATGTGAGCAGATGTTTATCACATGTTGCGTAATACTTTACATGTGCAATACTTTTCAATAGGGGTGCAACTTGGTTTGGGAAATTCCGAGAACCGGACTGTTTCGAGCAATTCAGTTTGGTCCGGTTCGGGACAAACAGTGTTCGGTCTAGGACCTGTGAATTTTTTCAAAAATCGAATTTTTTCGGTCCGAGACTCGGTTTAGGGAGTTTGAGTTCCGGACCTGACCGAATTTTCAATATATATATATATATATAATAAAACTTTTATGTTTCTGTAAAGTTATGTATTTTTTATAATATAAAATATAATAATCTAATATTATATATTATCCATGGTCAAAATTTTTTTTATATTACCAAAAAAAATACAAACAAAAACCAGGAATTCAGTCCGGTCCAAAACTCATATATTATAAAAAATACATTTTACTGAAAAATACAAACAAAAACCGGGTTTCGGACCATCCTGAACTAGGAAAACTCGGTTTGGGACCAATTCGGTCTAAGCCTAATTCGGTCCGATTCTGGTACAAGATTTAAGTTCCCGACTCCCAAATTACTTCGATTCGGGACCAAAATATCCCTATCTCAAACCGTCCCATACCGAGTTGCACCCCTACTTTTCAATTGGTAGACATGGATCTAGAACTCCGGAGAATGGTCAACAAATCATTTTCTTTGAATAATCGATACTCGCAACTCCTTTAAGTGCCTAATGAAGAAAACAATAAAGTAAACTGCAATTTTGCCCTTGAACTATAGGGAGGAGTCATGATCACCTTATCATGTTCAACAACAATACGAATCAAAATGTCCCTCTGAAAGTTTGAACTATGATGGTGTGCATGCTTCACAACCACCCCCCAAAACCATTTTTTTTTTTTTTTTTTGAAAAAAAAAAAAAAAATCCCCTCCTACAATAAAAGAGAGGAAATTTGGTCATGATCTGACATGCACATGATGAGTTTATATTTTATGGCTGTTTAACCCATATTTTCATACGAAATCATTAAGGGTTATAACAGTCATTTTAAGTCTTTCATTATCGACGTTAAGAGTGTTGATCCTGGTTAGTGGGTCTTAATTGGAAGGGTGAGCGGGTACGACCAAATTTTGATTTCTTTTTTTGTAATTTTTCAATTCTCAGTCACCAAATAGACTATAATTGTCACACCCCAAACCCAAAAGATTGGATTTGGCGACATGATTGTCATAACCCACATAAGACTACGTCTTACAAAGGCTAGACCACTTAACAATATCAACTTATGATAAATTTGTCTCCAGTAATCCATTCACAATAAAATTCGAATTGTAGCATATCTAAAGTACGTCTGAATAATTAAATGAAATAATTGGATAAATCCACATCCATCAAAATAATTTGTAACCTCCAATAACCTGCTACAATATCCACTGAGACAGCAAATTAAATTCTTCTAACTACTAAAATAAAGTTTCAACTAAACTAGCAGATCAAGCTGTCGACACCCTAGCTCTTCGTACGCGGAAGCCACTCACATCAAGCTAATCATCTGTGGGGAAAAATATAAGGGGTGAGCATAACGCTCAGCAAGAAAACATTACACAATATATACAGGAAGAGGTCAAGCATATTCGCACGATTGATTTAAAAAAACATGAGTAACAAAACGATAGAGTTTTACAATAAATCATTTCTTTCAATTCGATAGGCATATAAATTTTTAGAAGTAATTCTCTTGCTTTCAATTCAATAAACAATGACACTGAAACGCTTTCGATAACAATTCATTCGATAACAATTCATTCAATAAATCACTTTAAAATCACTGATCGATAATACAAATCAATAAAACATTAGTTCATACAAGTATTTCCTCTGGCTAGACTCACATTCAATAGGCGCCCATCATCGTGGGACTTTACACTACATCAGTACTGATGACCAACAGTATTAGAATCCCCTGCTGGCACGGACCAATTTTCCAACAGTATTAAAATCCCCTGCTGGGACGGACCAATAATCTAACCAGAGTTCACACTTATACAATAAAAACATTTGACAAATATCTTTCACAAGTAAAATAGATTCAAATACGTATGTAAAAAAATTTCAATAAATGACTATTTTTGCTTGACCTACAGTACATAAGAAATAAACACTTTGATAATGAAGTGATTTGGAAAACAATTGTCCATAAATCATTGGCTCGCAAAAGAGGAATAAAAATCAGATTTATTTTTATTTAATCAAAGAGGGCGATACATTGTGCAAGTTCCCTTACCTCAAGCCAAACCTTCAACAATCCAAGCGATCAAACTCCTAACAATCCTAACGCTACTCAGAACCTAAAATCAATAATATTATTTATCAATAAATCATACTTAAACTAAAGGGTCTTTCCAACTAGATGGTGCGTTAAGGGTTTAAAGTCTAATTCTCATGGCCTTATAATGCTTACTATATTTAATCTAATTAATATATACTCTAACGTGCCATTAAAATAGACTCATGTTAAATTATAAATTAATGGGTTTGAATTACTTTTTTAACACAGCAAAGTTACCAGTCAATCCGAGGGAAGTTGACTGTCAACAGATGTGAAGTTGACAGTCAGAGTGTAGTAAAACAACAGCAGAATTTTTGTATTAACTTCTAATGCTACCCAAGGCAAAAGCAGAAGTTCACCCACTGATTTTCCCTCAAAATCAGTCCCTAAATCTGTAGGAGAAGTATTTGTGGAAGGGTGTACATGGGATGTAGTGGTGGAAGTGGTGGAAACCACCATTTTTGCCATTCCTTGTTACCCAAACCCAAAGAAAGAGATTTTTGGTGGTTGGATGATCTTGTGCAGTAGCTATGAAGGGGTTTTTTGAGTGGTGGTGATGATGGTTTAGTGGTCTTAGAAGTGATAGAGATGGAGGATTGGATTAGAGAAGAAAATATTGATAACACCGTAAAGTTACCAGTCAACAGATGGTAAGTTACCTGTAAACAGACACGAAGTTGGCAGTCGATTCGTACAAAACAGCAACAGCTCCTTTTTCCTTCTCTCTTGCTTTCTTTTCTTTTTTCTCTCTTTATATTGTTTTCAGTCAAAAGAATATTAATCCTCCATAAAGGTTTCTTATATAGGGTGCAAATTAATCCTAACCTAATTAGGATTACCTTCAAAGTGAGTGTTTGATTAGGATACGAACACTATCTCTCATTGATTACAAAACAATCACCTTGTTTGGTTACAAAGTTGAACGTGTTTGAGGTTAATCCTAAATTAACTCATATGTTTAAATCTAATTAAAGGCAATCAATTTTATAGTTAATTAATTAAACTTAAGAAAAATTCGGGGTATTACATTCTCCCCTCCTTAAGAAAATTTCGTCCTCGAAATTCAAGAATACCATTTATCAATTATATCATTGATTTTAACCTTCTAAACATCATGAGTAAATTCCACTACGCTTCCACTGCACGACTCTACCTTTCTAAAACAAAACATAGATCAAGTTTTTTTTTTTTTTTTTAAAATAATTCACACGGCATCGTATTTAACCTCCTATTAAATCCTTTCAAATAAAATAACATTACTAAATTAATATCTCACCTCAAAAGCAATACTACTATCTTATGACAATATATATACGATTCAGAAATATTCAAAGTATCTTTCACCCAAAAATTATCCATTCTTCGATCAAAAATAACATTCCATACCCATCTTAGCTATCCATAAATTTTGTTCTTGAAACTTGTTATACGTTATATCATTAATAAATTATTAAGTCATCCTTCATTCTTTCTTCAAATAATTATTAATAATCATAATTTTAAAGTTGCAAATATATTTATGGCTCGACTTCTTATACTTTTAAATCTTATGACATTCTTTCTATCAGTTACTTAGGGAATATAAAATTAGGAACGTGGTATTTCAAATTTTCGTCTCTAAACATTAAGGCAGTTCTTTGTTTGTTATAAGTTTTCTTAAACCTTTTATTTATTTATTTTTATTTTAAGGTAGCGAATCAATAATCAATAATTTCCTATTTGTTACATTCACTTCTTAATTAGCCCAATATATATATATAATGGACCCCAAGTATCTCCTTTCCTTAATGTTTGTTTACTGAAAGATGAAATATAGGATTAAGATTCAAAGTAGTCGTCATGGAAATTAGTTGACTCTCACAAATTATAACTTAAGAAAAAATATTTCTATCAATAATGATACTATTTAATTCCATAATCCACTATGAGTAAAACTAACCCAAACTATCTAATTAACAGAAGCCTTAGTTGGTAAAAGACATTAAATGTAGCAGCCACTTTAGTCGCACATATAACTTAAGTTACATCATGCGTAATCCAATAATAAACCCACTGAGGTATGCTTCTGCATCCATTCTAGTTAGGAATCAATTATATATCAAACAGATCTTTGGGCTTCTGTCTTAACTTATTGCTAACACTACATTACAACGTCAATAATATCCCTTAGCATTTTTTATTTTATTTTTTTATTTTACTGATTCCTTATGCCTCAATTTAAATTGTCTTAAGAAAAAAAAGTATATATATCAAATTCGAGTGAATTAAAGAAATCTCAAATATTTGTCCTTACATATGGTCTATCTAAACATAATAATGCTAATTTCAAACAATATAACTTCAAAACTCAATCCTCTTATCTAACTATTCAAGTAGGATATTACTAATAAATCATCTTGGGTGACCGATTAACCAATATAACTGAACTAATTCAAAGGAAGGGGTACGAACTCTAAACAGATTCATATCACTCAAAGATGAAAACCATAGTTTCTTATCAAATCGTCTATTGCAAGATAATCCATGCCTAAAAAAAACATTAATATTGTTAAGAATATGCAATCAACTAACATATTTCTTTCATCCTCCTAAACCACTCAAAACAAGTTTCTTTTACATATTCAAACCATTCGAGACTTATGCATGCACTCGAGTAGCATCTAATGAATCCCCAATCAGGCTACAACAAATAATTTACATTTTTAACGGTCAAGTATAACACTAAAATATATAGAAGGATCAGTATTTATGAAATTAGTGCCACATATATTTCACCCTAACGAATAATAAATTATAAGTTTATCTAAACCATTCATTGAGACTTTGTCTCTATACTAAAATACAAAAGACGAACATTTTTCTATAGTAATCAATAGTTGCAGATACACCAATGCATGTCCATAAATTACCTCACAATTCTCGAGCACTCTGTCTACTAATACCACTTGAGTTATGTAATACACAATCAACATTAACTAAGTCTCTCAAAATAGGTAGCATCACACAAATCACAACTTAATGGTTCCATTGTTTTCATCAACTTAAAAGTTTAACAAATAAGACTTTTCCTATAGAGATAAATCTTCTCTAAAAATTATATACCTGAAGTAAAATCTCATATTCATACACATCTTACTGCGTCTAAACTCATCTAAACTGCTTGCTACTACCTTAAAGTCACATTATCACTCTAGTGTTCTTATGTGATCCTAGGTTCATGAACTAGAATTTACAAAATCATAAACCTAATATCTTTGTATCCTTCAATTTAAAATTTTTTTTTTTCTTCCAAACATATAACGCTTAACACTTACAATAAATTAGGAACAATTAATTAATAAAAGAAACATCTCAAACGAGTTTTCCATTAGTCATATCCTCACTTTTCAGAAACTCTTATCGTAAATGCATTTAGGCTATTAGTTTGCTAAGCTAAGTCTACACTCTCACTCGTCTACTCTCGGTCAATTCTAGGATTGTGATCTTAGAGTCTGCAGAATCATAAACCATGCTCTGATACCAAAACTGTCACACCCCAAACCCAAAAGATTGGATTTGGCGACATGATTGTCATAACCCACATAAGACTACGTCTTACAAAGGCTAGACCACTTAACAATATCAACTTATGATAAATTTGTCTCCAGTAATCCATTCACAATAAAATTCGAATTGTAGCATATCTAAAGTACGTCTGAATAATTAAATGAAATAATTGGATAAATCCACATCCATCAAAATAATTTGTAACCTCCAATAACCTGCTACAATATCCACTGAGACAGCAAATTAAATTCTTCTAACTACTAAAATAAAGTTTCAACTAAACTAGCAGATCAAGCTGTCGACACCCTAGCTCTTCGTACGCGGAAGCCACTCACATCAAGCTAATCATCTGTGGGGAAAAATATAAGGGGTGAGCATAACGCTCAGCAAGAAAACATTACACAATATATACAGGAAGAGGTCAAGCATATTCGCACGATTGATTTAAAAAAACATGAGTAACAAAACGATAGAGTTTTACAATAAATCATTTCTTTCAATTCGATAGGCATATAAATTTTTAGAAGTAATTCTCTTGCTTTCAATTCAATAAACAATGACACTGAAACGCTTTCGATAACAATTCATTCGATAACAATTCATTCAATAAATCACTTTAAAATCACTGATCGATAATACAAATCAATAAAACATTAGTTCATACAAGTATTTCCTCTGGCTAGACTCACATTCAATAGGCGCCCATCATCGTGGGACTTTACACTACATCAGTACTGATGACCAACAGTATTAGAATCCCCTGCTGGCACGGACCAATTTTCCAACAGTATTAAAATCCCCTGCTGGGACGGACCAATAATCTAACCAGAGTTCACACTTATACAATAAAAACATTTGGCAAATATCTTTCATAAGTAAAATAGATTCAAATACGTATGTAAAACAATTTCAATAAATGACTATTTTTGCTTGACCTACAGTACATAAGAAATAAACACTTTGATAATGAAGTGATTTGGAAAACAATTGTCCATAAATCATTGGCTCGCAAAAGAGGAATAAAAATCAGATTTATTTTTATTTAATCAAAGAGGGCGATACATTGTGCAAGTTCCCTTACCTCAAGCCAAACCTTCAACAATCCAAGCGATCAAACTCCTAACAATCCCAACGCTACTCAGAACCTAAAATCAATAATATTATTTATCAATAAATCATACTTAAACTAAAGGGTTTTTCCAACTAGATGGTGCGTTAAGGGTTTAAAGTCTAATTCTCATGGCCTTATAATGCTTACTATATTTAATCTAATTAATATATACTCTAACGTGCCATTAAAATAGACTCATGTTAAATTATAAATTAATGGGTTTGAATTACTTTTTTAACACAGCAAAGTTACCAGTCAATCCGAGGGAAGTTGACTGTCAACAGATGTGAAGTTGACAGTCAGAGTGTAGTAAAACAACAGCAGAATTTTTGTATTAACTTCTAATGCTACCCAAGGCAAAAGCAGAAGTTCACCCACTGATTTTCCCTCAAAATCAGTCCCTAAATCTGTAGGAGAAGTATTTGTGGAAGGGTGTACATGGGATGTAGTGGTGGAAGTGGTGGAAACCACCATTTTTGCCATTCCTTGTTACCCAAACCCAAAGAAAGAGATTTTTGGTGGTTGGATGATCTTTTGCAGTAGCTATGAAGGGGTTTTTTGAGTGGTGGTGATGATGGTTTAGTGGTCTTAGAAGTAATAGAGATGGAGGATTGGATTAGAGAAGAAAATATTGATAACACCGTAAAGTTACCAGTCAACAGATGGTAAGTTACCTGTAAACAGACACGAAGTTGGCAGTCGATTCGTACAAAACAGCAACAGCTCCTTTTTCCTTCTCTCTTGCTTTCTTTTCTTTTTTCTCTCTTTATATTGTTTTCAGTCAAAAGAATATTAATCCTCCATAAAGGTTTCTTATATAGGGTGCAAATTAATCCTAACCTAATTAGGATTACCTTCAAAGTGAGTGTTTGATTAGGATACGAACACTATCTCTCATTGATTACAAAACAATCACCTTGTTTGGTTACAAAGTTGAACGTGTTTGAGGTTAATCCTAAATTAACTCATATGTTTAAATCTAATTAAAGGCAATCAATTTTATAGTTAATTAATTAAACTTAAGAAAAATTCGGGGTATTACAATAATGGTGAGTGCATAGCATGAGGGATCCTCTTGGCAAGCTTCATATTAAAGATACTGAGCAATGAAATAATAAAAAAGGTGCTGGCTAACCTATTTTGACTAAAACAATATCTAATCTTGTCTTCATCATGATTAAATTTAATGGTTTGGGAAGGGTGCTTGAGGACTCCCCCCATCACCATTGAGGTGGGGCCACCCACACAATGGGCTCTCCTTATCTCAAATTCTCAATGGTAGGAGCTTGCTATAAGTCAAGCAATACTTTTTTTTTTTTTTTTTGACAAAAGACGATTAGAGAAAGTTTATTAGACAAAAATATTATCTATGTCTGCACGGATTTGGTTCCGTACACATGTTGGAACCTCTTTCATCCAAATGAACAAGTCATCAACCTCCAACGCGAACCTAGCAAGGCATGGGCCACTGAATTGCCCATTCTACCAATGTGAGAAAAAACAACTGACTCAAACAAATTAACCTTACATTGAAGTCAGGCGATACTTGAGGATCGATACTCTTTCAAAAGTTAGGCACTTTTGAAGTGGGCTTGAGTTTTAAGCCAATGTATGAAAGGAGTGAGGCAATGGGCTTGAGTTTTAAGCCTATGTATGAAAGGGATGAGGCAATGGTTTCAAGGACTTACCTCAAGAAAGTGGGAAGTTCTAGGCTTGACACTTTCTAAGGGCCAAGCATCAGTTATGTTCATTTAGGATTTTAATGTACCGACAGTGGATGGTGGCCTAACCCATGTTTGGAGGACTAGTGAGACCAAACATCGACCTAATTGGTCCAAACATCTTGATATTGCACTGATATTATGTGCATAATATAGAAAACAACATCAAAGAATTGTGCTTCTTATGCTTTTAAAAACTATATTACCTTTGTTAAGAAAGCAATGATTAATTGCACACATGAAATTGATTATTTTTGGGCAATCACATTAATTTGATTTCAAACGTCTATGATCTATTGTTACAAGATGTTGAATATAGGCGTTATGATCAACATACACAATTTTTTATACAAATTCTTACACATTGTTTTAGATAACCTATTTCTAATTCATATTTTGTGAAACCGACTTTTGGATTAGATAATCTTTCCATATAAGTCATGCGTGCAAAAAATCAAATTAATCTGAGATTAACAGCCACTTTTTTTATAAATGTGAGATTTTTAGTGATTGAAAAGATAAGTTTTTGATTGCATGACAACAGATCTCAAATCGATTTTATTTTTTGCGTACATAACTTATGCGGAAAGACTATCTAATCTAACGGTGAGTTTCAATTTGCAAAATATGAATGGGAAATGAATTATCTAAAAAATTATGTAAAAAATTGTGTATGTTAATTCCAACCCATATTTATATATATATATATATATATATATGACACAATCTATGATAGGGTATATATATATAAGACAATCTATGATGAGGCATTGCTCAATCAAAGTTGATAGGGTTTGTATTTTATATGTATATGAGACAATCTATGTCAAGTCTCTATAACAAGTTAAACTTTTATAGAGAAAGAAAAAATCTTATATAAGTAATAACAAAGGAAAAAAAAAATTAAATTGAAAAGCATTTTCATCTGTTAAGGGTATAGCAAGCAGTTTGTAACCATGTTAAGGGGTATGGCAAGCAATTTGTAGAGAAGATAAATTTTAGAGAATATGTTATTTTTTGGGTATTGATTTTCTCTATTTTTGTTTTTCGTTTTTCTAAATATAATTAAATTATGCCAAGTTAACACCGTACTATATCAATTTCAATTTAAGTGATGGACCATATGGGTATCGGTCTCCATCCTTAGATCATTTTTTAATCTAATGGTCTACAATTTGGGTCAAAACTTACATAAAATCTTGTGTCCTCTTAGTCCATTAAATTAAGTGTTAGGCTACCATAAGAAGCTATTTATTGGTGAATTAATAAGTTATCCTTTAATTTTAAGAGCTAATGTAGATATTTTAAAACAAAGACTTGTACCAATAAATAGAGGATTTTTCACGCATTTCACATACCAAAATTCATCAAAAATTACCTTAAGGTTTAATCGCACAAGTTGTTGAGCAAGTCAAAGTTGATGAAGAATTTTCATCAATCAAATTGATCATCACACTTTTGACGACTCATGTGATCAAATTGCAACTATTTTTATTTTTATTTTAGAATTTTGGTATGTTGGACCTTGTAGATTCCTTTATCATCAAGATATATATATATATAATTTTAGGGATGATACTTGGCTCCTCACAGAGGTGAAGCAACTCCTCCTCCCTCCCACTCATATTATACCATGTGTCTATCAAAATAAATGAAAATTGATTATGTAAATATATCCCTATATTATGTTATTATATACATGCATCTACATGTTCATATATATATGTTTATGTATTCGAATGAATATGATTATGTGTTTATATCTTTGTATTCATGTGTATACGTGTTCTTATCTATACATTTATATTTTTTAAAATTAACTATAACATGTGGTATAATATGAGTGGAAGGTTGCTCCTCCACTGTAGAGAGTGAAGTATTATCCTAATTTTAGCAATCGATGTATCTATTATTTCGTACAGGCTAGCAGGTGTTCCAAGTACCGTTGTAATGGTTGGCTTCCTTCCTTTCCGACATTGCCGCCAAACTTTATCTTAGGCCCTCTCTCCTCTCTCTCTCTCTCTCCCTCTCTCTCTCTCTCTCTCTCAGATTTTTGGGTTTTGCTTTCTATTTTGGCTGAGACTAGCTATTTTTGAGGTATTTCTTTTCAGTTCTCCACATATTTATTTGTTATCATTCTTTACTCTCCGCCGTGGGAAACTTCTTTTTGATTATTTATACACTGTTGATGTTACAGTTTTCATTGTTGATAAGGTGGTTATGTTTCCCCCATGTGTTTGAACTTTTGATGTCATAGTTGTCGTTGTTGATCAGGTTGGTACATTTGCCTTGCCTTTGCTAAAATTTATGATCCCCACATGTTCGATAAAAATCCTTAAAGAAATTTGACAATGAAAACTTCAATCCATCCAAGCAACCTAATTGTAGCACCTTTTTATATGTATCAACCATTCCTTAACCACTAACCAATAATCAAGAACAGCCGCCCATACATTGGAGAATAACTTAATGCATTAATAAAATTCAAAATAGACTGGTCGTGGGAGAGAGTTATGGATCTAAAATGAAGGTGAGTGATTAAAACATCAGTGTCAAATGTCTTTTATCGGGCCTCTAATACTGGAATGGTGACTTCGTTGGCTGAACATGGTCCATGCTTGTCAGATGAAAAGTCGGCTTTGACCAGATTCCTTTCATTGAAAAAACCAGGTTGTTTAGACTGAGGCAATGCACCCTCACTACCCAACATTAGAACCACTGATGACATGCTAGGCTTATCTTCCGAACATCGTTGCACACATAAAAGACCCACGTGGATTGCACGCAACACTTCAGATAGATTGCTAGTGTCTCCTATCGATGCATCTATTAGTTCCAAAGGCCTACCTTCTATATAGAGCCTCCATGCCTAAACAATTTCAAACCACATTATCAGAAGTGGTTTTAGCAAAGTAATAGAAAAAAATATTAGTCAAAACACTTACATGCATGCCCAATAAGGTAAAGGTGGTTGTCTGGATGATCAAAACCTCTATTTCTCTTCCCACTTACTACCTCTAGCAACAAAACACCAAAGCTAAAGACATCGGATTTTGTCGAATAGATCCCATCAATTGCATACTCAGGGGACATATAGCCATTGCACGAGACCGTTAAACAAAGAAATACATTGACAACTTTTTAAAGATGTTTAATGTACAATAATTGAAATTAGACTAAAATCTTTAGAGATACTTACTATGTTCCAACAACTTTTTTTGTGTTATCCTCAGTTTCATTCCCACCAAAACTTCTAGCCAAACCAAAGTCGGATATTTTTGGGTTCATCTCATTATCTAGTAAAATATTGCCCGCTTTGAGATCTCTGTAGATTATCCTCAATCTAGAATCTTGATGAAAATAAAGTAGTCCATGAGCAATTCCATTGATGATTTGGAAGCACTTAGGCCAAGCTAGTAGAATGCTTCGTGTGTGATCTGCCCAATGTTTCCAAGTAGCAATTTAAATTCTTGAATGTGGATGGAAAGTAATTTCATGGCTCCACAATTAATAGAATGATGGAAAATAATTAATGTGGAAACGTATAAAACAATGAAATCAAAGCCATCCTGTGGTGACACTTGTTACACTAAGACGAGAAGGTGATGCCTAGTACAGTTTCCCCTTTAATTCCCTTCATTGATGTGTCATTGCTATTTCTTGTTACCTTAAATTTACCCCAATGTCTTTGGTCCAAGCATCACTCTTATAAAGTAAGATAAGAAGATTTTGGAGCTTGTCCACTAAAAAACACAACATTGTGTGTTAAAAATAGTTGAACTAAATATGCAAGGGTTTTGAGAGAAATTCATACCAAAAATAAATAAGTCCAAACTTTTATTGGGCATGAATTCATAGATCAACATTGTTTCATCTACTTGAATGCAGCACCCTAGTAGCTTCACTAGATTTTAGTGCTGAAGTTTGGCAATCTATCTGACTTCATTCTTGAACTCGTTGAGTCCTTGTTTGGAATCCTTTGAGAGCCTCTTCACAGCTATTTCCTGTCCATCTTCCAACACACCCTGAGAATAATCACTCCTAGTTATGCCTGAAGATTATGTTTCTTCTAAGCCCAAAAATTTGGTTGAAGTTGCATACAATGATTGTAAAATGTCACAAACCTTTTTGAGTAGCTACAATTACATCTACAAAAGGGTCATTGTCTTTTGTAAAGGGAAAAGAAACATAAAAACATCATTGTTGTTGCTAGCTAGCTATCGAGAAAATTTTCTGAGTATTTAGAATGATGAGTTCTGTCATTTGTTGAAATATTTGAAGTAGTTACCGAAAACTAAGACTAACTAGTGGTTCAAATACTGATGTTGGTGCCTAGAGTTGTGAGTTCCAACCATGCAAACTTGGTAACATCAAAACATTGAGTGAGGATTAAACTATTTACCTTGTAGACGGGTCCAAAACCACCCTCTCCAAGCTTATTGTCAATTGAAAAGTTGTTGGTGGCATTAACTATTGTATCCAAGTCAAATAATGGTAGCTCTAATTCTTCAGTGGCGTAACCTCTTTCTGGATTATGTTCCTTCTTCCCTGCAACACAGGGAATAGAGATAATCTAAATGAAATATTGAATACACTTGCTTTAGAATGATGAGGGATGTATGATTCATGAATGGAAACTTGCACAAGTTGGGGTCCTCTTGGATTCCCCGTTGCTACTGGTTATAAGATTAAATGGTTTGCCCTTCTCGTTATCCTCCCCTTTTAGGCCTCCAATTTTAATTGGGTCACACCAACCTTGGAACTTACGCATAGAAATTTTTATGGAGATGTTACCAAAAATGGAAAAAGGTTTCACAACAGAAGACTAAGATCAGCCAACTGAACTGATATTGTTTACTCTTCCAAAGGAAAACAATTCTCTTTGATATGTCAAAGTTTCCCAATTTAAAATGATGCACGGAAGCAGAGCAGGCTGAGGAGTCAGAGTAAACAAAAATCTTTTGTGAAAAAGGTTTGAGGATAGAGGAAGCGCTGATAGGCTTGCCATGCCTTGAGCTATCAGCTATCTTTATTCTTCACATCCAATGCCCAGATTATTACTTGCACCCAAACTTGTTGTGGCCTATTTTGTGGGTTGCACTAACCAACTTAATTTGGCTATATGCATAAATTAAAATTGAATGAGGCAGGATTGGTCTACTTTACTATAAGAATGAAATTTGGATCTTTATGCTGCTTCATGCAGCTATAGTGTGACCAATTGGTTTACCATCTTTACTTAGCTTCTTCTTCTTCCGTATGAACAAGGCCAGACCCAGGCCAAGGAGAACCATTCCCGCTAATAATACCAAGCTGACTATGATCCACATTCGTTTCTTCCTGTTGGAGCCAACTTGATCTAAATGTGAAGCAATTAATTGCAGGAAAAAGAAAAGGATTAGAAAGCAGAAAGGAAAACCACCGAATCATCGAATCACACTGGTTGGCATTGCACTTGCATGAAAGGAAAGCCATTGAATCACACTTGGTATTGTGTGTACATACAGGCGAAGCTATATGCGGCGTGTGTGCACTATTGACTCAAACCCTGTACTCCTGTGTTTGAAAACAATTAGATAAGGTATGTGGCTGCATGTTTATTTATTTATTTTTTCCCACTGTTCAACATTCTTACATGGATTAGTATTCAAAACTTTCATCTTCAAAAAAAAGATTGAAAATAATTTCTTAGTTAAAAACAATCCAAAAACAATTTTTATTTGCAACATTCTTTAAAACAATTGATTTTGAGGGATCTGTTTTTAGTTTTCCTACTTTCACTATCATCTATAAAACAGAATGCTTTGTAAGAACAAGACCATTTTTGTTTTTTTTTTTTTTTTTTTTTTGGGCAGAAAATCCAAATGTGCATGTTTTTTTTTTTGGTTTGTGGGGAGAAAAGGAAAACAGATTTAAGTGGGTGACTTGAATTGAGCTTTAGTTAATTTCTATGATTTCTTATCTTTTCCAATTTCTATAAATTTCTCCCTGATCATTTCCTCGCTTAAGTGATAAACTCATACGTACTTTAGAGGAAGCCATCCTTATGTAGATTTCTTATCCATCCTCGGTGAACTCTCTAATGTCAATCAAATCACCAAACCAAAGCAAGCATCCACTTCCTCCTCCACTTATATTTAAATTTGTGTAAGCCATACAAGAGCAGTTCTTCAAGCACACCAACTTGCATTCTTAAAGGGTCATGTTCTCATTAAACCAAGAATACCTTGTGTCCGGCAGTTTAATACCAGAGTACTTCCTAAACCCATCTCCACTTTGGCAATCCAATGGCATTCTTCGAATACACCCATTTGACCAATCAGCCCTATCCCAATCTCTTGGGAATTTCGGCACAAATCGTTCCAGACACCCACATAATGGGGAGTTGCCAGTGTCACAGCGGCTGTTTGCACCACAAACGGCATAACTATCACAGTTATCCGCTGGTGAGGTTCGGTAGAGGTTCCAACCTTGGGTTCGATAAACCCATACAAAGCGCTGGAGAAGGCCATTCTGATTCAACACCAACCTAGTAACAACTGAGCTGTTAGCAAGCTCATAAGTATAATACACCTCCTTCTTATGAACAATTAAATGGAAGTAATATATTGGATTCGGTCTTAAATTAGGCGTACCACTAAACCGGAGACCATTCCACGGTCCGAATCGAAATAGCTGAACTGAACCTTTCCTTATGACGAGTTCTGGATATCCACGGGGATCAAGCCGATATGTAAAATTACCTGGAGAAGGATCATCAGTGCTTTCCCATGATGATAGATACCGTTCCTGGCCGGGAATTGTGTTCCATCCAAGCTTCATGCCTGGTAGGAGTGTATCACACAAGTAGTCAAAACTCTGCCACAGGAAGTTTTCTGGGTTATCATCGTTTGCGTCTCTCACAACAGGATTTCCCAACTCCAAAAGTTGTGCAACAGGATTTAGCACCGATCTTGATGAATTGGAAGACCAGATGGTGGTCTCGTTTCCATTGAGAAGGATGAGAATTCCCTGGTTGGTGACCTTTAAAACACCTGATGAATCGACGATTGGGATTTCTCTATTGGCAACCCACACGACTGTCCCAGGAGATATTTTCTTGTACCATATTCCCAAGTATCGTTTTGTGGAATTACCTGGACTGAAAAGTCCAAGCTCAAAGCTTCTGCTAGCTGAAACTATGGTCTCGCCGTCCCCTAGGGATTGAGACATGGTTATTGTGTCTGTTGCAGTGGACGTTATCAAGATGGATAACAAAGAGGAGCAGAAAAGGAGTATGGTATAGCCTTTCATTGACGTCTTCATGATTCTTTTTGGGCACTAGTTCATGTGTCAACTGACTTAAGAGATAGGACAGACTTGAAAAAGGGAAAACTATAATTCCAAAGACTAGAGAGTAGAGACCTCATCAGTTCCCCAAGTAAGCCGTTACCTCCAGGTGTCCACAGAAGTGTCTACTGATCTGTTAAATATGTCAATTGAGAGACCGAAGGACTTGGAATTAAATGCCAATGAGCAGGGCCGGCCCTGAGGTCAAGCCACTCAAGCAACCGCCTAAGGCCCCAAAATTTTGATAAAAAATAAGGGCCCCCAACTTAATTGTTACCTTTGTAATAAGTTTAAAAAATAAAAAAAAAATTAATAACTAGATGAGAAAAGGCCCCAATCTAAGTTTAAGGGCCCCAAATAATTCCTAAGTTTCTAACCCAAGTCCATGTACAATAACTTAAATGGCCAAATAATATACTCAACTCAAGCCCAAAACCCAAAAAAAAAAAAAAAAAGAAAAACCATTTAATCCTAAATCTGATCAGATCTAACGCCTATGTCAGTTTGTCTCGAGCCTCCAAACTCCAACCTCCTCCTCTCTTTTTCTCTTAGTGCTCTCAACCTCTCATAGCCTCCATCCTAGTTAGATCAGATTAGAATTCTATTTGGAAGATTAAAAGTATTTGATTACCTCTCAAACAAAGAAATCGTATACACCAAATGTCCAAACCATTCTCTCTTTAATTAATTAATTTCTATACTTTTTCTTTCCTATATATATATACACACACACACACACACACACACACACACACATAAGGGGCACTATGATATTATAGGGGGAGATTTATTTTTAGAATTAAAAGTCTTGAAAGAAGTTTTACGAACAGATCTAAAAAAGCCAATTGAAGTACCGAATTATTTGAAAGAAATGAACAGTTGTTTCCCAAATACTTGGATTGGTTATAAAATATTGTTGATCAAACTAGTTACAGTTACATTTGCAAAAATAAGTTTTTCAAAGTTGAAGTTGATCAAATTTTATCTTCGTTCCACTATGTCACAGAAAAGATTAATCGGATTAGCTATATTATCCATTGAACATGATATGATGAAAAAAATTGATTATGCTAACTTAATAAGTGATTTTGCAGCTAAAAATGCGAGAAGAGTAATATTTAAGTAATACTTTACTATAGTTGGTTCATTTTTTTTTGGTACTATAGCTTTAAATTTTGTTGTTTTTTTTTCTTCTTCTTATATATGTGATTTTTTCTAAATTATAAAGGAAGAAGATTAGATTTTATTTATTTATAGTTCTTATAAAGATTTATTCTTTATCTTAATTTATATAAACAAATTTTAGTACTCATATATATTTAGCCAAATTTGGTGTGCATTAGGGAAAAAAAATTGTTGGGTATAAATTTTGTTGTGCGTATAAATATGTATAGAGGGCCACATTTTAGGAGTTCGCCTAAGGCCCCAAAAAACTCAAGACCGGCCCTGCCAATGAGCTATCTTTGTAATAGTTTATGTTAGCTGTATTATTGTTATTGTCACGTTTGCATTACGTAGTCTATACGTCATATTGATGGGAAAATATTTGCTTTATTGTAGGAAAATTCTGGGTACCCAATTCAAATAGACACAGAGGTGGGCCACCCACCTTCTCGCCTTTGTGTTTGTTCGGGAGTTCTGAATTCGGGATACCTAGTAGTGCATTTTTCAATATATGATCTTTATAAGCCTATACGAGGAGAGAGAGTATTGACCCAATATATATCTCTGATGGCTCTTCTAGCTCATATAATCTAGTGGCTATGGTGACTTTGTTAAGCACTAAATGAAGAAGCCTTGCTCTCTTCCAAGTAATATGATCTTTAGTTTAAATTACCGGTATGAACGATTGAAAGATGAGGAAGCGGTTTGCGTCGTTGTCGCCTTAATCCATTGTCCCTGTGCTCAGGGATACCTAAAAGAAATTGAGTAGCTGGTGTGAATCAGAGAAAGACAACCCCGAAAAATATGTCATAGACATACGACCTTATTTTCCACACAAGAAAACCTAACAAATATTCATAAAAATCTAGGCAAAGAAAGTCCTGCTTCTACTTTAAATACTAACGACGGGGTTGGAAGGGAAGGGAGGGAGTGGGACACTTATTTAGTGTAGCAAATTTTTTTTTTTTTTTTTTTTTTGGGGGGGGGGGGGGGTTTAAAAAATAAAATAATAATTAATTAATTTAATTACTCAAAATAAATCACCCAAAAAGGAAATTTCTAGTCATCAGATTGTAATTGTGCTGTTGCTGTAGGGATTCTGCAATACTGAATATTGTTGGTCCATCATGTTTCTGCTGGCATGGAATGAGTGTTGTATTTTAAGTATAAAATAAGTATTTCAAAAATCAAAGGTTTTCATAAAAGAGTTTTATACTTGAGTGTGATGACACCTTGTCCCACATTGGAAAAGTAAAAGAGTTTTAGTGGGCTTATATAGTATTCCACTTATTGTATACGGTATCATGTGGGGAGATGTAGGGAGTCCCCACGTGCGCATGAAACGGAGCCCAATCGAGTGATTTGCGGGATTGGGGTCCGAAAATTGACTTAGTCGGATGCGTCGCGAGTGTACGACGTGCACGCAGGGGGGTGCAAATCCCAGAAAATTGGCTTCACGTGGGCTGTTACTGATTTCTAAAGCCTATATATACCAGCCCTCTCATTCAGCAGAAACATACAACAAAAAAGACAAATCGTCTCTTCTCTTCTTCTCTCTATTTTCTTTCTGCAATTTTATTTTTTGACAGTCAGGAGCATTCTGAGTTCTTCGTTTCACTCCTACACTTGCGATTGCACACTTGTGGGAGCCCGGTTGTTGAATCCTGGAGGGTAGAGCGCTGTGACCTACTGCATCAAGTTTAATACTCAGAGGGTCGGAACTACTCTTAAGGACAGTGCCTTGTACACGCCTCAACCGACACTGTTTGTATTTCTTCAATTCTTGTACTACTTATTTCATTTTATACAGTAGCATCTCCACTGTTTTCACAACAATGAGTCCATCGTGTCTCCACTGGCCTTTTGTGGATGAGTCCCATTGCTTCTTAGGCAACACTCGGTCACAGAGAATTTCAGGATTTCAATCAATAATCTTTGTTTCTATTTCAGGCTGTTGATTTTTCTTACGTTTCTCACTAGCTGCTTGTGAGATTCAATTTCCATGGACACGCATCCAACCACTCCCATACCCATGTGGTCCAGCCGTCCAGGTCAAAGTTGTGGTCTTGTCCCCAACAACTTTTTACTGACGAATCGGTCAAAGTTGTGGTCTTGTATGCTTTGGCCCTTTTTTTTTTTTTTAGGGGGTAGAAAATGAAATCAACACAATTTCTTATATTGAGTTTTATGGGAAAAAAAATAAAAAAGAAATTATGAGAGTGTCGTGTATGTCAATGTATGACTAAAGGAAGGAAAACATAAGAGAGTAGTCACGTCAGCATAATGCTCTTTTTATGATAATATAAAAGAATCAATACAATGAATAGAAAATACTGAGATTTAATGTCTGCATTTTTCCATTACAAACATGCAACCTTTTCCTTAATCTAAGGAATGCACTCAGAGGATAAAGCTTTCCTCACCTAGGGATCTTGATTACAGGAGATAATTGTCCAATTAATGTGACAGTTAAATTGGAAGGCTATGTCAATGAAAAAATTTACAAAAAAGATATTAATGAATATTATTAGTAGGTGGGATTTTTGAATTTCACTATTATTTTTATTTTTTTACAATCGAATTTCAAATTTCAAATCTCGACGTATGTGGGTTTCCCAAGTTTCCTTGTGCTTTTTAAAGGTGGGATAAATGGGCATGCCACATTAGTTAAGGGGGACCCAAAAGTTGGACAAAGAGTTGGGCTTTTGACACTTTCCAATAAAAGTTCCTTCTTACTATTCAGGTCAGTACTGGCGGTTGGGCCACGAAAAATCTTGCATGGGCTGGACCACACATTTGGTTTCGTCAGCCCAAAGTCAGGTTGGGCAGGGCTCAAGAAACAGGCCTGGGAGTCCACACTGACAAACAATGCAGCTTTATTATACTATGACTTGGCAAACACATGATCAAAGCTTCCACTTGTAAGATTGTATTTTACAAGAAAATTATTTTAAAATATGCCTACATCAGCCCCCATTTTACGTCCTTCTTTTTTTTTTTTGCTCAAAATAGTTATTTTACAAAATTGACTGGCAGTCCGTTTTGGTTAATGTGTAGAGAAATTCTAAGATTTTCAAAATTACTATTCTGCTATTGAAATCTTCAATTTGAACTTAAACGTCTTGTATAGTTTACTCAGTCAAAGTAATATCCAACCACAAACAGGGTTGGTTCAATATCACAATATAGATTAGTGACAAGTGATAACCAAACAAGTTTCGAGGCATAACAACATTGACATGAAACCTCTTCTACCGAGCATCTAATAATGTAATAGTAATCTCATTCATTGAACATGATTCAGGTTTGCTTGATGAGGAATTTGCTTCAAGGGGATTTCTTTCGACGAAAAAATCGAGTTGTTTTGGCTGAGGTACTCTCACTACCTAACATTAGAACCACAGACGACATGCTAGGCCTATCTTCTTGGCATTGTTGCACACATAAAAGACCCACATGAATTGATCGTAACACTTTGATAAAATTGCATGAGTCCCCTATCACTGCATCAATCAGTTCCAAAGACCTACCTTCTATATGGAGTATCCATGCCTAAATAAGTGAGATTTTTATCAGTGTGGATAAACATTGAGGAAGAAAGCAAAGAGTATATATGTGACTTGGCACTTATGTGTCCAAGAAAGTTAAGCTCATGCTCTGGATGATGAAACCCTTTGTTTTTCCTCCTACTGATTATCTCTAGCACCCAGACGCCAAAGCTGAAGACATCAGATTTAACTGAGAAGTATCCATCGATCGCATATTCTGGAGACATGTAACCACTAGAGGAAATCAATGCATAAAAGAAAAAAAATTATTTTATAAGCAATTGAAGCTGAGTATACGACATAAATGGAAATCCTTACTATGTTCCAACCACTCTAGTTGTATCTTGTATTTGCTTCAATTTTATTTCCTCCGAAAATTCTAGCCATGCCAAAATCCAAAATTTTTGGGTTCATCTCATAATCTAGTAAAATATTACTAACTTTGAGATTTCTATGCATAATTCTTAGCCTGGAATCTTGATGAAGATAAAGAAGCCCCCAAGCAATCCAATTGATAATGTGGAACCACGTAGGCCAATTCAACAAAATGCTGTGTGTTTGATCTACACAAATTTTTTCACCGGAAGTCGGTCATTGTTACTGCTCATTAAATTCATGAATATGAATATACGTAAAATGGTTTTATAATAACAGAATGAATAATAAGTTCCAATGGGAGAACAAAAGGCTGCTGTTGTTTCCCTCTTTCTTCATACAAGCATTGCCACTTGAGTTGGTCTCCATGACTTGCAATGAAACGATCGGTAAAACACTCCATTAATAGTCCAACATCATTAAGGACTGTGGAGTATGGAGTACTGCATTTGATTTCTCAAAAGGATTAGTTAAGATAAATATATCAAGGTTTTGAGTAAGCTGCAAACCAAAAATAAAGAAGTCCAAGCTTTTTTTGGGCATGTATTCATAAATCAACTTCTTTTCTTCTTCAACACAACATCCTAGAAGCTTCACAAGGTTTTGGTGCTGAAGTTTGGCAATGGACAAAACTTCATTCTTGAACTCATCAGGTCCCTTGTTTGGAATCCTTTAAAAGCCTCTATACAACTATTTCTTGTCCTCCTTCCAACACACCCTGAAAATTATCATTTGAAACTCAAATAAGCATGATTAAGACCACCAAGTGGTATTATAGTATGCATATGGACAATGAAGTGTCCTTACAAAAAGAAATTCTATTTCATGTGTCTTGACAAAATTGAAGAGGTATTTTATTTTACGCAATCCCAACTTTTGAAAGTGTCACCACAATATCTATGCAAAAGGTCGTTCTCAATCCTCCTTCACTAGGACAGGTCCCAAAAGTAGATGTGCTGATTTGAAAACCTAAACATGCATTATACAAATCGATCGGCAGAAATACTAATGTTGCTATCATGGCTGGAGTTAGATCATGCAGATTGGGCTGCATCAACTAATTTATATTATTACCTTGTAGACAAGTCCGAAACCACCCTCTCCAAGCTTATCACTAATTGAGAAGTTATTGGTCGCATTAGCTATTTTAGCCAAGTCAAATAATGGTAACTCTAGGTCTTCCTTCTGACTTTCAGTAGTGTAATCTCTTTCTGGATTGTGTCCCTTTTTCCCAGCAATGAGGGGAACAGAGGTAATATAAATGAAATATTCAATACAATTTCTTTAGATAACTGGGGAGTTTCTGATTCATGCATCACAACTTCCATAAGATTGAATGGTTTCGCTTTCTCATTACCCTACCCATCTATGCCTCCCATTTTAATGGGGTCACTCCATCGTCTAAAGGCAAACTGATCGGGTACAAAATATGTATCAGTCTCATGATGTCGGTACACAATACCTGCCACTCTGAAGGTGATATTACCAAACATGTTTTTGTTTTGTTTTTTTTTTTTTTTAAAATGATAGTCACTCATCACTCTTGAGCAGTCATGTTGCCCAATTTAAAATGATGCATGGAAGGGGATTAGGCTAAGAAGGCAGAGTGAACAAAATGTGGAATTAACAGATCAATGAATTTCAGAGAGTTCATGAAAAGCATATATGCAATCCAATGAAGGAAGATTAACTGTTCTTCAAAATCACTGTTGCAGCATTATCAAGGTCAGTCCATTGATGAAGTCATGTGGAGAATGGTAGATATGTTGCAGAATGCAAAAGCACACAAATACCTTTATAAAAATGTGGCTCTTGTTTACATTTTTTACTTACCTTTTTCTTCCTCCAAAAGTGCAGGGTCTGAACCAGGCCTAGGAGAATCATTCCTGCTACTAGTACCAATCTGACAATGATCTTCAATCGTGTGTGTTTTTTTTTTTTTTACCCAGTCCACGATACAACGGAAATGGGGATTGGGGGAAGCTTTTTCTTTCTCAATCTAATGCGTTGGACAACCAATACATACTACGGAAATGGGGATTGGGGGAAGCTTCTCCCATACAACAAACAAAAATCTCATTTGTTTTTTTTGTTTTTTTTTACCTAGTCTACAGTAATTTCAAATCCTAACTCTACCCTTGTTGCTAACCTATCATAATTCTACCATTTACCCACCATCTCTCACCACTAGAGTAGCCCTAATGGTGACTTTGAATTAATACTAAAGACATCCAAGAATTAATTATTAGGGTAAATTGGGGGGGGGGGGGGGTAGAATTAATTATTAATGGTTGGCAAGAATTCATCATGTTCCACTGTCTTGAAGCAGGTTTTTTATCCACATATGGTCTTTCATAAACAAAATTTACCCTCTTCCTCCCTCTTCCATTCCCCCACTCACGATCCACTTGATATTCATTACTAGCTAGGAAACCTGGAGGTTTTATACCTTGACATGGACCAGTCAGCGCCTTCCCTATTCCTTGTATCCCCATCCCACATTCCCCAAACTCCATCAATTCCTCTACAATCAAAAACTCTATGGGTCATAAATATTATTCTCCCATTGGTTCCAACCCAATGAATTATTCCCACAATTTTCCCATCCGGTCTTTTTCACAGTTCCACTGTCCTGATCACAAGAGGGCAGTCTCGACACTCCTCATGAAGGTATGTGATATGTGGTGGATGCTACTTATAGTTGCAACTATACATGATATCATCCAAGGGCAATCATCTTCTTTATTCATGAAAGAAAGTGGAATGGGAATAATTTGGAGAGGAATGTGAAAAATAAACTGAAATGCATCCATGTGAATTCTGAAAACAAACTTTTAGTTGGCATTAATTGGCATAGTAACATGGTGAGTGAGCCATCACTCACTCTTCTATTTTATGAAGTATCAAATGCCCGCCTAGAAGCCCTTAAGCATCACACCTAAGGTCCCATAGGCATCACACCTTGGGTTAGAAGAAGGCCTCACACCCTCAAAGATTGTGAATCACTCACAAAATAGAAACTTTTGTCATACTTCATTCATTCATTTAAAAACTGCTATTACATGGATTTTTATAGGTTCCTAAAAACAAACAAGCTTCTAGCACAAGCCAACTTGGAGAGCAAGTTAGCTTCTAAGACAAACATAAAATCACCAAAATAGAAAGGCCATACATGACACAACCCATTAGGCCCAAAACAGAAAATTATCAAAATACACCGGGCTCCATAAAACTTAAAAAAACTTAAATAAAGCTAAACCAATATTTTTTACCCTAAATAGAATATAAAATAAGACTTAAATCTAGCTAAACCCAGCTGCGCAAGAGCCCAAGTGGGCCCCATCTTGAAATTGAATATATTTCCAAAGCCTTTCCCAGCCTGCATCATGGGGTACAACCGTACAACCCCATTGCAGGTGCTGATATAACAGCATGTCCCTACCTGACCGCCATCCTATATATATATATATATTTTCCTAATGAAAAAAAAAAAAAAAAAAAAAAAAAAAGGTGATCTGTTTTAAAGTGACAAGTGCATAGAGTTTACATGCTATCATATCAGATGGTGTTCCTTGTAAGGCACACAGCCTCATCTTTCTATCCAGTGGATAAACATTCAAACTAAACAGCAAATGGATATATTCAGATTTACTCAGGCAATCTTCATTATCTACAGTTTTCAAAATCAAGATGGTTATGGCCATTCAGGAAAGAGCAATGAGTTTGCTTGCAAAGAAATTTTAGAGTGAGGATTCTAAAAATTGAAACAAAAATCTTATTTTACAGAAAAAAATAATAATGCAAAATCACTAAAATGCAGATCCATTTTTTAGCTCGGCCAGGAGAAATGTTACCTTCACTCGAGAACCATGGGGGATTGGTGGTGAACCATCAGCATTGTTTGGCAAGAATATCTCCCAGACACCAAACTCATTCTGTCACATATAATCAGTAAATTTCGTGTTGTGTTGAAGCACCAAACCATATTTAACGGAAATAATTTTAAACAGACTAAAAATAGAAAAATGCCACTAATGCCCAAAAGAAGTTGATACAAGATCATCAAATCGAATCTAAGGCATGGATACTTGCTTCCCTGTCATCATAGAGGATGCATAATCCGTTAACAACCCATCCAACCTGAAATCATAGTATTATTAAGCCTACATAAAATAATTTGGTCTTTACAGTAATACAGTATGAAGAAGGTAACAAAAATTTAGTTGTGACGATAACTTCTAATTGATCTCCTTTCTTCCTTGTTGTCATTGTCTTCCTCTCTCTTCTTTTTTTTCCTCTATTTTTTCCTTTATGGGACTCTTCTTATTTTTCCTCTTCTTCCCAGTGACATGATAGCAGAGCTATACTGATCCAGTACAAGAAGCACTGGGAAAATCATCTCTTCTTTCCTTGTTTCTCTTCTATCCCAGAATGTTTTTATCATCAAATCAAATTATTAGAAGAGAAGAAATCACCATCAACACAAATAAAAATTAGAACAAGAGAAATAATAAAATAGACAAGGATTGTGATGAAGGTCTGAAGGATGAAAAGGAATAATAAACGGCAACAAATAAAACTAGATTGATTCACTAAAAAAAAGAAGATAAATAAATAAATAAATAAACAAACAAGTGAAAGAAGGGGTGGAGCTTTCAACGCACAGGCAATTAGCTGAAAACATGAAAGAGAACAAATCCAACAACTTTACATAATATAAGTTCAGTTAAAGGCTTATTAATACTTAAGCAAGCTAAGCAAATATAGCATACCTGAGTCATAATATCTGCATTAGGATTCCAATTGTTGAAATCTCCAATCAATGCTGCTGACTGGAAATGCAGTAAATTATTACTATAGTTGAAAAGAAGAGTAAACAGCAATAATACTAAAATCAACAAATCTAATTGTTTCAATTATTTTAATAAAAAAACCAAATTATAGAATGAAATGGGAAAGAATGACTTTAACCAATATCTGCATTCGATTTGCGATAACCATTAGAAAGAAGAATGGAAATAGCTTCATCGAATTTATAGAGATACCAGTTCAACCCAATGACGGCAGTAGAAACATATCAAAAGCCCAAAGATTGGTATCATCGCTTATATAATAACTTATGGGCTACAATACACATGCATATTATATACTATAATGTGGCAAACTTTCTACTAATGCAGATCTTATGAAGCTTCCCTTTATTCAAAGTTTTTTTCTTGTGCATGTGCACATTTTTGATTGAAAATTCATTAACCTCCTGACTGGTTTTTACTTTGCAGGAGAAAGAACCCCATTTCATAAGTTCACATCGCTAAGAAATACCTACTAGCATTATTTTTTGCAAAAACATTTAGTAAAGATAGAAATTCATTACCCAAAATGAATTTAGTTGGCTTCCAAAAGTTGGCTTCCAAAAGTTGCAAGCGTAAACTGACAGCTCCAACTTGTAAAAAGAGCATTCCATTAAAAAGAGCACTCCAATTATCTATATAAAATGACAGCTCCATTTTGGCAACTTGTACTATTAAAACTTTACATTGATGACACCAAACAATGAAAACTTACCTCCTATGTTGCCAAAATGCGGTGACAGCACTCCATGAACCATTTAAACCAAAATCCAGGCAAAATCCTTCATGCAATTACAATTGCATACACCTAAAAATGAGAATATAATCATTGTTATAATACCCCCAAAGAACCAAATACCACACTAAGCAAAAATATTGGGCAAAATGTGAAATATAATAATACCTTGTTGTAATACTATATGTACCCAGGCGCCCAATCATTTATGCCATGAAAAGCACAAAAAGATAATAATACCCTAAGTGTACCTAGTAGGCTATTACCTACCATCCAAGCTATAACTTGAATCCAAAAAGTTAAATTATCCAAAAGCTAATACAACTATATATATATATACATATACTAGATATAATAAGATAAGGACAGTAGTTCAAGCAAGTGGCTGAGTGGCATCAGGAGGCTGTGTTTCATCAGAATCAAGCTGAACTTGCTGGATAGAAAAACGAAATTGTGATAATGCAGCTAGCATCTCGCTTCCCAGCACCTCGCTTCCACCCAAGTGGCGCCCCATACTCTCCATACATTTATTAAATCTTTCCATATTTGCTATGAATTCAGTCTTCTCAGCTCGCGATGCAGCATTCTCACGCTCAGCCTCTTTTCTTCTCGCCTCTGCCTCCTCATACAATTGCTTATATTTTTCCACTTGTTCAGTCAAAGCTGCAGTTGCTTTGGCAACCTTCCCACCAATTGGCTTGCCCCCACACCCAACACCTCGCTCCCTTCCATGTTTATCTTCCCCAAACACCTGATAGAATGCACGCTTTCGGGCCTCACTAGGCTGCGTCCCCTCTGGCATTTGTGATACGAGATGCTGAATTTGAGACTACAAAACACAGCCCATTCGTGAGTTAGGCAACAATATATTATGTAAATAATTTTAAAACTAAATGTATCTTAAACAATAATAAAGGGTTAGTCATATATACCATTGCCTCTTTTGCAGGAGGGTCCATGGACTTGTTTTTTTTAGTGTAAGTGATCTCAAACATTCTGACTTTATCAGGATATACCCCTGTCTCCATCTTCTGCCATCATTGAAAGAGAGTGCATGGAATTACTTGACACTTTAATAAATACATAAAGTTAATATAAATAATGATGACAAATACATGAAGTTGACATAAATAATGTTTAGAACTATATATATAAAAATGTTACATCCAACTCCCGGAGATACGCGAAGGAATGTGTGCCAACAGTGTGGTGAATGGTTAATTTCGATCTATTGTCTTCATTCTGCACAGTCATACTCTGCATTTAATTTGCACATAATTACAGTGAGTAGTAGTGGATCCAACATTTAGGAACTTGAACCAATAGCAACTACTAGCTTGGCTATAATTAAGCACTTAAACATCTTTTCTTTTATTACAAAAATATCAGTTCATACCTCATTTTTCTCCGTGTGCCATAGGTCAACCAAACTCACCCATTGAGAAGGAATCACATCTTTCTCTGGACGTGATTCATATTGTTGTTGAATGGGCAGGTTAGGATTAAAGTAATCTTCCTTCAACTGATATTTCCATTTCTTCCACAAGGTATTGAATTTTTCCAGCACCCATTCGCGAGACCTATCTGGATGGATATCAAAGTGTTGCTGCAATACATCCATTACAAATCATTACAAAAGTTATATAATGGAGAAATTCTGCAAGCATACAAAATCAAAAGCAACAATATGGGTCTGTTTTTTTGTCTGTGTGGTTTTTTAATAAACAATCTTACCAACACGGAATTCATCATGTTGTCTTTAAGCGTAGTGGGGATGTGCCTCCAATCAGGGTATGATAGTGGGACCATTGAGCCCATACGCGCTAATTGGCCTATATGGCGAGATATTGTCTTCGAGTCTTGCCCAATTGGCTGGTTTCGGTCATTTAACTCCACTTTGATTCTTCCTTCGCGCATCCTTCTACGGGTGGACCTATTGTGTCCACGGGTTGTCTTGGGGACTGTTATACACAAATACAAATTCAAGATTCAGCAAAGGGTTTAAAATTAATTAAAATAGTTCTGAATAAATCTATACTACCCATAAAGCAATATTGTATCTCAGGAAAAAATTTTGATTGACCATTAGACACTTATTTTAAATTTTTAAATACTTATTTGCCCTTCCTTTAAGTTTTAAATACTTATTTTAAATGTTAGAGAAGCAATGCAGCACACGTGTGCACCAACTACTAAAAGTAAAAATACACAATACCCATGCGAGACGAACCCTCCCCAGTATGTGAGTGAGAAGCAGATGGAGGACGATTGGATCCTGATGCCATTACAATCCTATCTGCAATCAATACAACGACTTTAATAATAACAAAAACAATATGTTTAGACATAGCCAAATAAATACAATACTTATCAGGTATAATAACAAACACAACATATTTAGATATAACCAAATAGATACAATACTTATCACCATACATAACCATATGAGAATTCAAACATGATTCAAAATAAACTAATTAGATTAAATTACCAAATGGATAGCACATCTCAACCTAATGTTAAGAATGTAAAGCATAATTGTTTTGAAACAAAATATGTTCCTCATCTTCTAAGTTCTAACATAATCATATAGTTACACCATAATAATTCCCTCAATCCTCAAACATGAAATCATGTTCCTCATGTTCTATGTCAGATTCATATCCTTGATCTCCTCCTATTTCATGTTCATCATTAACGGGTATTGGAGGCACATTTGCCCTAACTTCATCAACATTGTCAACATCGATTCCGGTAACATCTACATGGTCAGCAATCTGTACATCGCCCTCCAGATATGTCTCTCCATCATCTACATGCATCTCCCCCATGTTGAATAAGTCCCTTGGCATTATATTGATAGCGACATGCCACCCCTTTTCTACTAAGTCTTTAGCATAAAATACTTGCAATGCTTGAGAAGCTAGCACATAGGGTTCTTCAGTAATTAATCGACGACCAAAATTTACAAGTGTGAATCCGAGCTCATCTTGCTTCACACCTCGATCATTAACCCACTCACATTCAAATAGAACTACCTTTCTTGGCCCGGAATAATCAAGTTCGATGATATCCACAAGTTTGCCATAGTAAGTAACATCTGCATCATTTGTGGTGGTTGCAGTTACCCTAACTCCACAATTTTGTGTATTCTTCTCGTTATCAATGTCCTTCGTCCGAAACCTAAACCCATTGATGACAAATCGCTTACATTTAACTGCAAATCCACTAGGACCCCTAGCCAGCCATGTGAGGTCTGTAACAACATTGCCATCACCTTCCAATTGTAATTGATCCACCTACAAATATGGGTTACGATGAGGTGTTAGGCAGCTAGATAAGCTAACATTGTGCCGTATCTATTACTATCAAATATCATATACTTACGTTGGATTTAAACCAGTTAGGGAAATTATCTTTGTGCTTCCTCTTTAAAGATAATACTGGCATGTTGGGATTCTCAGACATCGTCATTTGATAGTGTTGTCTAAAGAGAAAATGTCACATAAATAGGTAAAATCGAAGGCAAGAAATATATTTCAAAAAGTACTAAATAAGTTTCATTAGGTAGCTTACTCAATAAATGGGAGCACTTCTGGGCAGTTAAACAACACGTACGAATGCATTTGTTCCAATATAGCAGGTGATATAGAGACGAAATCCTCTTTTCCTATAGAATGGCCTGGTCGTGAGAACATGGAAAGCCCTTCATATGTTCTATGTTGGACCGCATCATAATTCCTAGAAACACGATTCAACTTCGAATCCACATCCTGCAAATACCTTGAACAAAATGTTAGGCATTCCTCTACTATGTACCCTTCAGCAATTGAACCCTCTGGTCGACTTCGATTGCGCACATAAGACTTAAGAGTGCGCAAGTACCTATATAGAATGTATCACGCACCTTGTTAATTAATAATTTTAGAGGGATGAATCAAGATTTTATTGCAATAACTAAAAGGAAATTTTAATAATGTAACACAAACCTCTCCACCGGGTACATCCAGCGGTATTGAACAGGTCCAGCAAGCTTGGCTTCACTTGCCAAATGAATTGGCAAATGAACCATGATGTCAAAGAAAGATGGAGGGAATATCTTTTCTAGGCGGCAAAGCGTCAAAGCAATACGAGGTTCGAGTTTACCAAAGTCATCAGCTGTACTTGTTTTGGAGCATAACTCTCTAAAGAAACTGCTCAGCTCAATTAAGACCACACTAATGTTCTTTGGCAATGCCCTTCTCAATGCTATTGGAAGTAGTTGCTGCATAAGAACGTGAAAGTCATGGCTCTTTAACCCAACAAGTTTGCGTTGTTGAAGGTTGACGTAGCTCGATATATTAGCCGCATAACCATCGGGGACTCTAACATTCGATAACACTTGACAGAAGATATCCTTCTCATGTGGAGACATTGTGTAGCATGCTGGAGGCAAATCTTTTTTTCGCTTCTCATTCCTTCCTTCCTTGTCTGGATGAAGACCTGGCCTAATGCCCATTTCTTCTAAGTCAAGACGTGCTTTATAATGGTCCTTTGTCTGTTTATCAATGTTCAACAGTGTTCCAACCACACTAGTACATATGTTCTTCTCAATATGCATAACATCCAAATTGTGGCGTATTAGAAGGTGCTCCCAATAAGGTAATGTAAAAAATATACTCTCCTTCTTCCAACCCAAAACAATGCTGCCATCAAATTTCCTAATTGTACGAGAAGATGAACCCTCATTTCTATGCTTCCCCAATGTGACGTTAATGCCGCGTACCTGTTCTAACAAATCAGACCCAGACAATGTGGGAGGAGCGGGCCGCATTTCAATTTTTCCATCAAAAGGTGTTTTCTCTCGACGATATCTATGGTTCAATTCTAACCATCGTCGATGCCCCATAAAGCAAGACTTCCCACAATTACTTAATCGCAGTGACCAAGTGTCTATGTTGCAATAAGGACATGCATAAGGTCCTTTAGTGCTCCACCCTGAGAGGTTAGCATATGCAGGGAAGTCATTAATGGTCCATAACAATGCTGCACGCATCGTAAAATTCTGCTTGGTTGATGCGTCATAAGTGTATATGCCATCATCCCACAAATCCTTCAACTCAGCTATTAATGGTTGCAAGAAGACATCAATGTCATTTCCAGGTGCACTAGGACCTGGAATAAGCAACGACATTATGAAATAAGGTTGCTTCATGCATAACCATGGTGGTAAATTGTATGTCATCAAAACAACAGGCCATGTGCTGTGCACAGTACTCTTTATGCCGAACGGATTGAAGCCATCGCTCGCCAAACCTAACCTGACATTACGAGTCTCACTCGCAAAATCCGGGTACCTTCTATCAAGGGTTGCCCATGCTTCAGAATCAGCAGGATGCCTTAACACCCCATCTTTGTTACGACCCTCATCATGCCATTTCATTAAGGATGCTGTTTTAGATGACATGAAAAGTCGTTGCAACCGTGGCTTGAGAGGAAAGTGGCGCAATATCTTTGCAGGTACTTTCCTTTTGCTCGTAGATGACAAATTCACATTATCTTCATTGTTTTTCCACCTTGACGTACCACATACAGTGCATTTTTCTTCATTCTCAGTCTCTCTCCAATACAACATGCAATCCTTAGGGCATGCATCAATCTTTTTGTACCCAAGTCCTAAATCCCCAATCATCTTCTTTGTTTCATAGAACGACTTTGGTAAATTTTCACCTTCAGGAAGTGCCTCTTTTAGTAACTCAAGCAACACGCTGAATGATTTGTCACTCCATCCATAAACGCACTTTACTTGGAACAATCTAACAACGAATGAGAGTTTGTTGAACTTCTTACATCCTGGGTACAGTTCTTGATCGGCATCAGCTACAAACTTATAGAATTTAGCTGCATCAACATTAGGCTCATTTATGGAATCATCTGGCCCACCTGCGACATAAGGATTCCCAAAAAAATCTTCTAACATTCCATGCATATCATCACCTTCTTCAGATTCATCTTCATCTTCATCTGGCATTGCAGCAGTACTGGGATCCATATCGAACGTTTCCCCGTGCAAATACCAAACGCAACGTGCGTAACTATTGTCAAATCCAAAACACATCAAGTGTTCATAAACTTCACCACCAGTAAGCATCTTAGTGTTATAACATTTGTCACATGGACATGGAATCCTTCCATCAAAGGATGCTTTCTCAAATGCATGTTTGATGAATTGACGGAGACCTGCTTCATACGCAGGACCCGGCCTGGTCTGATTGACCCAACTCTTGTCCATATTAGGGTACTCAAGTTGTGGAAGTAAAAGGCTGTCCACAAGTATAAACATACGTACTTTAATGATCATCGTTAACTAATGTGACTCGTTGTCATAGAGTAAGGAGTTTATAGATATAGAATAAGGACGTATTTAGGAAGATAGAATTTGTTTTTCCATATATGCCTCTGATGTTGGAAATTAACCCCAACTCATGTCTATATCGGGCTACCCAAGTCGAGGATGTAAGATGTTGTTCACAAGTATATACACATATATATAATTTAATGCTCATCGGTAACTAATGTGACTCGCTATAAAAAATTAAGGAGTTTATAAATATAGAATAAGGATGTATTTAGAAATATAGAATTCATATTGGCATATATGCCTCCCATGTTGGAAATTATGTACGCACGCCTGGCCTTTGTAGGTCTAAAACATATTCCTCACTTCCTGGGAGTTTGGTTGCATATATAATAAGGCAACAAATTGAAGGTTTACTGGATAAAAGAAGTGTTCAAGTCCAAATATGTTTCGCCCCATCCTATTTAAATGTTTCTTCTAATTCATAGAAGGCATGTTCAATAAAAATAAATTAAAAAATAAAAAGAAACATCCTTATAATACATTAGCTATGTATTCATCTCCCATGGTATGTCATATTATGGTATGAAAATTACACAACATAAAACGCTTTTATATTCAATAAATGATCTCAAACATAAGTAATGGAGCACAAAAACTCACCTACAATTTTAAGCAATTGTGGATAAGAAATTGTAGATAGGAAACCCTACAAAAAAAGGGGGAAAATCTCATCAGTCAAGGCATAGAAAGGCATTAAAAAACAAGTAATATAGTATGCATAACTCAATGCTATTCAATACGCATGTGATAGAATGTTACAATCCTACAAGGTTGGTGGTCCTATCCCATTTAAGAATTATATACTTCTCAACTATTAAAGTTAGTACATATATTAGATACTTTTAGGGAAATTTCGGCAGCATTTCCTTATAGTTCTCCAAGTACGTAATTTAGAGATGAAGCGCATCAATATACGATCCTCTCTAAGCTCGTACCCAGAGAACATTAGGAACGAATACCGAAACATCCATAAAAGTATCCAATGTACATTAAAATAATAATTGAGAAATATATATTCCTAAACTGTACAAATGTACAATTCATGAATGACTCCGTGTCAAGATATCAAACTACAATCATCAACACATTGATTATGTCAGCAAATTATCAGCTCGTTTCAAACTGATACAAAGAAATTTACTTGACATCATCTAATGGTTGAAAGAAAAATAGTTAAACACTGTATCCACGGACTCATTCTTGAACGGGAAATCTAAGGGGTTATGAACATGCAAATACAATAAAGAAGCCAACTTGGAGGTATGCAATTATCAAAACATGACATAAAAGGAAATTTTAATCAAATCAAATCATCCAAGCATAGCATAACATAAAACCCAAATATCAAATCAAACAGCATCCAAGGATAATTTTTTTTCCTCAAAGTATATTAATCGAAAACATTAAATCAAACTAAAAAAATTTCCTCAAGCTTCATGGTAAAGTAAAGAGAAGAGAAGAAACCCTAACTATTAAATGAAACAAATATTCTAAAAATCAGTCAATTAAGAACATATTAAAGCCAATAAAGTCAGTTGTGGTCAAGCGGACAGATGGGGGCTAGCAAGGGCGATGGCTCAGAAATGAGGTGGAGCTTTAATATCCGAGAAATGGAGGGAACTGGAGGCTACTAGATCGGAGAGGAGCCGCACCAAATTCACCTAACATGGACATTGCCTCTCATTGACAATGCATTTTCAAGACCTTTAAAACTTTGTCAAAATTCACAGCCAAAAAAATTCCATCAAGCACCAAACGGACGGGGATATTATAGTTGAGACCAGGGTGTTGGCAAAAAGCAACCTAATAAATTAGAGGCTTTTATATATTAAATGGCATAAGTGTATTATTATGTATTAATAGAGATATAATAGTAAAAGTGAGTAGACAATTAGGGCGGGTTTGGGACGGGTTTTTAATGAAAATTCCAACCCCGGCCCAAACCTTAATGGTTCTTAAAAAAATCCCAAACCCGTCAGTACCCCATTAAATAATATCTCAAATCCTTCCCACTAAAAGCGGACGGGACGGGTCCCGAAAAAACCCCGTCCCTATTCACACCAAACATTTTGTCAATTTTTCAAGTATAAGAAAATTTTTGGTTTTTTAAAAAAAAAAAAAATTTATAATCAAATAAAAAATTTGGTTACCTGTTACCGTATTGTTGAAGTTTATCTTCGCAAATAAACATGTGGATATACTCCCGCAAAATGAAAAAATTGTGTGGGCTGTGGACATACGCTACTATCAATATGTCGCTATTGGGATTTTATTTTTTATAAAAAAAAAAAGAAAAACCAAAATTTGGGTTCTTTTTATTTATTAATTGGGTCTTCGTTGGTATTAAAACAAAACAATTAGCTTGTAATTTTCCTACTCTAGTCAATGGCCTTTTTGTGTTGAAGGGGATAACCAAAACAACAAAACTAGCCCATGCAACTACGTGATAAAAAAAACAACCAAACAAACTATGCAAGGTTTGTCTCGGTGTGCAAACCAAAAAGAAAAAACAACTCTTGTCCGTGAATGGATCATGGGGAAATGAGGTTCGTTCAACTTCTTTATACTCAGTTTGGATCCCAGGAATTGGCGGGACTACAAGGAACTCAACGACATAAATTTTGTTACCCAAACACATGAGACCATACTCGCTACATCAAGAATATTAAGTGGACTAAAAATCGAGCTACCAGAACACACACACACAAGATCATGGGCCCTTGGACAAATGGGTGCCCATGTTCTTCCAATTCGACCACATGTATCCTATCCAAGGGAGGTGTTTCGCGTTCGGCTCCTTTCTTGGCTTGGTTGTGAGCTTTCTTTGGCTTCAATTCTCCCGATGTTGTTTCAGCTGCTTCCTGGCCTTTCCCTCGTCAATTCCAGCCTCTGTTTTCCTTTGCTTATTTGCTGCTCCTCTGCTCTTTCTTTACTTTTTATTTTCTCGTTCTGTTGGCGGGTGTTTTGCAGGGTGTGTTTTGGAGGGTGTATTGGGTGGTGTATGCTTTGAGTGCATCTTCTTGGCTGCAGGGGGGGTGTTTCTTACTTGCTAGCTATTTTCCAGCGGGGTGTATTTTGTTTCCCAACCCATTCTAATTAATAATACAATTTCCCGTTGATCAAAAAAAAAATGTATCCTATCCTTAGAAAATCCCCAAATTAAAAACCCAAAAAAACCTTGCAAACGTTAAAAACCCCTATATAATTCCAGCCGACAAATTGTCTCACACTATTGAAAAAATTAAAACCCAACCCAAACACTCAAGAACATTAACGACTAACATCTGCTATACAATGAATCACACCAAAACCCAGCCAAGAAACTAAACCTAATCAAGAGCATATAAAACCCTAATGTATATGCACATGTAACAATAACATGAAAGCAGATTTTTTGACAAAGATCAGAAGCAAGAAATACGTGAAAGAGAAACAGAGAATGCAGCAAAAAAAAAAAAAAAAACATTCACGGTGGAGTGCGATAGATCTCTACAGATTGAGAGAGAGGGGGAGAAAGGGAGAGAGACATACCTTGGACGAACTCCGGCGACGCCGGCGGCAACCGGCGGCAACTTCTGGCAAAGTGGATCAGCACGTTGTCTGCGTGAGTGAGGCGCGCAATTGCAGATGGTAGCTGGCGTTTCTGGAATGTTGTGGAGAACTCTTGCAAAAGCTTATATATTAAAAGCTAAAGCCACGGTTTTATGGTTAAAATATCGTCACCAAATAGGCACGGGAATTTATCGTCTCACAGAGTTAAAAAACCGTCCCAGAGGAGTTCCAATTACGCGGTCTTTTGCGCGCCATTTTATTCTTTGGGGAAGAGCTGTAATGCTAAGGGACGGTTTTACACGTACCGTGCTAGAGTGTAAAATACCGTGACGGTTTATATATACCGTCTCTGAGCCATTTTTCCGGGCACGGTACATAAAAAGGGTGCCTAAATTTCGTGCCTTATCTCCCTTTTTTTTGTAGTGTCCACAACTCGTCATAAGGAAGGACTCAGTTCAGCGATATCGCTTGGGACCATGGAATGGTCACCAGTTTAGTGGTACGTCTAAGTTAACACGGAATCCAATTTTTTACTTCCATTTAGTTATTAATCAGAAGGAGATGTATTATACTTATGAGCTTCCTAATAGCTCAGTTGTTACTAGGGCGATGTTGAATCAGAATGGCATTCTTCAGCGCTCCATTTGGGTCGATCGAGCCCAAAGTTGGAACCCATACAGAAACTTAGCGGCAGATACCTGTGATAGTTATGCTATTTGTGGTGGATAAAATATTTGTGACACAGCCAAATCCCCAATGTGTGAGTGTTTGATAGGATACGTGCCAAAATCCCCAGTAGAGTGGGATATGGCTGATTGGTCAAGTGGGTGTGTTCATAGGATGCCGTTGGATTGCCAAAAGGGAGATGGGTTTAAAAAGTACTCTGATTTTAAAATGCCGGACACATGGTATTCTTGGTTCAATGCGAGCATGACTCTTGAGGAATGTAAGTTGGTGTGTTTGAAGAACTGCTCTTGTATGGCTTATGCAAATTTAAATATAAGTGCAGGAGGAAATGGGTACTTATACACTACAACAAATCAGGCTTTTAGCGACAAATTTTTTGGCGACAAGCACAAATTTGTCGCCAAAGGCATACTTGTGGCAACGAAATAGCATTTTGTCGCCAAAATAGGCCAAACACACATTTTGGCGACAAATCTAGCAAGTTTGTCGCTAAAACTTGTTGCTAAAACGTTGGCGCCAAATTTTGGGTTGGCGCCATTTGGTGGGAAAGACTTTTGGCGACAAACCAATGTATTTGTCGCAAACTAATTAACAAAACGACGCCGTTTAGCATGTGTCTCATTATTGGCGACAAATGCTTTTCGTTGCGAAAGAGGCACTAATTAGCGACAAAATACTATTTCTCGCTGAAACTTTGGCGCCAAATTTCTTGTTGGCACCAATTGGTGGGAAAGACTTTTGGCGACAAACCAACGTATTTGTCACAAAAAGAATTAATAAAACGACGCCGTTTAACATGTGCCTCACTATTGGCAACAAAGTTATTTCGTTGCGAAAGATAGCTTATTAGCAACAAAATTCTATTTGCCACTAAAATTTTGGCACTGAATTTCATGTTGGCGCTAATTGATGGGAAAGACTTTTAGCGACAAACCAACGTATTTGTCGCAAAAAGAATTAATAAAACGACATCATTTAGCGTGTGCCTCACTTTTGGCAACAAAATTATTTTGTTGCGAAAGATAGCTCATTAGCAAGAAAATACTGTTTGCTGCTAAAACTTTAGCGCCAAATTTCTTGCTAGCACCAATTGGTGGGAAAAACTTTTGGCGACAAACCAACGTATTTGTCGCAAAAATAATTAATAAAACGACGCCGTTTAGCATGTGCCTCACTATTTACGACAAAGTTATTTTGTTGCGAAAGATAGTTCATTAGCAACAAAATTCTATTTGTTGCCAAAACATTGACATCAAAACTGGACCAGGTGAACTGGCAACATAAACCCTTGGCTGGTTTGATTTGAACATTGGATCTAGCTATAATCATGTTCAACCACTTAAACCACTGAAATTTATCGTGAATCGGTAGTAACCGGGTTGGCTTGATTATGCCACTTCCTACCATGTGTTTTTCAAAAAATAAAAAATAAAATAAAACTTAAATAACAACTACAAGGGCTTGAACCTAGCATCACTTATCTCATCTTACGCTCCACCAATTCTCCTACACTTTCTTTTTGTTACAAATGCAACATAAATTATATTTAAAGGTTATAACATGATACTAGCTCATGGTTGAACAAGTGACCCACCCTTCTTATTAGGTTGATGTCTGATTTGAGTCAGATAATTATACCATTAGCAGGTCGAGGTTATATAAGATATTTGCTACTTAGAGTACCCTCACAAAAGGAAAAAGTTGTGTCTATGATACAAATAGCTTTTGATTGCCATAGTTAAACTTCAAGTCAACGATTGAATAGATTCCAGCTATAATCAGGTTCAACCCCTTAAATCAGTGGAATTTCTCTTGAACCGCTACTAACTAGGCTAGTTAGTCTATGCCACATCCTACCATGTGTTTCCCCCCCTCCCCCCCCCCCCCCCCCCCCCCCCCAAAAAAAAAAAAAAAACTACTTTAATAAGAAGCACAAAAGGAAAAAGATGTGTCTGTGATACAAATAAAAAAAAAACCTACTTTAATAAGAAGCACAAAAGGAAAAAGATGTGTCTGTGATACAAATACCTTTTGATTGCCATAGTTAAACTTCAAATCAACGATTGAACAAATTTCAACTATAATCAGGTTAAACCCCTTAAACCAGTGGAATTTATCTTGAACCGATACTAATCGGGCTGATTAGTCTATGCCACATCCTACCATGTGTTTTTCCCAAAAAAAAAAAAAAAAAAAAAAAACCACTTTAATAACAAGCATAAAGGCTCGAACCTTCCATCATTTACAACGTCCCACACTCCACCAATTCTTCCACCTTCACTTTTTGTTACATAGTGCAACATAAATTATATTTAAGGGTTTTAACATGATACTAGCCCACTATTGAACTAGTGACCCACCCTTCTTACTAGGTTAATGTTTGATTCGAGTTAGATAACTATGCTATTAGTAGGTTGGGGTCCCACAAGATACCCACTAATCAGAGTACCTTCCCAAAGGAAAAAGATAGATATGTTTGTGCATTTGTTTTTATCTTTAGATTCTAAGTGCAGGGCAATGATCAAATGATACAAATACCTTTAGATTGCCATAGTTAAACTTAAAAGCAACGATTGAACGGTACAAAGACTTTCGATTACTTAATTAAAATTTTGAGTCAATGTTCAAATTGTATGAAAGACCTCTAATTGCCAAGATTTAAGTTCCAATCAATGATGGAGCGATAAAATGACATCCATAGCCAGATTCCATGTATAAATCAAGATTTGTGTGCTAAATCACTTTTTCTTTTCACTTATACGTTCAATATATTTTTTTAATTAAAAATAAAAATAATTATAAAATTTATTTTAATTTATACATCTTTATTAGCTGATCCATTTAGCCTGATTGATTGAACTAAGTTGAACCAATTCGTTCACTTAACTAAACCAATTTTTGAAAGGTTAATTCAAATGAGTATGTTTCTTTCCTTTTAATTAAAGTGCAATTTTAAAGATTTTACGGAGTATGTTCCTTACTTCTTTGAACTATTAAAAAAATTAAAATCAAGATTTTCACTCAAGTAGAGTTTCAAAAAATTATATAAAATTCAGCAATAACATTATTTATTTATTTTAGGTCATTGGGGAGATTTGGAGGGAAATGAAAATTTATTTATAGAATTAGGACACTCAAGTAGAATTTGAAAATTTTATAATTTCAAAAAAAAAAAAAAATTTCGGCAATAACATTGTTTAGAATTTTGGGTATTAGGGAGATGTGGAGGGAAATTAAAATTTTATTGTCAAATTTATTTATTAATTGGTAGCAGAAAGGTGGGAATTTGAAAGAGAATCATCAAAACGACGTCGTTAGACTTGGGGGGAAATTTATCCCATTTTGTCTCACCCGCTAAAACCCTTATTGGGAGCACAATCTCCATTCATTCTAGAACTCTCCCTCCCTCTCTCACACAGAAACCCCCAATCTCGCAAAACCCTCTTCTCCCGCAAATCTACATTCTCTCTGTAGCATTACGTACCCTCTTCAATCCAAATCCAAGGTGCTCCTGGTGACAAAGGAACATCGGCTAATGAAGGAATAAGGGCTTCTTCCAATCACGAACAGGGGATCTCCAACATCCAGGTCAAATCTCTCAGTTTCTTCTTCTCCTTCTTTTTCATTTGTAATTTTGAGTTAGTGTCCGATTGGAACCCATAATTGGAATTAGAATTAAGAATTGCAATTCTAATTCCAATTCAGTTGGAATTAAGCCAAATGATGATTCCCTTGTTTGGATGCCATTAGGAATTGGAGAAAAATAAATAAATTTTGACCTTTATCTATTTTTTTGTTGGGTTGATTTCCATCTAAGAACTAGTGAGAGGAGGAGGGTACGATAAGCGGTAGCCATTGTCGGCACTCAAAATCATTGTTGGCAATGGTAAAAGAGGTGGGTAGCGAAGTGATTATGTGTGTGTGTGTCTATATATATATATATATCGCCAACCGAAGTGGGTAGCGAAGTGATTATGTGTGTGTGTGTGTGTGTGTGTCTATATATATATATATATATATATAATGGAGGGTTATATCTGATGGTGGATTCATGGTGGGATCTTATAAAGGAATGGGTTGAGGAAGAGTGCTGTAGCAGAAGAGGGCTTGATTGTAAGTATAGTGCTGTTGCGGTGGAGGGTTATATATATATATATATAACTCGAGAATCCACCATCAGATACAATTCTGTTCAATATCGTCCAAAAAAAAAAAAAAAAAATCCCAAGAAAAAGAAAGGAGAACACTTCATGAGAGGTGTTTCAGATCTGATACAGATCTGTTCACCATTGTCCCCCCCCCCCCCCAAAAAAAAAAAAAAAAACACAAAAAAAATCCCAAGAAGAAGAAAGGAGAACACTTTGGGAGAGAGAGGTGTAGATGAGCTCCGTATACAATCTCTTCAACGTCATTTCGAAGGTTGAGATTGTTCCGACACTGTAGAAAAGAAGATCCAGATAATGCATCTGCCAGAGAGGTAAAAAAACGAAACCCAAATTTCTGGGAAATTTTGATTAATTCCATATCTAATATTATATCTGCTTGAGCAATTTTTTTTATCAATGATGGAGGGAGTGGCCTATGTTTAATTGTTAGGATTGAGGATGCTAATTTAGGAGTGAGTTTTGATTTCTATTTGCTTTCCTCAGCTGCTTGCTAGTGGGGTTTCTTCTTGTGTTCAGTTAGTGTCCTTTTTGGAAGTGGCATTATGGATAGGAAGATGTTCTCTGCTTGGTTGGTTTTTAGAAACAATTGTAAGTCAAGTTTCTTATTCTATTTGCCGCTTGCTTATGCTGCATCAATTTTGGGATTCTTATAGTTTTGATTCTTATGGAGCAATTGGTTTAAGACTCTTCTTGACAGGATAGTGCAGCAGTAGGAAGACCTAAGTGATTACAATTTTGGTTGTTAGCTATGAGTATTTGGAATGGAATAACAGATGCATAGGAAGATCTATTTTATTTTATCTTATATATTACATAAAAAATCTTTATATATGTTGGATTAATGAAATCTTTGTTTATATTGTGAGAAATTCTATATTATTCAAGCTGGAAAGATTTGAAATTTTTATTAAGTGGAAAGAAGACTGGTGTTAAAGAAGAACAAAAACTCTGTTTGCTCAGAAATGCTGGAAATCTTAAACAGTGGCTCAAAATTATAAAATTTTGTGCTATTTTGATTTGGTTTTTGGACTTAAACTTCTGGATATTTTCAGTATATATGTTAACGGTCATTTGTTGTTTAATTTCGTAACAAAACCTTAAGAATTTTATTTTTAGTATAATTTCAAAGTTGAACTTCAGATGCTATTACAGAAATTTCTGCTGCTGTGGTTCATTTTAAAAATTCATTTTAAAAATAGTTATTGATGTCCATTTGTTACGATATTTATATGTTAGAAAGCTGAACAAGTCTAGTTTCAAGTAAAATTACTTTGGAAGCCCAATTCTTTAGGAATTGAACCCAGAAAATTTATTTAGACATCAACCTTCAAGCTGTTTCTGAAATTTCAGAATCTATCTTTAGACTTTAATATTATTTTTGAATTAAAGGGCTTATGGGTATTGTCTAATTGATATTTTTTTCTCAATATTTCAATATTTAAGCTTTATAAGGCAAGTTGAATCATTGAATTTCGATTTTTGTGGAGTTAGTTATGAATTTTCTAAGTTTGACTGTCATATGATAAGAATGTTGAATATTGCTTAGTAGCATGGATTATACATGCATGGTATTTGTGAATTAGTACTTGTAGTACATGTTACAGATATTCTGAAGTATCTTGAGAAAAATATAAATGTCATGTTGTTGTGAAAACATTATTGATAGAAATTGTGTGCTATTTTGATTTAAAATTAAGCTTGGTGTAGCTTGTGATATTTTATTATAATTTTAAAAGTTATACATTTGATTGGAAGCTTGAATGGTATATCATCCTTGAATGGAAAATAAAGCAAGTAGGGATTGTGCACTTGGGTGAATGACCCTAAATCTGGCCAGGATATTAGGTTAGTGTTTCCCAGTGGAAATAGATCGGAAAGGCCAATATTGGGCATGTGTCCCTGGTGTAGCTAGGCTGGAAAAGCAAGGATTGGTATTCAAGGATGGAATAAAATTAACGGAATTCACGTGGAAAGGTTAGATATATTCCTATGTGTATGGAATAACTAGGTTTTGTTTTATGAATTGATATAGTTTTCTAGGATGAGATATTTGGAATTGAAATGGTGAACCATGAGTAGTTAGAATTGTATACTCAATATATATATGGGTTAGATTTTAAATTCATATGTAGATTATTGAACATAAAAGAGAAGAAAATATTATCGTTAATATTTATTTGAGATTTCCTATTGGGTTTGGAAGTTTTCTCTGTTGTCTTTACAGGTAAAGGTGCTTATGAAGAGAACTCCTCAATTCCGGAATTGTCTTAAAGCTTCGCTATGATGTGTTTAGTTTTGATCATGTATATATAGCATGCCTAGTTGAACATATAAAGTTTTGGGATGAACATGTGGTTGAGGATACATTTTGATATACGTTGTGAAACATGAACTTTGTATATTTTGGGCTGAGAAGTAGCCTAGTATCCTCAACATGGTTTGTAATATTCTGGTATGTGAACTATGAAGAAGTTATGTATTGGGGTATGTTAAAAAGCTATGTAAAATATATCTTAGAGATCCTACTTATGTTATACAGAGGGCTTGTATGAATGTATTGTGACTAGATAGATTTAATAGTAGAATGGCATCATGGTTATAATAGAGAATTGAACTTGATTTTTCAAATGAAAGTTTTTTTTGTAAAGTTTGAATTCGATATGCTTCTTACATTTTCTTTTTTTTTTTTATGATGTAGACAAGAAGCATTACAAAAGCAAAGAACAGATCATAGCTCATGGTTAATCACATTTTGGGTTCGAAGTCATTTGTCAATCGTCGTCTTATAGGTTAGGTAGGAAGCTGTGGAGACTAGGCAGTAGTTTGAGTTGGAGTTGGAGGTTGAGACAACTAGGTAGGAAGTTGTGGATATTAGGCAGCGGTTTGAGGCACAGCAGGCAAAGATGCAAGAGATGAGGATCAAGCAAAATGAGATGGAAACCTTGTCGAAAACCTTGATGTCACAAGCATAGCTTCTTCATAAATGGTAAGTTATATCTCATGTTTACATTTAATAGTACTAGTTGTGTTACTTAGAGGTTTGAAATTTACAAATATAATTGTGTTTAGGCTTCTTAGGGAAATATCAATCGAAATGCCCTAAAATTAGACAACCACTTGGTGGGTCAAAACAAACTTGTATAAACAAAATAGAATCCAAGATGGATTCCCGATTTGTAAAATATTTAAAATTTTTGAAATTAGAAATTTAGGTTTACAAATATAATTGAACTTGAGCTTTACAAAGGAAAAATGTCAAATATTAATCACAATGCCTCCAAATTAGACCACCACCTTGTGTGTAGTCGGTGTTTTCATTTACGTGTGTTGTTGCTAGGTTGAGTTTGTTTGTATGTTTGTTTTGTTTTTTGTTTTTTCTGTTTAATTGAGTGTGGTCTTGAGTTGATTTGTAGTTGGGGTAGTTTAGAAGTAGCATGGATATTTTGGCTTTGTTTTTGCCGGTTTGTTGTGAGTTGTAATTTTCTTTTTCTTCTAAGTTGGTGTCTTTTTATTGATTAAAAAACAGGGAAAAAAAAGAAAGATATTATATACTCACATTATATTCACTTAAGATGATGAATAATCCAAAAGAACAATCCTAAATCTAATGTATGGCTTATTCTTATATTTAATTCTAAATTCCAAATATATTGATATTTTATTGTTTTATTTTGCAGATTGGAAACATCTGAAGCTGATTGCTCATGTATGCTAGCTTAGCATTTGGAGTTGTGTTTTTCCATTTTTTCCTTTGGTTTGGTATTTTTATTAATAGTGCAATTTTTGGAAAGTTTTATAGGATTTCGGAATTAATGTATTGAGAATATACAACATCTACATTTTTTGGATGGTGTAAGTTATTATTTGTAAGCAAGTTATACAAGTATTTGCAATCAAGTTATTATTTATAGGCAAGTTATATAGGTATTTGGCTGCAATGAAGAAAAAAAAAAGAAAAAAAAAAGAAGAACATTACATGTATTTGGCAACAAATTATTTGTTGCTAATAGGATTCTTTTGTTGTGGGGTGGAATCTAATTGGTAATAAAACAAAACATTGGAGACGAATTTATTTTATTGCAAATGGGTTTTTGATTGTTCTTAGCGACTAATTTATTTTGTAGCTAATAGAATCCCTATTTGGTGAACTAATAGTGGCAACGAAATAGTTTTGTCGCAAATAGTGTTTAAAATGTTTTTATCGATAAAAGTATTTTGTAGACAATATTTGTATTTTTGCCAACGAAATAATTTTGTTGCCAATGGATGTTTTTATGCCAACACTTTCATATTAATTAGCGACGAATTTCTATAATTGGCAACGAATAGTATGTAATTTGGCAACGATGCCTTTTGTCGGTAATGGTTGATTATTGGCAACAAAATAAAAAATTGTTGCTAAATGAGCTTTTTTTTGTTGAAATTTTCGTAGTTTTTGCGACAAAATTTTATATTTGGCGACAAATATGATTCACGTTTGCGACAATTGTTTTTTGTTGCTAATGGTTAACTAATTGGCGATGATATACATTTTGTTGCTAATACATTCTCTTTTTAGCGGCAAAACCAAAGTTTTGTCGCCAATAGTCTTTTGCCACGCTCTTTTAGCCACGACGTGGCGACAAAATTTTTTCATCGCTAATACTTTTTGGCAACGATTGGAGTTGCTTTCGCGACAAACTCTTTTGTCGCCAAAAGCCTAATTTGTTGTAGTGAATTACTTTGGTTTGGTGACCTGATTGACATTAAAGAGTACTCTAAAGAAAGGTAAACGATCTACATAAGGATGGCTTCCTTTGAAGTAGGTATGAATTTATCATTTAAGCTAGAAAATGAAGTGTCTTATTCTCTATTCCCTTATCTCTATTATTTGCATTTCTATTCTTTCCTTAATAAAATTTAGAGCTTTGATGCACATTATCGTGAGGGTCTAAGGTGATGTTAGACTTCTCTATGATGCTTAAACTCTTTTATTTATTTTATTTTTTGTTTTTAAAGGGGAAAAAAAAAAAACCCTAGAAAATGGAGTGTCTTTACATTCTAGTGTCAAATATATATTTTCGTTGGTCAGCCAGAAATCATAGAAATTACAATTGAATATTCTGAGAAAACTGATTCTGCTTTTACATAGTATTCTGTTTTGCATATGATAAAATGTACTTTTATTGACAGAAAACAAAAACAGATAACTTAAAATCAATTTTCAAAGTGTTTACAATAAAACTGATTTGTAATTGCGCTAAAGCATGTGATCGAGTAACGGCTAAAAATACCCGGACTTCCTAATTTGTTCTGCTTTCTAATCCCTCTTTTTTTTTTTCCTTTTTTTTTTTTGCAATTAATTGCTTCATATGTATGTGGCTCCAACAGGAAGAAACGAAGTTGAATCATATTCAGCTCAGTTTTCTTAGGAGGAATGGTTCTCCTTGGCATGGGTCTGACCCTGTTCTTTAGGAAGAAGAATCAGCCAAGTAAAGGTAAACCAAATAGTTGCATTATAATAAAGTTACTCCTATACTTTCAAACTCTGCAACATAAGAATTTTGTTTACTCTGCCTCCATGTCCTACTCCCCTTCCATGAGTCAATTTAAATTGGACAACATGGACCCATCAAAGAGGTGATGGGTCTGTTATGTGATAGATTCCCTCTAGAAGAGTAAAAAAAATAAAATAAAATAGCTCAGGTGGCTGATTTTAGGCTTACTATTGTGCAATCTTTTTCAGTTTTGGTAACATAAAAAATAAAAAAAATAAAAAAAAATAATTGCCCAAGTTATTTTTCAGATGCTGGTGTGACCCAATTAAAATGGGAAGCATAGAAAGGGAGGGTAGTGCAAAAGGGAAACCATTCAATTATAGAAATGGGAAATTCTATGGTACCATTTGGTAATCTAGGAGGAACCCAACTTATGGAAGTTATCATGCCTGAGTCAGCCTTCCCTCAGTACTATAGAGGAAATGCACTTAATAGTTTTTTTTATCTATGTTGCAGAGGAAAATAAGCCCAGACCAGAAAGATGTTACACCATTGAAGAATTAGACTTACCATTATTTGACTTGGCTACCATAGCTAATGCCACCAATGACTTCTCAAATAACAATAAGCTTGGAGAGGGTGGTTTTGGACCTATGTATAAGGTAAAAATAGTTTGACTAACTCCCATTTCATGCCAGCTCTAAGCACCAAAGTCGGTATTTGTACTAGTTGTTTTTTATCACTACTTTATCCTACAATATTTCTACATCATGTATTTTTCATTTATTAGACAATGACCCTTTGATAGATTTAATCGTAGCTATTAGTGTTCTAATTGTAGCTATTTAAAAAGGTGTGTTACATTGATAGAGGTTTCCAACTTTTAACCAAAACTTTGGGCTTTTATATAAAAATTATAATGTTTTGGAATTAACATGGAGTGATAATTTTAAGGGTGCGTTGGAAGATGGGTAAGAAATAGCTATGAAGAGGCTCTCAAAAAATTCTAGACAAGGACTCAACGAGTTCAAAAATTAAGTAGTACACATTGCTAAACTTCAGCATAGAAATCTAGTGAAACTTCTAGGGTGATGCATCCAAGTAGATGAAATGATGTTGATTTATGAATTCATGCCTAACAAAAGTTTGGACTTCTTTATTTTTGGTATCACTCTCTCACATAACCCTTGTATATTCAATTCAACTTCTTTTATTTTTTTAGTTCAATTTCCTATTCCAACGACCATGCATGTGTTTTTCATCATACAAGCTTCACCAAAAGAAAAAAAAAAAAAAGAGAGAGAAAAAAAAAAAAAAAAGGTTTCCAAAACTTCTTACTTTTTGAGAGTGATGTCTTGACCAAAAAAACTATAACCATAAAAAAAAAAAGAAAAAAAAAAGGGGAAATTTAAAATACTAGCCATCAGCTGTTGTTGCCAAGAATAATGGGTGTTGCCAGGGGATGGCTTTGATTTTATTATTACACAAGTAGCCACAAGATTTCTTTTCTATTATTCTAATTAATTCTGGAGTTCTGGAGTCATTCAAGAATTTAAATATCTGTTGAAAAAAATTGGGTAGATCACTCACAAAGCAATCTACTAGATTGGCCTAAGCGCTTTCGCATCATAAATAGAATTGCTTAGGGGCTCCTTTATCTTCATCTAGATTCCAGACTAAGGATAATTCATAGAGATCTCAAAACAAGCAATATTTTACTAGACCATGAGATGAACCCAAAAATATCCGACTTTGGCTTATCTAAAAGTTTTGGTGGAAATAAGATTGAGGCAAACATGAAGAGAGTGGTTGGAACATAGTATGTTTTGAATGTTATTTTTAGTCATTGATTATCAACGTGTATCTTCGTTATCGAAAGAAAAATATCTATCTTATTTCAATGGTTTAATGCAGTGGCTATATGTCCCTAAGTATGCAATCGATGGATTCTACTCAATAAAATCAGATGTCTTTAGCTTTGGTGTTCTATTGCTAGAGGTAGTGAGTGGGAACAGAAATAGATGTTTCTATCATCCAGACCATCACCTTAACCTTATTGGGCACGCGCGTAAGTGTTTTGACCAATTCTTACTTATTTCTCTACGTTAAAATTACTAGTAATAATATGGTTTCAAATTGTTTAGGCATGGAGGCTTTATATAGAAGGCAGGCCTATGGAACTAGTAGATGCATTGATTGGGGACTTAGACAAACACAATATATCCGATGTATTGTGATCAATCCATGTGGGTTTATTATGTGTGCAACAATGTCCAGAAAATAGGCCTAACATGTTATCAGTGGTTCTAATGTTGGGTGGTGAGGGTGCATTGCCTTAACCTAAACAATCTGGTTTTTTCATTGAATGGAAACTTGTTGAAACATATTTATCATCAGGCAAGTATGAACCTTGTTCATCTAATGGTCTCAGCATTACATTATTAGAGGCTCGATAAAAGACATTTTATGTTGACGTTTTGTATGGATCAAAACCTTTAATTATTTATTTTAAATAAAAAACATTAAAATCATAATAATTGGTGCTCTTCGAGGCTATTTATTTTCTGTGTGTTATGTATGTTGGATTTTTTATAAATAAAATAAAAAATGTGTGATTCAAATTATTATTTATTATATGTGATTTTATGACCATTATGTCATTTATTTATTTGGTCCATTATTATGACTTAGTGGGCATAATATTATTGAGGGGTTACTCATCCTTTTGGAGAAAAAAATGGTTTTTCCATTATCATTTTTTTATGGTTTTTGAGTAGTCTTCTTCCTCTTCCTTGGAATGAGAAAACCAAAAAAGTTTTAGAAAGCTTTTCTCAATCCTTCTTTCTTCTCCGTCTATAAACTTCTTTTATATAAAATTCCATCTAGTTTTCTTTAATATTTGTTGAATATTTTCATGGAACGATCTAGAGTTGTTCGGTTCCTTGTACTTGCGAGTGCACATGTACGAGGAACACGATTGTTGTATCCTGGAGGGTTGGGATGCTAGAGGACCTAGATGTACCAAATGATTCACTTCGAGGGGCGCAAATCAACTCTTAAGGACAGTGTTCGCACATGTCTCAATCGATAAGTCTATTTCTTTTATTATAAATTATATTTTTGCATATTTTGATTTTCAACATCCATATATATTTTTGTTCAATATTTCCAACAATCTTAAGAGTTGAAATTTGTTGGGTGTCATTAATCAATTGATGTGATTATTTTGGTTTATAATTTACATGAATCGTGTGCAATTTGAATAATTGGATTTTCTTAGTCTATTCAATTCATTGATATTCTATTCTTTTGCATATATAATATTTTTGAGGTATGTGAGTTTGAATCATATCATAATAAATTGATAGAATTGCTTTTAGAAAGATGTTATTCTCAATATTTGAAATTCTTTAATTATATAATTGTTAGAATCTATTCATTGTTGGCACAATATTTTTACTAATGGAAGTTATGTAATTTGATTAGATAATACACTATCAAGTATAGTGTAATTTGATTCTATTTGGTGAATTTTCTGACTTTAATTGTTTGTTATTACAATCATACAATTTTGTGACAACTTAGACAAAAAAACGTTTCATAAACAATTTTAAATATTTTGGAAAAATGATGATTTAGTTTATATGATGGAGTATATATGCAATGATTACTTTTCTTTGTAATTTTGTGATATATTAATTTTCTTATTGATGAGAAGAGAATAACAAACAAATCATTGTTTTAGATATGGATTATTATTTGTTAATTTTTATTTTTTAAATTGAAATATAATTATTTTTTAGAATGGAGATATGCCTTCTACTACATTAATTAAATCTAAATTTTCTAATTTAACATGACAAAAGATTGTATGTGTTAATCTTTTGTAAGAGAATGAAAAATAACATTAGGTTATATTTGGAGAACGTATATATATGGGTTGAATCCCACAATGGTGTTTAGATAACAACTATGAATTATTAAAACAAATATAAACAATTTTATTTGAGTTGTATGTCTCGATTATATTTTCATTTTGTGACAATTCATGACATTGAGAATTTTAAATTTATAAGAGTTTTTCAATATCGATTCATTCTACTTTAATTGTACAAATGGATTTTGGAAATTTTGATCAAGCATATTATTTTATTTATGATGTCAAAATTATATCATTTTTATAATGCTTGAATTTGTGGGGTTTATTTTCATATTTAATTGCAGAAATATGAGATTGTTATATTCTTAATGAATATTTTAAAATATAAAAAATAACCTAATTTTATTAATTTCTCACCCTTGGATTTATTGGAGTTAATTGTTATATTTCGGTTATAGAGTTTATGATATGAATTAAATTTGATTTAATTTCAGCAATAAGGGTTGATCATTGTTAGTCAATTGATTATTTGTTTTTGTAATCAATTAACCATTAAATTTTAATAGCCGTAAGAAATTTAATGTTTGACTCTTGGGTTAAATATTTGTGACCGTTGAATTATTAAATATTGGTGATGGTTATATTATTAATTTTTTTTGACCGTTAGAGTTTGGTTATAAATCTTTGTGTTTGATTGCTAGAATAATATTCCATAATTATTTCTTTGATTAATATTTTAGCCCGAAGGTGATTAAAGTGAATATATGCATGTGACCAACCTTTCATTTATCAAGCTTAAAGAAATATTTTAAATTCATATATCTTCTTAGTCAATACAAAGTTGATTGAATTTAATAATGAAACATGAAATTATTAATTTATGTATGCATATTAACTTATGATTTTGATAAAGTATGTTTTAAGTATATATAAATAATTCTTATGAGAAAGAACATGATATTTATAAATTTTATCGCTTCAGATATGGGTTGAGAGATTATGTTATTGACATCAAGAAATACTTATATAACTTGGATGTTGTATTTGCGTATTATTCTTTTATATAGTGAAAAACATAATTTGATAATAAGATATATAAATGATAATTGAGAGTTATGTCAAATTTTATTTTGAATTTACATGCATCCTTGTTCAACTGTGGGGGTTGACAATATTGAGTTCAATAAATTTATTTATTTTAAAAAATATTTGGTACGTCAACTGGAATTAAATGAATTTAAAAACTGTGTTTTCTAAATGGTGTTGAACCATTTGTTATTTAGTTGCTAAGACACATATAAATTTTAATTATGAACATAATTTCTTAGCATTGAAAAACCTTGAGAAATTTGATTTCAAGTAATTTGGGTATGCTTATATGATTTAAGGTGTATTACTCTATCAGTTTGTTATTATTAGAAAGATACACATCTCATATATTTTTTGAATCTTTTAACAATGTTAAAAATATTACATGAGTTGAGATTGTAATATTATTAATAAATTTAAGTGTGGATTTTCTGGAGATATGTCAGACATAAAATAAATATTTGTTATGCTATTTTATTTAATGAGATTAGAATATCAATATTATATGTTGACATAATTATGATATTTTCTCGTGATCCAAAATTTCAATTTCTAATCGAAGATGTTTAATTACAAACATGTTGTGTGATAATAGAAAAATAAGTCTTTATTTAAATTTGTTCTACATGAATATAATTTATATGGAAATTATAAAATGTGCCAATGTGTTGAGAAATACATTTTATGTGCTTTCTTATATTACTTGCATATTATGATGATGGTGTCACACCCCATTTTTGCACCACCTTACTAGGGCTCACCATTTCATGTAGGTTTTTGATTTGTTTTTTAGTCTAGTTACTTGCATTAGTTTTCTAGAGTCACAAGGACATTGGACATGAATTTTGGTTCAATTCGGAGTTGATCTTGAGGGATAATAAGGACTTTTGTGACTTGAGGGGTATAATCGTCTTTTAAGTCACAAACTTTTCCTTTGACCTTGAAATGATCTCCAAGTTGTCAATTGGAGTTCATATTAATGCATATGAGGTATTCCTAAGTTCAATTTGATGAATCAATGGCTTAGGGTTAAAATGGCTCAATATGGTTCAAGTTGGTTAATTGACCCCTTTCGTGTTAGCTCAAATTAACTCACAATTACTAACCAAATCTTTTCAAATTGACTTTAACTAGTATTTATTTTATCCCTAAAAGTGTTTTGGAAAGTTTAATTTTGGTTTGGAAAACATTTGGTTCAATCCTATGTGCATACCTATTAGGGATGGCAATGGGTCGGGTCGGATGCGGGTCGGCAATGGAAAGTTTAATTTCTTATACCCATGCCCGACCCGATACCCGATGGGTATGAACAATTAACCCCCATCCCCGATCCACTGTTTTATTGAACTACCCATGCCCGACCCACCCATACCCGACCGCCTTGTTGTGAGGATTTTTTTCCCCCAAATTCCATTTTTTTTGTTACTTACACCTATTACATGTTATTCATATAATCATATACCAAGCTTATAAATGTTTTTAGCACCTAATTAATATGATCTTGTTCAAATAAAATCATACTTAATATGATCACACAAATATTATACACAAACATAAAGATTAAAAAACAATAAAAATACATAATGAGCGTTCGAATGGACTCCATAAGCTTATATCAAGATAGGTTTAAGTAGGTATTTATATTTTATTGTAAAAAATATATATATTTTGTAAATATAGCGGGTCGGGTCGGGTCTTCGGGCTTTTCTTGTTGGGATCCATACCCGACCCGTACCCGAAAATTTTTAAAAATTTATACCCATACCCGACCCGATACACGAAAAAATAAAAAATACCCGCCCATTCGGGTATGGATCGAGTCGGGACCCTATGGATCGGGGCGAAATTGCCATCCCTAATACCTATGTTTTGCAAAGGTAGAGCATAGCAGTTAACCACCTTTTTCAAACCTAACCATGCCCCCATGGTTAGTGGTTTTCACCCTAAAATGTTCAAAAATGTATTCCTCATCGAAACACGGTCGTTTTGGCTTTCGTTTCATCAAAATCGGAGTTGATTTGACCCCTAAAACACTCCTAGAAGCAAAAGAGGTCAAAAAAGGGCGAAAAACTGAAGCGGGCTCGGGTGACCACCCAAGCCCGGGAGGCTAGCCGCCCAGCCCCTGGTGGCTAGCCACCCAAGGCCTGGTGGTCACCCGAGGCCACTTACCTATTTTTGCTGAAACGGGATTCCTTTCCTATTTTGATGGCTTGGGACTCTTTTAGACGACTTTCCTTCTAATTTTTGGTAACTTTTGAGTTTCTTAAGCACCAAGGGAGTCTTTAATAACCCTTGGATTAATTTTTAGGGTTTTAATCCTAGCCATTGATTTATCCTAATTAACTCTATAAATACCCCCTTATGCTTCAGCACTAGGGGAGGCAATTGGAGGCCACTTTATGCATTAAACCTGAGTGTTTGAGAGAGAATAAGAGAGAGAGAGCTAAAGGAGAGTTGGAGTTCCTGCTATAGCCTTGAAGAAGCTTGGTTCAAGTCATCCACAAGTCAATAAGAGAGTCTCTACAGCAGTAAGGAAGCTCTTCCTAAGGTAAAACTCCCTTCTATTCAAGTTCAAATTAGGGTTTCTTGTAGAATAGGACTATTGCATGCTAAAGTTGAGTTTTTTATCATGTGTTATAGCTTTAGTTAGTTAATATACATGGTTTAAATACTGTTCATCATGAGCTATGCATGCTTTAGAGCTATTCTATAGGTTTTTAAGCATGATTGTGAGTTTAGGGTTCCTATTATCCTTGTTTTAGGTTAGTTTCATATAGCATGTTAACATAGGCTTCTTTGTTGATTTTTCTTCATGGTTATTATGTATGTCTTGCATATAGAATAATTATGATATTTTTGCATTCATGTTAGTGGATTTTAGGGTTTTTATGCATGTCTTAGTGTTAGGATTGCATTAAGGTTTAGTTTTATTCACTGTTTATGTTATTTGCATGATTAGTGGATGAATTTAGGCTTTAATACTATTCTGTCCAGATTTCTTTGTTCTTCTTTTTGTTTTGTTTTGAGCACGTGTAAGGGTGCAAACAGGTGCGATAATTGCCTCATTGCAAATAGGGCTATTATTGCTTAAGCTTGCTATTTGCTTGGAGTAATTGCCTAAGGTAAGTAGGGTGTGGAAGTGCCCCAATTCATTTCTTTCTTCCTTAACTTTTCCCTTCTCCCTTTTTAGGGTTACTTCTTAATATGAATCCGTGGTGAATTACTAGAGGTTTCCTTGTTAAAATAAAGTTGCTTTTTTCTCAAAGTTTCCATCTTGTGGAAGTTATTTCTATTCCAAACTTGGTTTAAATACCAGATTTTCTATCTTTCAAATAAGGAAACCTAAGGTTTTTACCATAGGTTTATATTAGGATTTAACCCTAATTCTCTTCGAACTACGTGGACTTTGATCCATGTATTTCGCTACAAGGTACGTAGGCGTTTTGAGGTTCAAGTCCGCCCTAGGATCTAAGTATCCTAGTTTTGTTTTGTTTTCTTTGTTTTTGTTTGTTTATTATGGATGGAATATATGATATGCATGCAATTCTTGTGATGATATACTTGCTGATTTTTGTATGGTAAGACTTTAATTCAGCCCAAATAAACTAAGAGACCGAAAGGGTGACATGGGTGCCTATAGGCTTTGCCTAGAACCTTCCCATGTCATAACTTAGCCTCCGAATCCCTAGTTTCTTTGGTTTCCAAAAGACTTGTTTTTGCCTTTCCTTTTTAAATATGGAGTCATTCAAATTGTTTTCTTAAAACAAACTGTTTTTAGGGTTTTCCTTGTTTCCTTTAAAAAATAAGGTGGCGACTCCTTTTTCCCTTTTTCTTTTTCAACCTATTTTCTTTTCAATCCTTGTGGGCCACTTTCCGGGGTCCACAGATGGTGATTGAATTTTTGATTCAAATAAGAAGAAATCCATGTGTGGACCTATATTGGTTATATGGTATGGTGCTTTGGAATTATTTAAGATGATATGTTTCATTGTCTACTTTGGAGTTTAAAATTGATGACTTAACTTGCAAATAGTTATAAGAGTGTTGAGATAAAAATCTTAGCATTTATATATTTATAAATGAGACTTGTGCTTATTCAAAATTTGTTGGCTCGGGCAAATAATTTTATGGGGTGGGCTAAATGCCTAAAAGCACAAAATGAAATAGTAGCTGCTTAGAGAGTCAGAGATGAGAATTGTTAAACCTCTGACTAATTCACTTTTTAGTAAATAATACATCGAAGGGAATGGGACTCATGCCTATAACAATGGTCAACAGTGATGGTAACCTAACCTATATGAATGGAGATCTTAGGAAATAGGTTCATATGGGTAATAACAAATTATTGGTTGACTTGGAGTGTACTATATATCCATTTTATTATTTTTCGAAAGTCCCTTTCCCATCGTGTAGACAGTGCAAACTGTAACGTTTAAGGTTAAGTTTTAACTCTTAATGGGTTCCATAATCCTGTTTGAGTGGTATGTTTAGTTGTAGTGCATACTTGATGGATCCACCTATATGGGTGTAGAAGTGAGGCTGCTTCCTATGAGAGTTTAGGTAAGTTCACCAGAGTACTCATGAATATCTAGGTATGGCGCATGGCCTATTCGTGCCACCTCGATTCGAATAGCTTAGGTTTTGAGAATAATATGTGGGTTGTGCGTCGACTGATTTATAAGAAGAAATTTTAATTCATAGAAACTTATAGTTTCACCATATTTCTGTAGGTCACATTCACATATCCTAGGTATGGTTCATAATTTAAAAGACACCACTACCGACGTATTGCATTCTCATATTCCTTACACTTTTTGTTATATAATTTGAATCATGTGGCGGGTTGTTGGATTTTTTATAAATAAAATAAAAAATGTGTGATTCAAATTATTATTTATTATATGTGATTTTATGACCATCATGTCATTTATTTATTTGGTCCATTATTATGAGTTAGTGGGCATAATATTATTGAGGGATTATATATCCTTTTGGAGAAAAAATGGTTTTTCCATTATAATTTTTTATGGTTTTTTGAGTAGTCTTCTTCTTCTTCCTTAGAATGAGAAAACCAAAAGTTTTAGAAAGTTTTTCTCAATCCTTCTTTTCTCTCCGTCTATAAACTTCTTTTATATAAGATTCCATCTAGTTTTCTTCAATATTTGTTATTTTTTTGAATATTTTCATAGAACGATTTAGAGCTATTCGGTTCCTTATACTTGCGAGTGCACGTGTACAAGGAACACGATTGTTGTATCCTAGAGGGTTGGGGCTTTAGAGGACCTAGATGCACCGAATGATTCACTCCGAGGGATGCAAATCAACTCTTAAGGACAGTGTTCGCACACGCCTCAATTGACAAGTCTATTTCTTTTATTATAAATTATATTTTTGCATATTTTATTTTCGATATCCATGTTTTTATTCAATATTTCCAACAATTTATTGTGAATACATTTATTAGTTCCCTTTTTTGCAAGAGCTTGTTGTATTTGGGTTTATCTTTGTACTAGTCCATTATCACTGAGTTCTCTTCCGGTTTGTTATTATGTCATTGTCATGCCAAAACAAAAAGGAAATGAGACCTCTTCAATTTAGCTCATTTCAACTTCTTAAACTTAGTAAAAAATTTTGGATCATTTATCATATGGTAAATCACATTTGACTAAATTGGGCTTGTAGACACCTTACTTATACAGGGGTGAAAACAGAGTTCCAAAACTCATCATTTGACCTGCAATCAAAATAATGACCATAGGCCCAAAAATTACATTTTGACAGAAAATATTGGATCCACGATTGGACTGTATTGGTGCAAAGAATTCTTTGGGACTAATGCGTCAAGGTATTGAAGTTCTCATAACTCGATCTTGAGGTATCATTGAACAAAGTTTTGATGATTTTTTATTTTTTTATTTTTTTATTTTTTTATTTTTTATTTTGTGTGTGTGTCAAAGTCAATCCTTTGACCGAAAATCAATTTACCCAATTTAAAATTTCAATCGACTCATACTAATGTATATATAGGGCTTGTTAAATCCTTTCCAATGGTACTTTGAGGCTCTAATATTTGGTTCGTGGATTTTATCAAGAAAAAAAAAAAAAAAAATATATATATATATATATATATATATATATATATATATATAAGGAGTTGTACTTTTCTTTATTTGGTTGCAATGGAAAATTGGAAGAAGAAGAAGAAGAGTTAGAATAATTTTGGCTTAATATAATTTTATCTTTTCCTTTCATTTTCTTTTCTTCTCATTTTTTTTCCTTTCTTTTTCTTTTCCTTGGTAGAATCCATGAACCAAATAGAGGGTGAATGTTTGAAAAAACTTCCGAAAGGGGAAGATATAAGTAATTTAAGTTGGGCTAGTGAATGACGTACTTTTGGTATAATATGGCAAAAAGAGGAAAATCGAAGCCAAAATCATTCACAAGAATATCACATCGAAGGGCTAAACAAAACGAATTTAAGTTTAGGTAAAAAGATTTGGTTATGAGTTCAGAAGGTATTAGGCATCCTTTTACACTTGTCCTAGGATGATTACCGCATTTAATAAAATAACTTCTAAAAGTTTCTCTTGAAAATTTTTATTTTGATTTAATGATGAAATGATATCATATATACCACATTTCTTGACATTGCATTTGTATATTGAATACATGTAAGTAAATGTCGACGAATTTCATTAAGGACTATTTATCAGCACGTGTGTGCGCTGCGCAGTGTGTGTTTTTGAAATTATTTTTTAACATATGTTTATAAATATGTACATATAAATACAGATAATCTATGAGAAGGTACTAGAGGGTTAAGGTGAAAAAGGTAGATTAGAATACAAAATCAAACACATGGGTCACTGTTTGCACCCCAAAAATATCAATTTTTATGATTATTATTATGTGTTGAATTTTGCAGGACACTTGGCAATTATAAAGAAAATGCAACACATGTGGCATAAGTTCATCTTTGGAGGTTATAAGAAAACATGTGGAACAACTAGAATGAAAGAGTTAGTACCTGCAAGTTAGTGGGAATTATTAGTGGTTTTAGGAAGTTATGAGTAGTTTTCTTGTAATTCTATAAATAGGCCTTGAAGCCTTCATTGTAAGCCCCCTCAATCAATCAAATTATCAATTTCAGACTCCGGTCTCAAGACTCCGGTCTTTATCTTAGGAGTAGTTGGCCCTTAAGGCAATCTAATTCAAAAATCCGGGAACGTGTGCTCCTTCTTGGTCAAAGGCATGTGCACCCCTTTGCAATTCAAAAGACACATTTGAAACGCTTGCAGATCACATATTCAAATCGTTGTAATCGGACTTGATCCCATTCAATTTTACCATCCATGGTGAATAGTGAAATCAACCCACATTACTCGTTTGAATGATCAAAAGGTCGAAATCCTCGAATCACACGGCGAATGTGAAGTCCTCTTCGATGAGGCATTCGAACCATTCGCATAAATCGCCTGAGAAAGGCTGGCACGCCTTGCACTCCATTTTGACCTCAAAGTGCCAGTGGAAAATGTTTTTTGGGGAAACATTTTTGGCATGCTCGGTGGGACGCCGTGTGATTGAATTCAACCCCAAAAAGGAAAAAAAAAAAATTGCTATACATATGGGGGTGCGAAGGCAGAGGCCAAATATGGCCAATTACTCACTCTTCTGACGCAAAACCCAAGGCCATGAAAGAATTTTTGGCCGGGCCGAATTCAAACTTGAGTATTGATTTGGCCAAATTTACTTTGACAGCATCAATATATTTTTTAAAAAAATGGCCTTACAGCCTCACAAGGCCAATTACTCACTGTTTCTTGCATTTGGTGATGATGGACTTGTAGCCTCACAAGGGCCAAAAATGGCTAGTGATGACTCACAACTCATAGTCTTAGTGGGTGAAAGCAGTTAAAAGCCAAAAAATGGCCGGCAAACTCCACTGTTTAAAGCAACACTCGGGGGGGCTGTGACGACAGGCCAAAAATGGCCAATAGCCAATGACCCACCGTTGCAATACAGAAATTGGGGTTAATCTTTGCGATTACAAAAAAAAAAAAAAAAGGAAAAAAAAAAAATCAATTGCCAATGGTTGGATCAACATTACATCCACTATCTAATCCTGTGAGTATAAGTTGCCACAAAAAATCGGGGGCTAGGCCCAAAGATGGACAATTAGATGACAAGATCAAAGGAAGTGGATAATAACTTCCTCATTTGAAAACGTTAGAAGTGGGAGTGGTTATTGGAACAACCACCCATTTTTTCTCCTCCGTAAAAATATAAACCGCAAGCCATGGGGCTGAACAGTTTGTTAACTGGGACGGTTATCAAGGTGTCCACAAGATTGAGGCTGATTTAATGGAAAAGGACATAGAGAGTGGTCTTCTTGTGATAAAAGCAAGCAAATGGTCCGGTTGGCAACGGCTCCGTGGAGAAAGCAAAAGTGAAGGCTGAATCATGAAAAAACACTGCAAATACAAGTGCAAATGAAAAGATAAGTAACTGTTTCGAGCCTTGTGGCCTTTAATTTTTGTTCTATATAATTTGGCTTTATTGTGGTCCCATCGACCAAAGCCAATACGTGGGTAAATTCATATTCATATATATATATACACATGAGATAAGAGATGAGAACCAATGCATAAATTCAAAAGTTGGGTACAAGTTTGGCCGGCCAAGTCACTGATTCGGCCTTTACTTTTGTTGTTTTGGTTCTATATACACCACGTTTTTCAGCCTAATTAAAACTTTGTTGGCCGAAGTCATTGTTTGGCCAATCCCATTCTTTGGTCGAAGCTTGAATTTGAACTTCTACTGGTTTAGAAGTGGTCAAAGATTGTAAAGTAGTGTAGTGTATTGCTTGGTGTCGTTTCTTCGACAGGTTTCTAAATGTCATATATGCCAACTATGCTTACAATAACCCAAAAATGGGCTTTAGATTTGTTGGTCATTCCTTGTTTGGCCGAATTCGTGTATTAGCCAAAGTCTCCTACTATACGTGCAGGGTTCTCTTTCACTCCGCTCTCTTTTGGTTGATTACATGTGGTAACATTATTTTAGTGAAATCAACCTAAAAAAAAAAAAAAAAAAGAATTCGGCCAATAGCTTTGTTTTAGCCTATGGGTCTTTCTTTAATTCCATTCATGAATGAGCACTAAAAATGATCAATTGGAAGTGTTCTACATGTGATAATTCGGCCTCAATGTTAATACTAATATGAACCATGATTGGCTACTTAGCCAAAAGAAAAACTCAATTCGGCCTATAGCCTTCTTGGCCGTAATCATTGTTTGCCCAAGTCGATCACTTTTGGCCTACAGTTTGTTGATGTTCGATCTATATGCATGATGGCCAAAAAAATAATAATAATAAAAATAAATTACGGCTCTTTAATAATTTCGGTCATCAATTCCTCATTTTCAAAGAGCCGGGGGGGCTATGTTTGCACCCTAAACATATCAATTTTTATGATTATTATTATGTGTTGAATTTTGCAGGACACTTGGCAATTATAAAGAAAATGTAGCACATGTGGCATAAGTTCATCTTTGGAGGTTATAAGAAAACATGTGGAGCAACTAGAATGAAGGAGTTAGTACCTACAAGTTAGTGGGAGTTATTAGTGGTTTTAGGAAGTTATGAGTAGTTTTCTTGTAATTCTATAATAGGCCTTGAAGCCTTCATTGTAAGCCCCCTCAATCAATCAAATTATCAATTTCAGACTCTGGTCTCAAGACTCCGGTCTTTATCTTAGGAGTAGTTGGCCCTTAAGGCAATCTAATTCAAAAATCCAGGAACGTGTGCTCCTTCTTGGTCAAAGGCGTGTGCACCCCTTTGCAATTCAAAAGACACATTTGAAACGCTTGCAGATCGCATATTCGAATCGTTGTAATTGGACATGATCCCATTCAATTTTACCATCCATGGTCAATAATGGAATCAACCCACATTACTCGTTTGAATGATCAAAAGGTCGAAATCCTCCAATCACACGGCAAATGTGAAGTCCTCTTCGATGAGGCATTCGAACCATTCGCACAAATCGCCTGAGAAAGGTTGGCACGCCCCATACTCCATTTCGACCTCAAAGTGCCAGTGGAAAATGTTTTTTGGGGAAATAGTCACACAATCCTAACAAAGGTGTAAGGCATGGGTATACGAGGGTTCGTAACAAAGGGTGGGACACATGACATGTGAGTCACTTAAGTCTAAAATAGGTCTCGCTTTTGTTTTCGTTTTTGTTTTTGCCTTTCTTTTTTGCTTTCCACATTGATGCGTCAATAACACTTACAAACTTGTCACATCAACATGAAAAGCATAAAAAAAAAAAAAGAAGAGATTTTAAGCTACTATACCAACGGAGTTACTTTAAATGGTAAGTAAGTTATTTAAAATGATAAGTGAGTCATTTGAAATAGTAAATGGTCACTAAATAATAAGTGTATCACTTGAAATAATAAGTGGACCAGTTCAAATTGTAAATAACTCATTTAAAATGGTAAGTACGTAAGGTACCCTAAAAACTTTGTGAGTACCATAGAAATACCCATGGATTGGAGGTGAGATAAAATTTATCTAGTAGTGTGTTTTGAATTACGATCAGTTTGGTTTTTGCTTTGTGCTATGGTCTTGGGTTTTTTCATGCAGATTTAGTCTAGATTAAGCTTTTTGTATTGGGGTCTTAGTTTTGTTGGTGTTTTGGTTTTTGTGCACTATTGTCTTCAATGTATCCATCCTCTTTTTTCTTTTTCTTTTTTATTTAATGAAATTGAAGTTCTTGCTTCGGCTAAAAAAAAAAAAAAAAAACAAAAAAAATACAAAAACAAAAACAAAAACAAAAAAAAAAAAAAAAAAAAGGACAAATTAATAACACCCACTCAAAAATGATAAATAGCCTCAAACCACGAGTAACAATTTTTATTTTGAAAATAAACAAATGAAAGGTTTAGAGACATACAAAACATTAACATTAAATGTCTTTTATCGAGCCTCCAATTGTGTAATGGTGATTTTATTAGCTGAACACAGTTCACACATGTTTGATGAAGAATTTCCTTCAACTAGAGTCCTTTCAATATAAAAACCAGGTGTTTTTTGGTTCAGGCAATGCACCCTCTCTGCCCAACATCAAAACTACTAAGGACATGTTTGGCCTATCCTCCGGACAGCGTTGCACGCATAATAGACCAACATGGATTGATCGCAATACTTCAGACAAAATGTGTGGGTCATCCCGTATTGATGCATCAATAAGGTCGAAGGACCTACCTTCTATATGTAGTTTCCATGCCTAAATAATTTAAAATTGATCAATATATACTAATTTTGATAGAAAGAAGTAAACAAACATTGGTCAAAATACTTAGGTGCCCAATAAGGTTAACATGGTGGTTTGGATGATGGAAACCTTTATTTTTCTTCCCACTCACTATTTCTAGTAACAGAACTCCAAAGCTAAAGATATCAGATTTTATTGAAAAGATCCCATCAATTGCATACTCAGGGGATATATAACCACTGCATGAAACCATTGAGCAATGAACACATTGACAAGAAAATAAATTAAATTAAAACTAACATTCAAAAGATACTTACTACGTCCCAACGACTTTATTTGTGTTAGCCTCCGTTTCATTGCCACAAAAACTTCTAGCCAAGCCATAGTCTGATATTTTTGGATTCATCTCATTATCTAGTAAAATGTTTCCTGCTTTGACATCTCTATGGATTATTCTTAGTCTAGAATCTCGATGAAGATAAAGAAGTCCTTGAGCAATTCCATTGATGATGTGAAAGCGCTTAGGCCAATTGAGTAGCATGCTTTGCGTTTGATCTATGCAATTATTTGCCCAAGTAATTCAATTCAGCAACTATTTAAGTTCTTGAATAAAAAATGGAAAACGATTTTATGATTCTAGCTCTTATTGAATCATGGAAAAGAAGTTATGTGGCAACATGAGTGACAAAGGAATCAAAGTCATCCCATGGAGACACCCGATGAATTGGGCAAGAACAGGTAATGGCTAGAGTTGGCCCCTACCTAAGGTTCGGCCAAACATCAATATCATTATGTAATAAGAGTTTAGAGCTTGTACAATATATGACAAACACAACAATTGTGCAAGAATTCAGAGAGAGAGAGAGAGAGAGAGAGAGATACCAAAAATAAAGAAGTCCAAGCTTTTGCTCGGCATGAATTCATAGATCAACATCATTTCATCTACTTCAATACAAAACCCCAGAAGTTTCACTAAATTTCGGTGCTGAAGCTTGGCGATGTGTATAACTTCGCTCCTGAACTCAGGAAGTCCTTGTTCAAAATTCTTTGAAAGCCTTTTCACTGCTATTTCTTTTCCGTCTTCCAACACATCCTGAAAATCATCACTACATATTACCCTGAAGACTATGGTTTTTTTGATAAAGCCTAAAAATTTTGGTTGAAAGTTGAGCAAAACTGTAAAATGTCACACACCTTTTCAGTTAGCTAGAATTACATCTACAAAAGGGTTGTTACCTTTCTTAAAAGGAAAAGATAACATCTTTATTTTTTTCTACCAAAGTGGTCACAAAAATTTTCTAACATTTACAGTGATGAATTATATGTTATTCGTTGAAACATTTAATGGAAAAAGGAGTGATTGAAAACTACCGTTTTTGGTACCTACAGCTGGTACCATGCACAATGGCGGAGTTAGAATTGGAAATTACCCTTGGCTAGGGTAAAGCTCGAGGCTAAAACCATGGGTTAAGGCAAAATCTTCCCTGACCTAAAAGATAAAACCCTTTCAAAACCCACTCCTTAAAAACAAATAAAATAGAATAAAAAATAAAAATTATTGGTGCAATTTACCACCGGCTAGCCCATGGGTATCTCTGCTCATGTCTAGTCCATGCAAATCCAGTAACATAAAAATAAAATAAAATGGAATGGTAGTTAATCAACACATTTAGCCATTTACCTTGTAGACAAGTCCAAAACCGCCCTTTCCAAGCTGATTGTTAATTGAGAAGTTATTAGTTATTATAGCCAAATCAAATAATGGTAACTCTAGATCTTCAGTGGTATAACCTTTTCCTAAACCATGCCCCCTTTTCCCTGCAACATAGTAATTAAATAGAGATAATTAATATAAAGGAAACATGAAATATATACATATGCTCTAGAACATTAAGGCAAGTCTGATTCATGCATGAATGGCAACTTTCACAAGTTGGGCTCCTCCATAGATTCCCAAATGCTACATCGTACGTGCTAATAAAATTTAATTGTTTTCCTTTCTCATTAGTCATTACCTTCTCCTTCAATGCCTCATATTTTAACTGGGTTACATGACCACTCACACAAGGTTTTGTGGTTCTTATGAGTCTTGCCTCTTGGATTTACTTGGTCCATATGGGTTGTGAGGTCATATATGGATCCAGGGTTTACCTAATGGATTTTCTCATCATTAAAAAAAAAAAAAAAAAAAAAAAAAAAAAACCATTATATAAGGCTAAAATCACCTAACTCAACTTAATAAATTCATAATCTTAACCAAATGGGATTGGCTACGTAATTATATGCTTTTTCCTTTTTTTTCAATTTTATGCAGCTGAACCGGATTGATTCCCTTACTAATTTGTGGAGTATGAATTATGAAAGGACATGAATGACTTTACCTTTACTAAACTTCTTCCAAACGTACAAAGTCAGGCCCAAGCCTAAGAGAACCATTCTTGCTAATGATACCAGGCTAATTATGATCCTCTTTCTTTTCTTCCCAGCTCCAGGGCCGGCCCTGAGGTCAGGCCACTCAAGCAGTCGCCTAAGGCCCCAAAATTTTGACAAAAAATAAGGGCCCCAACTTTGTTGTTACCTTTATAATAAGTCCAAAAAAAAAAAAAAAAAAAATTTAATAACTAGATGAGAAAAGACCCTAATCCAAGTTTAAGGGCCCCAAATACTTCCTAAGTTTTTAACCCAAATCCATAGACAATAACTCAAATGGCCAAATAATCTACTCAACTCAAGCCCCCCCCCCCCCCCCCCCCCCCCCCAAAAAAAAAAAAAAAAAACATTTAACCCAAAATCAAATAAGATCTAACACCTCTGTCACTTTGTCTCGAGCCTTCAAACTCCAACCTCCTCCTCTCTTCCTCTCTTAGTGCCCTCAACCTCTCAAAGACTCCATCCTAATCTGATCATATCATAATTCTATTTGGAATATTAAAAGTATTTGATTACCTCTTAGACAAATAAGTCAAGTAGACCAAACGTCTAAACCATTCTCTCTTTAATTAATTAATTTCTTTACTTTTTCATCTATATATATATATATAATATTAGTTTATACACATAAGGGGCGCTCTGATATTATTGGGGGAGATTTATTTTTAGAATTAAAAGTCTTGAAAGAAGTTTTACCAATATATTTAAAAAGGCGAATTGAAGTACTTAATTATTTGAAAGAAATGGACAGTTGTTTCCCAAATGCTTGGATTGCTTATAGAATATTGTTGATTATACCAGTTATAGTTGCATTTGCAAAAATAAGTTTTTCAAAGTTGAAGTTGATCAAATCTTACCTACGTTCCACTATATCACATGAAAGATTGACCGGATTAGTTATATTATCTATTGAACATGATATGGTAAAAAAGCTTGATTATGCTAACTTAATAAGTGATTTTACAGCCAAAAATGCGAGAAGAATAATATTTAAGTGATACTTTGCTATAGTTGGTTCATTTCTTTTTGGTATTATGACTTTAAATTTTGCTCTTTTTTTTTCTTCTTCTTGTATATGTGATTTTTTCTAAATTACAAAGTAAGAAGGTCCGATTTTATTTATTTATAGTTCTTATAAAGATTTATTTTTTTTTTATCTTAATGTATATAAGCAAATTTTAGTACTCATATATTTGGGCAAATTTTGTGTATATTAGGGAAAAAAAATTGTTGGGTGTAAATTTTGTTATGCGTGTATGAATATGTATAAAGGGCCCCATTTTAAGAGTTCGCCTAGGGCCCCAAAAAACTCAAGACTGGCCCTGCCCAGCTCTTTTCATGCCAGTCGAGCCAACTGGACCTAAATGTGAAGAAATTAATTGCGAAAAAAGAAACAGAAATTAGATGGCAAAAAAAAAAGAAAAAAAGAAGTGGCATTGATATTGGGGAGAAGGTGCCTCTCTAATATTATGTTGCCATTGATTTCACCACAGTTCCACTTTCTTACACAGGTTGATATTTTATTTACTCTTTTTTTTTTTTTTTTTCTTTTTGTTGGTATAATTAGAGGGGTTCAAACTTCTAACCTATCATACTTATACCTTTTTCCCCATTCGCTCTCACCACTAGGCTAGCCCTAGTGGCTTACACAAGTTAATATTTGAAGTGCATTAAAAAAAAACCTAAAAAAAAAAACTAAAACTAAATAGTCAATTTTAAATGATAAGAAAAATGTGGTGGAGCCAACAAAATTCCCGACACTTTAGTGTTCAAAGTTCCTCTTTCTTACGTGCTTTAATATTTAAAATGCTTCAACAAAGTTTGAAAACAAAATAAAAGAACATCCCAAGATGGATTTTAGTGGAGAATTTGGTGAAACAATTTAATTAACGACTCCCTGTGCCATGTAGGGGTGTACATGGGCTACACTTGGGATGAGCTAAGGTTGGCCCACGCTACAAATCACATGACCCAAGCCCACCCAGCGAGTGAAAAGTAGAAAAGTTTCCTTTGCAAGGGGGTGCCCCATTGCCCCATTGGTTGTGGTGTTGTGGCTTTCACACCTATCATCAATGGTTGTTGATTTGAAAACTTGGAAGTTGGAAGAGGAATGCCACATAACCTAACTCTTTTAAGATCCAACGAACTCATTCCTCTCACTTGGAGGTGGGGTTCACCCTTATTTGGATAACATCTCAAAAACACCCTACGAACCCATTCCATGTGGGAGAGTTCGAAAAATTGGGGCTTGGAGGAGATGATATGTGTAGCATTTACGAACTTGGAAAGATTGGCAATTTGATTTCTAAGACTTCTCAATAATCAAAGAGAACAAATATTTTTTGATTAAATAAAAAATTTAGAAAACAAAAACAAGAACACAAGAAGATACTCGATCTCTCCGTGCCTAAATAAGTGGCTTACTTTCCTTTTTAGGATGTTTCAAAATTATTGTCACATTTCAAAAGTCTTTGGTTCTTTTCGATTCATTTCCTAAAATACCCTTAAAATTGTGTTCTCTCTCTTTCTAATGTTTTGCACACTTGAGGACAAAATTGGAATATCAAAACATTCGCATTGATGTGAAAGCATTTAATACGGTTTTCTTAAAAAGTGTGTTTTTTTCCAAAGGCGACGGTCAACTTGAAATGGAGGGAGTATGTATTTTTCTCACTAGAACATAAAACACACATTTCCTTAGCTAGTTTGGGGGAAAAATTCGTACCTACTTCAGAGAAAGCCACCCTCACGTACAAGTCTTGCCCGTATAAGTCGTGCCCATTTTGACTGAACACTCTAATGTCAAATAAGTCGCCAAACCAAAGCAAACATCCACTTCCTCCTTCACTAATATACATATTTGCGTAGGCCATACAAGAGCAGTTCATCAAGCAGACCATGTTGCATTCTTCAAGGCTCATGCTCTCATTGAACCAAAAATTCTGTAGATCCGGCACTTTAACACCAGCATACTTCGTAAACGTATCTCTGCTTTTGCAATCCAATGCTGTTCTTCAGACACACCCATTCGAGTAATCAGCTCTACCCCAATCTTTCGGCGATTTTGGCACAAACCCATTCGAACACCCACATTCTGGGGAGTTGCCAATATTACAGATACCAGATGCACCACAAAGAGCATAGATATCACACTTAACTATCTGTGCAGATATGTACATCAGCAAAACGCCATTCGGACATAACACCAAGCTCGGGACACTTGAGCTGTTAACAAGCCAATAAGAGTAATACATCTCCTTCTGATTAGAAATGGCCTTGATCTTGAATATTGGGTTCAGCCTTAAACTTGGAATACCAGTGAATTCGATGCCATTCCACGCTCCACCGCGAAATTGCTCAATCGAACCCTTCCATATGAATATTTGTGGGAGTACTACCGGGGGATCAACCTGAGCAGTGAAATTACCATGAGAAGGATCATCCATGCTTTTCCATGACGATAGGTACCATTGAAGGCCGGTAATCAAATTCCTCCCAAATTTCATGCCTCGTAAAAGGGTATCGCTAGGGTAAGCGAAACTTTGCCACAGGAAGTTTTCAGGGTCATCGTCGTTTCCATCTCTCATAACAAAATTTCCCGAATTTAAAATTTGTGCGACAGGATTAGGCACCGATCTTGACGAATTGGAAGACCAGATGATGGACCTGTTTCGATTGAGAAGGACGAGAATTGCCTGGTTGGTGAACTCTAAAACACCTGATGAATCGGCGAGGGGGGTTTCTCTGTTGGCAACCCATACTGCTGTCTTAGTAGGCATTTTACTGCACCATATTCCGAAGTATCGTTTCGTGGAATTACCTGGCTGAAAAATCCTAGCTCAAAGATTCCACTGGCTGAAGCTATGGACTCGCCGTCTCTCATGGATTGAGACATAGTCATGGTGTCTGTTGCCGTGGAAATTATTAAGATGGAAAACAGAGAGGAGCAGAAAAGAAGAATGGTATAGGCTTCCATTGATGTGTTTGATGATGCACTAATTGTGGCACTAAAACTGAGTTAATTAAAGAATGGGATAAAAATAAAAAAACACCAAAGAATGAAGACCGCAACAGTTCCACGCGTCGAACGTTCTTCTTCCAAAAGTGAAAAGGGTTTTGGATTAGTCTGATGTTGGATTGAGTGCTACATTACAGTCAAAGTCACCTTCTTTCAACATACTCTCACAGACCATCGTCAGTCAAGTCATGCAATTGAACAAGGGCGGAGATTCTCCTTGAGGAGAAAAACTTACTCGAGTCTTGATTCAGACTATGAAATGTGATGACGCCCTTACACTTTGCGTCTATAACTGGAACAACCTTATCTCTAATCACAATCACACTTTAATATCAAAAAATGAGTGCAGGTCAGTTCAAGGGCAGGCGAGCAAGCTGGTCACCTAGGGCCTCATATTTTGGCTAAAAAAAGAGAACCCCATTTTGGGACTAACCTTGTAGATTGTTTTCTTTTTTCGAAAGAGAACGGTTATTGTAACCCTTTAATTTTATTTGCACACCCCATTAATTTTTTTTTATCATTGTTTTACTAAAAGTATAAAATGTTTTTATGAAACTTTGTTAAGTAATTCACTAGAAAATATCATTTTGAACAATTTTGCAAAAGAAGGTTTTCCCAAAATTTATCGTTTAAGTGGATTTTTTGATTATTTACCGTGTCTGTTTAATTTTTGGCCAAAAAGTCCACTTAAACGAAAGATTTTGAAAAAATTTTCTTCTGCTAAGTTATTCAAAATAATGTCTTCTAGTGAATTACTCAATCAATTTTCTTAAAAACCTTTTATATTTTTCTAAAATCTTAAGAAATTAAAATCAGTGGCATGTGCAGACAAACTTTATGTTGGTACTAGGAAAAAAAATTTGAGTATGAAGGGCCATTTTAGGAGTTCGTCTAGAATTAGACCGGTCAACGGATCGGATTTCAACCAGATCAAGGTATATCTGAATTCGATCTGATCTAATAATCCAACGGATTAATAATAAAATGCAAATCCACATCCAAATTTGTTACTTTCGGATGTCTGATCCGAAAATCCAATCTGATCTGATAATCTTAAAAAATGTATAACTAACAATAACCTAGCATGAATTTTAGGAGGAAAAATGTAGAAGTTTTAAAAGAATTTATAATCATAAGAAACATATATAATATTTCAACATTTTTACTATATAATATTCATAAGGACCATAGATATATTATGTGGTAAACTAACAATTAATAAAATATACTCCCTCCGTCCCATAAAAATAGGCCATTTTTGCTAGGTTTTTTGTCCCAAAATGTTTGTCAACTTTTAAAAGTCAAATCATAAATTTTGTGAACTTTCTTATACTACCCTTTGTTAGTTCAATAATTACTTTCAAGTTTCAACATAAAACCCATAATAAGTAAAGCTAAAGACAACACCAAAGCTAAAGACATCAGATTTTAATGAGTAGAGCCCATCAATTACGTACTCAGGGGACATCAAACCATTGAACAATGAACCCATTGACAAGAAAATAAATTAGATTAAAACTGACATTCTAAAGATACTTACTACGTCCCAACGACTTTATTTGTGTTAGCCTCAGTTTCATTTCCGCAAAAACTTCTAGCCAAGCCAAAGTCTGATATTTTTGGATTCATCTCATTATCTGCAAAAACTTCTAGCCAAGCCAAAGTCTGATATTTTTGGATTCATCTCATTATCTAGTAAAATGTTTCCTGCTTTAAGATCTCTATGGATTATCCTTAGTCTTGAATCTCGATGAAGATAAAGGAGCCCTTGAGCAATTCCATTGATGATGTGAAAGCGCTTAGGCCAATCGAGTAGCATGCTTTGCCTTTGATCTATGCAATTTTTCGCCCAAGTAATTCCATTCAGCAACTATTTAAACATATTCTTGAATAAAAAAGGAAAATGATTCTATTATTCAAACTCTAATTGAACCATGGAAAAGAAATTATGTGGCAACACGAATGACAAAGGAATCAAAGTCATCCCTTGGAGACACCCATTGAATTGGGCATCAATAGGTAATGGCTAGAGTTGGCCCTTGTCCTGGATTTATGATTCACTACGAGATCTTGTTAACTTCAACTTACCTAAGGTTTGGGCAAACATCAATCTCATTAAGTTAAAAAAAAAAAAAGTTAGAGCTTGCACAATGACAAACACAACAATTGTGCGTTTAAATTAGTTGAACTGAATATGCGAGAATTCACAGTGAGAGAGAGAGAGAGAGAGAGAGAGAGAGAGAGAGAGAGAGAGAGAGAGTCATACCAAAAATAAAGAAGTCCAAGCTTTTGTTCGGCATTAATTCGTAGATCAACATTGTTTCATCTACGTCAATGCAAAACCCTAGAAGCTTCACTAAATTTCGGTGTTGAAGCTTGGCAATGTGTATAACTTCGTTCTTGAACTCGTGGAGTCCTTGTCTATAATTCTTTGAAAGCCTTTTTACTGCTATTTCTTTTCCATCTTCCAACACACCCTGAAAATCATCACTACATGCATATTACCTTGAAGACCATGTTTCTTCTATGAAGCCTAAAAATTTGGTTGAAAGTTGAGCAAAACTGTAAAATGTCACACACCTTTTCAATTAGCAAGAATCACATCTACAAAAGGGTTGTCACCTTTCTTAAAAGGAAAAGATAACATGAGTTCTATGTTATTTTTTGAAACATTTAATGGAAAACGAGTTATTGAAAACTATCGGAACAAATAATGACTTCGGTACCTAGAGCTTGTACCATGCACAATGAGTGAATTTGAAATTACCTTGGATTAGGGTAAAACCCAAAGGTAAAGTCCTGGACGAAGGAAAAATCTTTACTAAGCTAAAAGGCAAAGCCTACTCCTCAGATATATATATCTATATATATATATATATATATATATATATATATATATATATATATATATATATATATATATATAGATATATAGATATATATCAAATAAATAAATAAATTTTGTGCAACTTACCCTTGGTTATAGCCTGGGCTAGCCCATGGGTAACTCTACCCTTGACCATGCAAGCCCACAGGGGCGAAGCTAGAATGTTAGCAGGCGGGGCGAATGCCACACCAGAAAATTTCAAAAAAAAAAAAAAATCTTAATATTTTGCTATTTTAATGATCATTTCACAACTTAATACTAAATAAAGGAAACTGCTAGTCATTTTGAATTACATATACAGTCAATTTGTGATAAGTTGACAAACAATATCCTTTATATCATATTAAGTTGAGAAGTGATCACTAAAATGTAATAAGTCGCCTCACCTGAGGTAGTTTCTTGGCTTCGCCCCTGCATACCCACTAACACAAAAAATGGAAAGGTAGTTTATCAATGCATTTACCTTGTAAACAGGTCCAAAACCGCCCTCTCCAAGCTTATTGTTAATTGAGAAGTTATTAGTGACATTAATTATTGTAGCCAAGTCAAATAATGGTAACTCTAGATCTTCAGTGGTGTAACCTTTTCCTAAATTATGCCCCCTTTTCCCTGCAACAGAGTAATTATATAGATAATATAAAGGAAACATGAAATACATATGCTCTAGAACATTGAGGGAAGTCTAATTCATGCATGAATGGCAACTTCCACAAGTTGGGCTCCTCCATAGATTCCCAAATGCTGTATAGTACGTGCTTATAAAATTTAATTGTTCCCCTTTCTCATTAGTCATTACCCTCTCCTTCAATGCTTCCCATTTTAACTGGGTGACACTGGAAGCCCACACAAAGTTTCATGGTTTTCATGAACTTTGGATTTACTTGGTGATGTGTAGTCTTATGTGGGGTTGGGGTTTGTCCCAATGATATCCTTATCATTTAAAAAAAAAAAAGACAGAAAAGGTTGCATGACAGAAGGCTAAAATCGCCAAACTCAACTTAGCCTAGTAAATTCATAATCTTAACCAAATGGGGTTGGCTACATAAATCTTTCGTGTTTTTTTTTCCCCTTTTTTCTTCCCACCCATTTTGGACTGTCTAGTCCATTAAGTCATGCGGCTGAGCCGGATTGATTCCCTTACTAATTTGTAGAATATAAAAGCACATGAATGACTTTACCATAATGCATGTGACTACTTAATTTGGTTTACCTTGGCTACTTAGCTTCTTCTTCCAAACGTACAAAGTCAGGCCCAAGCCTAAGAGAAGCATTCCTGCTAATGATACCAAGCTGATTATGATTCTATCTCTTTTCTTCCCAACTCTTTTCGTGCCAGTCGAGTCAACTTGACCTAAATGTGAAGAAATTAACTGCGGAAAATAAAAAACAGAAATTAAATGGAATATAAAAATAAAAAATAAAAAATTAGGAATTCCTGCTATTTGTAGTGTACTTTGAGGATTGTTGATAGCACAATTATATGAGAGGAAAGCCTTCTAATCACATTTATACCCCCTTCGAGTTTCTCTGCTTCAATGGTTTGAAAATTACACTTTGCCCCCTTCAGTTAGAACTCTATTGCTTGCTTATCATTGATTTCACTTCTTTCATGTATGGGAGGAGGTATAGTGCCATAATTTAAAATTATAGGGGCAATTTCTAGCCAAAAAGAAAAAACAAAAACAAGAACGGTATAGAGGATAAGGTGAAAACGGGTAAAACTCAATGAACATTACTAAAAAAAAATAAAAATAAAATAGAAATGGCATTGATATAGGGGGAAAGGTGCCATCATCTTAAAAATAAATAATAATTAATTAAAAAAAAAAAAAACTTTACTCAGTTTAAATTTAACCAAAAAATGCTAAGAAAAATGTGATGGAACCAACAATTTTCCTGCTAATTTGGTGTTCACAGTTCCTCTTTCTTGCCTGGTCTAATATTTAAAATGCTTCAATAAAGTTTGAAAACAAAAGAAAAGAACATCCCACGATGGATTTTAGTTGAGAATTTGTTGAAACAATGTAACGACGCCCTGTGCCATGTAGGTAGGGCTGCAAATGAGTCGAGCCGAGCCGAGCTTTGGAGTGTTCAAGCTCGGCTCAGTTAAAAGCTTGTTTATTTATAAATGAGCCGAGTTTTAAATGAGTTTAATTTATTGTGTTCAAGCTCGGCTCATTAAGATTTAGAAAATCTGAGGCTCGGCTCGGCTCGGCTCGTTTAACTAAACAAGCCGAGCTTGAGCTCGAGCTCGAGCTCGAGCTCATGTTCAAGATTGGTTTGATCTCCCGAATGTGAGTTTTAAACATTAAGATAAAAGTTCACAAACCTTAAAAATCTTCCTTGGACAAGTACAAGATATAACTACTAAGGAAATATTATCTCTTTCATGTTAATTGGTCCACTTAGCTAAGAGAAACCAAAAATAAATTAGGGTATTTATACAAGCCCCTTAATGAGCCTACTAATAAGCTATTTTACAAGCCTTTTAACAAGCCTATTTACGAGCCTGTTCACGATCCCTTAACAAGCTTGTTCATAAACATAAACGAGCCGAGCTATGGTCTGCTCAAGCTTGGCTCGTTTAATAAACGAGCCTCGTATTCAAGCTCAGGCTTGGCTCATTTATTAATCGAACGAACTCGAACGAGCCTTTATCGAGCTTGTTCACAAGTTGTTCACCAACGACTCAGTTCATTTGCAGCCCTACATGTAGGCCTGTAGGGGTGCGATGAGCTAAAGTTGGCCCATCCTACAAATTGCATGATCTAAGCCCACCCAGTGAGTGAAAAGTGGAAAAGTCTCCTTTTCAAGGGAGTGCCCCATTGGTTGTGGTGTGACACCCTGTGCCATGTAGCCATGTAGGGGTGTACATGGGCTAGACTTCAGATGAGCTAAAATTGGCCCATCCTACAAATTACATGATCGAAGCCCACCCAGTGAGTGAAAAGTGGAAAAGTCTTCTTTTCAAGGGGGTGCCCCATTTATATATTTTTTTGTACAATGGAAGGGTTCGAATTATTAATTTATCCTACTCATATCTTTTACCCGACCCACTCTCACCACTATACTAATGGGCTACAACTTGGGCGGGTTGGGCGAGTTGAGAGGTCATCACAAGCTTAACCTTAAGTATAAAACCCTCAACTCAGTCTTAGCTCAACCCGTTCTTTAATTTGAAGTTCCCTAACCCAGGCTCAACCCGTACTTGGATTGGGTGGACTCGGGTTGGGCACGAGTTGAACAGAGTTAGGCCAGGTTGAACGGGTTTAAGACAGGTTGAGCAGGTTGACTTGTTTCTTTTTATTTTTTATTTTTAGAAAAACTTCTTTAAAAAATAAAACTTTAGAAACCATTTGAATAAAAATGTATCATTGTATATGCACACAAATCTCAATCATCCAAATTCTCATAGAATTCATGTCAATACAAAAAAATAATTTTTCACCAAAAAAAATTAAGTAAATAAAGATGAAAGCATCAAAATAATTGAACAACACTTAAAGAATTCAAAACATTAACACATATATGATTGAGTATATAAGCAACCATGTTAAAAGCGATTATTCAATATTTGAAATATATTTTAAACTTTATATATTACATGGCCTGGTCCAGTTCAAGTTGGGTTTGGGTTGCCATCACCCTTTGCCCAAACCTAATCTGAATTAATATCGGCTTAGGATTTTGGGAACGGCTATTGCAACCCCCCATTCTTATCACCCCACCCCCCATCCTTTAGTTTTTTAAAGGTTTCATGCAAAATATTAAAGGTTTTTATGAAAACCGGCCATGATATCCACTAGAAAACATCATTTTGAACAACTTTGTAGAAGAAAGTTTTTCCTAAATCTATCGTTTAAATTTACTTTTTAGCCATTTATAGCCTTTATTTCATTTTTTGCCAAAAAGTCTACCTAAACAATAGATTTTGGAAAAACTTTCTTATGCAAAGTTGTTCAAAATGATGTTTTGTAGTGGGACCGGTTCTTGTAAAAACCTTTTATATTTTTCATGAAATCTTAAAAACCAAAAGAAAAAGGGTGGGGTGATAAAAATGGGGGGTTTCAATAGCCGTTCCCTAGGATTTTCCAACCCAAGACCAACCCATTGCATGGAAAACCATTGCCAAGCTTATCCATTGACCAGGTTGGGCGGGCACAACCCACCCAAGTTGCAGCCCTAGGTTAACCTTAGTGGCTTGTGGCTTGGCATTGTGGCTTTCACACCATCATCAATAGTTGTTTTTTTTGTTTTTTTTTTATAAAAGACGATATGAGAGATTTTATTAATAGCTTCACGAGACCAAATCAACAACAAAATAGTCCCTAACAAACTCCGGGACATCCTTAATCCATACACATAAGTCGTCAATATATTTAGCGTGTTTAGCCAGGCCATGTGCCACTGCATTACCGTCCCGATAGGTATGAGAGAATGAAACCCCCCATGGAATTGAGCTACTGCACTAAGGATGTCGTCAATAATGAGTCCCAACAGGTTAAGTAAGACCTCCTTCGCATTTAAAGTGTTGACTACCTCCATGCAATCCCCTTCCAATTCCACAGCCCACAAACCCAAATCGCGAGCAAAACCTATAGCAAAACGCATAGCCATAGCTTCAACCACTGTGGCCAGAAAGGTGCCAATAATTTTCTTTGATCCAGCTATAATTGCTTGCCCCTCACAGTCTCGAACCATTACACCCAAACCTACACAGTTATCCACCACAAACAAAGCACCATCAACATTGATCTTGAAAATGCCAGGATTAGGGGGGCACCATTTAACCCGTGCCCCAACAGAAACTGTCGCGTGAGCAGCATTTGCTGCTAAGAAATCCGTCCACAATCGAGCAGCCATCCCAACAACTCCCCTTGGCTCCTCCCTGTACCTTCAAACACAAGACGATTCTTACATTGCCACAGTGCCCATAATGTCAGTAACACCTGCGCCATAACCTCCTTACCCATCTATTGTTGGAATTCTCCCAGCACAAACTCCAAAGTTTGATGAATTTGAACCACGACCCCACCACCCGAGACAACTACAGCACTAAACGTACTGTGCAAATGGATAATCTCAAAAGCTATAAAGGGTGGTTTCCTCAGCCTGCCCACACTGTGGACACGTTGGATCAACGTGGATGTGCCGCCTTGCAAGGTTAGCATTCGATGGTAAAATTCCTTTGAAAGCTCTCCATACAAAATGCTTGACTTTGTTGGGAATGGGTTGTTTCCAAATAAAGCTACCATCAATGCTCTCGGAAGTAACACTGGAACTTTCCCCACTTATATTGCCCTGTAGCCTTCTTAAGTGTAACATCTCCATCTGATAGGCACTCTGACTTGTGAAGGTGCCTTTAGGGTGAAAATGCCACATCAATTTATCTTCAAGCAATTTGAAGCTAAGCGGAATCTGACAGATTGCAGTTGCTTCATGGGGTAAAAAAATACTGTCCACTAAGTCTCGCATCCAAGCTTTCCGGTCAGAGTCAATTAATTCACTAACCAGTGCACCCTCTGAAAGAATTCACCGTGGTGAGACCACTCTGAAAGTTGTTGGTGTGGATAGCCATTTCGCTGTCCATATACCCACTAACTTCCCATCCCCTATCCGCCATCGCGCCCCTCTATCCAAAATATCTTTTGCCCCCTAAATACTTCTCCAGGAATAACTAGGCTGCGAACCCAATCGTGAGTCCAAGAAACTACAATTTGGAAAATATTTAGCTTTCAATAACCTGGCTACCAATGAACTATCACTGGTGAGAAGACACCACCCCTGCTTAGCAAGTAATGCATTATTAAAAATAGGCAGAGTCACAAAATCTCAAGCCACCATCCTTTTTGAATAACATACATATCCCATCTCAGCCAATGTATCTTCCTTTCAGTATCATGTTGACCCACCAAAAATTGCTAATCATGCTGCGATTTCATTACAAAGGGAAAGTGGAAGTTTAAAACATCCCATGGCATATGTAGGAATAGCTTAGGCTACGGCTTTAAGTTAAAATCTCCCTCCCAGCTTTCGATAACAACCTTTCCTTCCAACCTTGCAGCTTCTTCCATACCCTTTCCCTAATAATACTAAATACTTATCACTTAGATTTTCCAATAAGCGTTGGTAGCCCCAAGTATTTACCATGATTCCCCTTGAGTAATCCTCAACATGCCTCTAAGTAATTCCTTCTGCTCCACCCCAATATTCTGGCTAAAAAAGATAGAAGACTTACCCAGATTAACCTGTTGACCAGATGCTTCCTCATATTGATGAAGGATGTCTATCACGATTCTTACCTCCATCTCCGTGGCTTTACCAATAATAGACTATCATCCGCAAAAAAAAGGTAAATATCCTCGGACTCCCCCTACAAATAGAAATCCCAGCCAACCTGTTCTCCCTTTCCGCTTGGTAAGCATAGTAGTCAGCCCCTCTGCAACCAGAAGGAAAAGGTAAGGCGAAAGGGGATCCCCTTGCCGAGCCCCTTGGAGGGATGGAAATAACCACACTGTTTGCTATTGAACATCACCAAATAGGACACTGTACTTACACATAACATGATTAGCCGAATCCACCCCCTTGCAAAACCTAATTTCTCCATTATCTTTTCAAGAAACGCCCATTCCACCCTATCATAAGCCTTGGTCATATCTAACTGTAATGCAAAAAAACCATTCCTCCCATCCCTCTCATTCTTCAAAAAATGCATAAGTTCAAAAGCAACTAATACATTATTAGAGATAAGACGACCAGGCACGAAGGCACTCTGACTTTTAGAGATGATGCTAGGTAATATGGTTTTGAGACTATTTGCCAAAACTTTTGCAACTATTTTATATACCACATTGCACAAGCTAATAGGCCTATACTGGGTGACATACTCTGGACTTTCCGTCTTAGAATCAACACAATATGGGTATAGTTAAAATTCCTAAGCATAGGACCCCCCTAAGAAAAGACAGCGTGGCATGAGTAACATCCTTCCCAACAATATGCCAAATTTTTGGAAAAAGAGAGTTGACATACCATCAGGCCCAGGAGCTTTGCTAGGGTGCATCTGAAAAAGTGCATCGCGTACCTCATGGTCCTGAAACTCACGCATGAGTGCCAAATTCATATCATCAGTGACTCACGGATAAATCCCATCAAGAGCTGCATCCGAATTTTGGGAATTTGAGGTTGTGAAAATATTTGAAAATAATCTACTATAATGCCCTCAACACTACCCTCATCCTCTTGCCAGTGCCCCTGATTATCCCTTATCCCCTTAATCAAATTTTTCTTGTATCATTGTTAAGCTCTCGCATAGAAAAAAGATGTGTTTTGGTTACCTTCCTTCAACCAAGCAATGCGCGATCGTTGCCGCCACATCACCTCCTCCCTCGCAAGAATTTCATCCTATATGCATAATTCGCTGTTCCTCACCAATCGAGCTGTCATTAGTTGGCCCTTGCTTAACATCTCTCAATTGCTCCCGCAGACTTTTGAGTTGAGCATGAACAAGGCCAAATCTAGATTTGTTCCACGCTGACAGTTGCATTCTAGTAGATTTAATCTTCTCCCCAACACAATACATAGCAGATCCCTGTTCCCTATCACCCCACCCTTCTCTAACAACCTGCTCACATTCCTACGATCTAATCCACATGGCCTCAAATCGAAAGATCCTCTTCTTATTACCTGTCCCCGCCCTTAGCCCAGCCACATCCACCAATATAGGAAGGTGATCGGATGCACTACACACCAAATTTTCTACGCTGGCACAAGGGAATAAATTATTCCAGTCCATTGACACTAGCACCCTATCCAATCTTTCCCGAACACAAGCCGCACCTGGCCTATTATTACACCAGGTAAATTTAAGACCACTGAAGCCCAAATCTCTGAGACAACAATTAGAAATGGCTTGTCGAAAATCCCTCATCTGCCATTCAAATTTCGGAAGACTACCCCACTTCTCACCTGCATCAAGAATCTCATTAAAATCCCATACACACAACCATGGGAGAGATGAATGCGTACGCAGCGCTACTAGTAAGTCCTAGGATGATTTCCTCATGGACACCTCAGAAGACCCATAGAACCCCATGAGTCGCCATGTTGCAATTCCCGCATCCAGAATCTGAGCATCTATATGACTACCTGAGTAACTAAGAACATCCACCACCACCCCTGCTTTCCACAACAAAGCTAGACCACCTGATCGATTGTTCACTTCAAAAAATAGACCATTAGCAAACCCCAACTTGAATTTTATCTTCTCCATTTCGTTTTTATGAAGCTTAGTTTCCATAAGGAAAACTATGCTGGGAGCTTTCCGCTTCACTACATCATAAAGGGCACGAACTGTACGAGGGTTCCCAAGCTCCCGACAGTTGAAACTTAGAATTTTCATAGCTCCCGGCGGGACTAGTACCCAGTCGTCGCCGATAACTCTTTTGTAAAAGGCTGATTCCCATCCCTCTTAGTAGAATGATGAGCCTTTTTGCCTTTAACCCCCAACGAACTAAACTAGCACCCTCATCTGTTCCTAGCCTCGAACAATGAAGCAAAGTATGAGGCAGTTGTGGCCGGACTTGGGGTTGCCGAGCAATGGGGGTAAAAGAATTATCGGTATACAGTGACTCCAGACTCGTGGTTAATCAGTTGAACAAAGAATATGAAGCCAAAGACGAAAGAATGACTACGTACATGCACAAGGTCTAGGAATTGGCGGAAACTTCAAAAGCGTCGAGTTCAGGCGCTTCATGAGGGATTAGAACAGACATGCAGATGGGTTAGCTGCTTTGGTTGTAGCATTGGAAACGGATACTTCTCAAACCATAAGCGTGGAGGTCCTACAAGAACCCAGCATCAGGACAGAAGATGTCATTTCAGACATTCAGGCCACATCACCGAGTTGGATGGACGAAATAATTGCTTATTTACAAAGAGATGAACTATCTAAGGACAGGAATCAGGGTCATCGGGTTCGAGCTAAGTCAGCTCGATTTTAGTTATCTCCTTCGGGCTCCCTCTACAAAAGGTCTTATACATGGCCATACTCGAAGTGTGTACATCCAGACCAGGTGCTAGACCTTCTGACCGAACTCCACAAAGGGTCATGTGGGGGCCACACAAGAGGAAGATCATTAGCCCACAGGGCAAACTCCCAGGGATATGGTAGCCATATATACAGAAAGACGCTATCAGATATGTGAGGAAATGTTCAAAGTGCCAGATGTTCATTGACAAGATACATCAGCCAGCTCAAGAATTGCACCCCATATCCAGCCCGTGGCCTTTCGCTCAATGGGGGTTAGATCTTGTTAGTTCATTACTCACGGCCTCAGGGAATAGGAAATACTTGTTTATCGCAACTGACTACTTCATTACATGGGTGGAGCCATTGCGCTTGCATCAATTAAGGATTCAAACATTATTAAGTTCCTTTGGGAAAATATTATTACATGCTTTGGGGTCTCGAGAGTTTTCGTGTCAGATAATGGAACTCAGTTCGATAGGAAAAGAACTAGGGAATTTAGTGCGGAACAAGGGATCCAATGGTGGTATTCTAACCCGAGTTACCCATAATGTAATGGCTAGGTAGAGGCAACAAACAAGATTATAGTCGCAGGGATAAAGAGAAGGCTGGATAATGCGAAAAGGCTTTCGCCTGATGAGTTGCACTCCATATTATGGGCATACCGAACTTCTCCAAGGAGGTCCACAGGAGAAACTCCGTTCTCAATGACTTATGGAATAGAAGCAATTATGCCAAGGAACTGGGTCTACCGGGTCTCAGGACAGAGTTGTATGATGCGGCAACAAACGACCAAGTGTTGTCTCGGGATTTGGATCTGGCTAAGGAAAGAAAGGAAAGAGCTCGAATTAAAATGGCATCTTACTAGCAAGAGCTGAAAAAATACTATAACCGAAGGATTAGGTCAAGGGAGTTCAAAGTTGGAGAGTTAGTACTCAGACAAGTAAACTCTGGGACTAGAAATCCTGCAGAAGGGAAGCTCGGGGTGATATGGGAAGGTCCCTACGAGGTCATCCACGTCGGGGGCATAGGTTCTTATAGACTAAAAAGCTTAGAGACTGGACAGGAACTCCCGAGATCAGTTAATATAGCTAATTTGAGATTATTTTACCGATAAAGAAAGTTGTAATTACATGCAAAGGTCATTCAATACAAATACAGATGTTATTCAGGAAAGTTATTGCTCATTTATCATTTTGAATTAAAGGCACTTGCCCAAGAATGGGTCCAAGTCACGAACTGCCTAAGAATAGGCGCAAGTCTCACCTAAGAAAAGGCTTGAGCACGATAAACCTAAGAATGGGTTAAAAAAGGAACCGCCCAGAGATTGGGTCCAGGTCAACTATTTGCCTAAAAATGGGCTAAATTCTAAGTCTTGCCCAAGAAAGGGTCCAAGCGTAATCAGCCAAAGAAAAGGCTTCATTTTAAAGTTTTGCCCAAGAACGGGTCTAAGCAAAATTCGCCTAAGAATGGGCTCAATCTTAAGGTTTGCCTAAGAATGGGTCCAAACAAACCATGTCTGGGAAAAGACTAAAGTCTATCACTATCCGAGTTAAAATTCAGAAATAAATCAGGTTCTATGAGCCTACTGATAAAGTTGTAGCTGTATGACAACAGGGGATTCATCCCGAACTCACACTTAGACATGCAATCAGTACAAAAATGAAAAATATGTGCATATAACGAAGAAAAAAGTCGTGTCTTATTCCAAGGAAAGTTTATAAGTTTATACAAATCGGGGCACTTGGCCAAAACAAAGAAAAAGAAAAAATAAAGCAAGATCACTCCTTCCCGAGTTCATCATGGCTGGATCAACAACTTCAGGTACTTGGGCTGGAGTGAGAGAAGTAGGAGGGGCCACGGGAGCCTGAGGAAGATCAGGGACTGCTTCTGTGGAATTCTCTATTGCTGCAGCAGATTGATCCCCGTTGGCAGTAGCTGGAGTCTCATCAGAAACGCCAACGACCCTCTCAGCTTCCGTGTCAGCATTAGGCTGGGACGTGACCTCGAGTTCATTCTCCCCTGGTTCATCCTCACCTTCAACATCAACGACAACTTCCCTGACATCACCACCCTCGGGGTCGTACTCCGGGGGTACTTCCCTCCTTTCGAAGGGAATGTCAGCAATGCTAGGGAATTGGGCAGAGGCTAATTAACCAAAGTTTCCCATGTAAACTTGTAGGTAGCATCAAGTTCATTGGTCAACTGCCCAACAAGAGAGTTCTTTACGCTTTCCTTTCATCAGCTACCGCCTTCTCAACAGAAGCTTTCTCCTTTTCCACCTCAGCCTCCAGGGCCCGAACCTTCCTTACCAGGTCCCGCTTCTCCTGAGCTAGCTCATCGCTGTTCTCCTTCGCCTTCTTCAGCTCGGCCTCCAGATCCGTGTAGTCCTTCTTCGTGAGCTCGAGCTTGCTGATCGCACTCTCCTCGTTGGACTGATGAGTTTTGCATTTAGTTTCCATTTTTTAATTTTTGACACTGTAGCAGAGTAGTTTTTCTCAAACTCTTGCAACTTCTACTCGAGCTCACTCGGACCTTGGCGACCTCAATCTCTATCTTGTTGTCTTCCTCGACCAGAAGGTCACCAGGTAGCAAGATCTGTTAGCAGCCCTGCAAAGATATAATCGAGTTAAAAACAAAGTTGAAACATTGTAGAAAAGATAAATATGTCAGACACATCAAAGCATACCCTGTAGAGGCTGGTGAACCCGAAGCGAACTAGCTCGGGGATGGATCTCCTTCTGAAGTGCTCCATATCCGCGGAAAGTCTCATAGGATTGCCCAAGTACTTAAAATTGTAATCTACAGAGAAGGAGCTGGAGACAGCCTCATCTGTGGGCACCGGGAACTAAGCAAACCCCAAACAAGGAAATTAGTTAAGACGCACATCAGAAACTCATGAGAAGAAAACGGGCAGAAGACTTAAGAAATCATATTCTCACCTCAGGGAATTTAGCAACAGCGTCAGCTCGGCTGGCAACACTCTCCCGGCAGCAGAAGAACGAAGGAGCCTCCTTATCCATACCTCAAGATGGGGGGCTGTTGCTAGGTGACTGGGAGAAGAGGGGGCTTTTGTTTCTTTGGGGTACCACCTGGGGGGCTTTTCCTTTCCTCGTGACGTCAGACACCTCGGGCTTGCCTACGTCCTACCCCCTCATGGCACTGGCCCTGAGTTTGCCACTGTTAGGATCAGTGGGCTTCTTGCTAGCATTTTCCCCAGCGCCTTAGGCAGAGGCTTCCTGGCTGGCTTTCTGCTGGAGCTGCTGCTGCTGCTGCTTCTGCTAGGTGCTCTTCTGCACAGCAGTCTTCCTGTCATGGGCCTCCTTTTCTACTACGCTTTCTCGGCCACCAGAGCCCTCAGGTTCATTCCTGAATCCTTTTTGGGCCTCTGATTGCCGGAGTCAGTCCTCTGCCTCTTGGCAAGAAGGGGGTTAGAACCTCTTCTCTCCATAGCCTGGGAGACTGTCTCTTCAGAATTGGAGCTCTCAATAACCAGAGGGGCACGGCAACCTGTTTTATCCAGGGCTCTGACCTCTTCAGCACCCTCTCCTTCAGCCCAAAGCTGGATCCCTCCTTCTTCTTCTTTTTCTCCTTCTTCTCTTCCTTCTTCTTGCTCTACCAGCCGGGTCAAGTAGTCATCAAGCTGTTCCCAATGAGGGAGACTTGCCTTCCCATAGGTCTGGTACCTTGTGTGGTAGTTGAGCAAGATGTGAGCTACCCTGCAGTGCTGGCTCGCTTGGTAGCCCAGCAGTGTTGGATATCCCCCTTCCTCAACTTGTCTGCAGGCTCGTTAGTGTGTGGAGCTGCTAGAAAGAAATAGGGCACAAATATCAGCATGCAAACTAACATCCACTTCGGGAGCCATATAAAAACATAATAAAGTTGAATCCCGCTAGTGCTTATAGCAAGAGCCTTTCTCGCGAGGGATGACGGGGTCATCTTGTGGTAAAGTCCCATCCACGGGCTCGTGCACGAAGATGACATGGTCGTGAGCTCCGAGATTGGAATCTGGGATGTGTGTGACAAAGGGTTTTCTTTTGGGCTTGACAGAAATATAGTGGCTTGTTTTTTAGGGTGCAGATTTTGTAATGATGGAGTATCTCCCGCACTCCAACAGAGGTCCCTAAGATCTGGTTAAGAACATGAACCCCTGGGACAATCCTATAGGAGTTTAGCCCTAGCTGGGTTGGGACAATGTTACAGTACAGGAGGAAGTCATTAAGGAGGTCGGGGAAAGGGACGCGAACTCCGCCCTCCATGAATGCAGCAATGGGCACAGAATGCCACCCTGAGCATCTGATTTATAGATATTCCCCAGGCTCAGCAAACCGGAAGCTGAACTTCCCATCCTCAAAGCCGTACAAGGCCTTGAATTCTGCTATTCTTGCAGGGTTGCCCTTAATGTCAAAGTAAGACGACATCTGCCAAGTTTGAAAGTGGGAAGGTTAAATCCAAGACCAACTATCTCTCCTCACATGCCCTGCCCTGAACCTCCAGAATAAGGTCTTGGCAAGTATGTTAACCCTGCCTTGACAAACTCTAAAATTATTCTAAGTGTCAGCTCAGGAGTCACCTAACTCGGTATGGAAAAAGACAGAAAGAGGAGACCAATGGTCTCCGTTTTAAATTTACCCAAGATGGAGTTTTTAAACCCTAAAAGGCGGGAAAATTGGTATTTTGGCAATTTGCCCCAAAAACCAAAGGAAAACCCTAGGATCGCAAAACAAACCCAATAATAGCACCAACAATCCCAGGTAGAGAAAATAACACCATACAAATCGAAGAACAAGAGCAAAGAAAAAGTTATACCGTTGAAGAAATCAAACAGCGGTCAGGAAGGCGAGTTATACCGTTGGAGGAGAAGGCGGTGCGATGCAAAGAATCTCCAAAGAACTGCTTCTAGAAGTAGTGGTTGAAGCAAGACAACCTCCCAACGTAGAACAGCGTCGGTAGAATGAGTCTCAAGACGGCGAGCAGGCTCAAGACAGACCTTCTCTAATAAATAAACGGTGCTAACAGCAGATTCCGGTGAGAAGAACGGTGTGCACGGTGTGTTCTTATTGAAGGCAGAATGCAAATAGCAGGGAAAGTAAAGAGCAGAGAAAGTAGAGAGAGAATGCAAAAGGTAAAGTGAATAGTGACTAGTTTTTCCCCAAAGACATAATGCTTCTGGAGCATTAAATGCAATATACGGCGGATGAGACAGCCTCAAGGCACATGACGTCAACACCTTGAAATACGGAAGGGCGTAACCGCTCTCCGCCAGCTAAGCCCTAAAAAACCAAATGACATAGGGGCACAGGGAAAAACACTCAGCAAGTGTAAAATTATAACAAGTCCCAACTCGGGAATGTCATAATTAGGGCAAATTGTGTGAGAATATCTCTGAACCGAGGTACCAACTCGGGATAAAGAGTTCCAACAAAAAACACTAACACGTGGCAAGGGCAATTCAACCAGGCCCGTTACAACGCACATGATCTCCCAGCTCGGGGCATTACGTTCACCTTGGGACACCTGTCCTGTGACTCACACTACAGTCCAAATCTTACTACAGTCCAAAACTGTTACAGTAGCTGTAATTCCTGACACAGTGGTTACTAAAAACCATCGTTCCTTCACTCCTTGCCTAACCACGATCAACAAACCATGGTCAGACGGTTATTGGCAAACCATGGTCAAATCTGACCTAACCAAGGTAGTTACCTAACCTCACATGGTCAGTCCGTACAGGTGGGTATAAAAAGAATATGATACAGCCAAATGAGGTAAGCTACAGTACCCTAATCCTCTGAAATTCATCTTCTTCCTTGCCTCTTTCTCCCTAAATAGCTTATGACTTAAGCTTTGGAGAGGGCTTGGCCAAAACCCACATTGGCCTACCGTCTGACTCTTTTTCCAAGCTTGTAAGTGCAGGTCCAAGCGCGAGGACAAGCTCCTTCATCAACATCAAGTTCGGGGAAAAGATTTTATCCCGTACAGTTACATATGTATTTTAGTATGTATATATTTATGCTTGGTGGAATAATGCCACTAGCAGTCAATTTGACTTGCATGATTTAATTTTCAACTGTACTGCTTTTCTGACTCCTAGTTTTCTTGATTTTAATTGCTTAATTTAGCAAGATCATGACACAATGCTTTTGAAAGGAGGGCGAATCTAGTCATCATTGTTTGTCTATATGTGCTTGGCCTAACTATGGTCACTTTGTTTGGATGAAGAGCACAATAAGCTCGTAAGTCTTCGCTTTATTTTTTTGCAATTGGATTGGCTGTTAAGCCTATAACTTTGGTCTTTTCTCCTCAATCATTTTCATAAACTTTGATTCCTAATTTGCAGGAAAAGTGGGACGCAATCAGAAAGAGTTATACCACCGAGAGCCCAAGGATGATCTAGACTTGGTTTCATTTGACATGGCTACATTAGCTATGCAACCAGTATCTTTTCAAAGGCAACAACTTGGAGAGGGGGCTTTGGACCTGTCTATAGGTAAACACTCTTTCTTCTTCTTCTCTTCTTCTTTTTTTGGTTGCTGAGGGTGAACAATTTGATTAACTGTAATCCAAAGTTACCTGGTTTGGATAGTAGCAACTCAAGGCGCCAAATAGATCATTCTAGATGTTTGAAAATTTTATCAGCAATTGGCAATAAAAAAAAAAAAAGGGCGTTATTTTCCTTTCCTTTCCTTTCCTTTTCTTGTAAGAAATATATGAAGTGATATATACATGTTTCCAGACTTCAGCAATGGCCCACTTATGGGGAAAATATGCAAAAGAAAAATGAAACTTTAGCCATGTATATTTTATGGGTGAAATTAAATTTTCAGGGTGTGGAAGATGGGCAAGAAACAGCTGTAAGAGGCTCTCAAAGAATTCTAGACAAGGACTTGACGAGTTCAAGAATGAAGTTATTCATATTGCCAAACTTCAGTACCGAAATCTGGTGAAATTTTGGGGTGCTGCATTCAAATATATGAAATGATGTTGATTTACGAATTCATGCCTAACAAAAGCTTGGACTTCTTTATTTTTGGTATGAATCTCTCTCCAAACACTTGCATATTTAATTCAACTAGTGTGGACATACAATCATGTATTTTTTTACTGTACGTACAAGCTCCAAAATTTCTTTCTTAATGAGTGTGATGCCTTGACCAAAAGAACTTAATTGAAGGAAATTTGCACAAGAAGATATAGCAGTGACACATTAATTGTGGCCTTGATTTCGATGTTGAACATGTTCTACTTGAACTCTTTTCCATGATTTTGTTAATTACAGACTCATGGAATTTTTTATTATCCGAATATATTCAAGAATTTAAATACCTATTGAATGGAATAACTTGGGTAGATCACACATGAAGAATTCTATTGGATTGGCCTAAACGCTTCCACATCATCAATGGAATTGCTCAAGGGCTTCTTTATCTTCATCAAGATTCTAGATTGAGAATAATCCATAGAGATCTAAAAGCAAGCAATGAGATGAACCCAAAAATATCCGACTTTGGCTTGGCTAGAAGTTTTGGTGGGAATGAAATAGAAAGAATACGACTAAAGTGGTTGGAACATAGTAGGTATCCCTATAATTACTTTTTTGTCTAATTTAATTGATTATCGATGTTTATTTATTTGTTGGTTTCATGCAGCGGTTATATGTCCCCTGAATACGCAATTGATGGGATGTACTCTACAAAATCCGATGTGTTTAGCTTTGTGTTTATATCGTAGAAATAGTGAGTGGGGAGAAACAGGTTTCCATCATCAAAATCACCTGCTTAACCTTACTGGACATGTAAGTATTATGACTAATATTTGCTTATTTGTCATTAAACTTACTATTGATAATATCATAATATGGTTCCATTTCAAATTGTTTAGGCATGGATACTCCATGTAGAGGGTAGGTCCTTGGAACTGGTAGATGATCAATCAAGAACTCACTTGTCTATTTGAAGTTTTGCGATCAATCCATGTGGTCTGTTATGTGTGCAACGAAGTCCGGAAGATAGGCCTAGCATGTCATCAGTAGTTCTGATGTTGTGTAGTGAAGGCTCATTGCCTCCTAGGCAACCTGGTTTTTACACTGAAAGGAATATAGTTGAAGCGGATTCTTCGTCAAGCAAGCGTGAACCACCTTCTAGCAATGATATCACCATTACACTATTAGAGGCTTGATAAAAGACACCTAAGGTTGATGTTTTGCAGGTTGCTGTAGTTTGAATCTTGGATGTGATCTTAAAATGAAAACCATTGCCGGTTTATCATTTTTAAGTGGGTTATTTGTTAAGGTTGTGTATATTAGTTCCCTTTTTTCATTTATCGTAACAGCTCTTTGTATTAGGTTTAATCCATTCTCAAGAGTTATAGATGAAAGTATTGCGAAATTTTATAAGAAAAATTATCACTCTTGAAATTGAATGATTACATAATACCTAAACTTTTGATCTGATTAACTCCCGAAATAGAAGTCACGCACTCGCTATTTCCCGATGAGGAAAACCCCATCCTACAGTTGGCATTACTGCTATACTAAGGTGGCTTTTCTATACAAAGCTGATCCTCTCCTAATTAGCCCCTAGGAACCAAGCTGCGCATTTAAGGACTCGAGGTAGGCCATTGCCTCTCCCCACTTGGATGCTGATTAGGGATAGGGCCGGCAACAGGCAAGGCCGTCCATTCAAGTATATTAGAAGCCCATGCCCAGCCCATGGAGTTAATATTAGAAGGCGGTTATTGCAAAGCTTAATTTTATTTGCACACCCCAATAATTTTTATTTGTTAAGGTTCTACGAAAAATATAAATTTTTCTTATGAAAATTAGTCAAGTGGTCCAGTAGAAAACATCATTATGAACAATTTTGCAAAAGATGGTTTTTCTAATATATGTCGTTTAAGTGAATTTTTTGGCAATTTACAGTCTCTATTTCATTTTTGGCCGAGAAATCCACTTAAATAAAAGATTTTGAAAAACCTTTCTCCTACAAAGTTGTTCAAAATGATGTTTTATAGTGGACAATGCAGCTAGTTTTTATAAAAACCTTTTATATATTTTTAAAATCTTAAGAAATTAAAATTAGTGAAATATGCAAATAAAGCAAGGGATTGCAGTAGTCACCCTTTTAATATTATTCTAGTTTATGGGCTTTATTTGGGATGGGTTTGGGCTTAAATGGCTGTTTAGTTCGAGCTTGTGTAATGCAGCATTTGATTCATGGGGGCGGTTATTGCAACCCCTTATCTTTATTTTCACACCCTTCTAATTTTAATTTCTCAAGGTTCTTAGAAAAATATAAAGACTTTTATGAAAATTTGTCACATTGTTCACTAGAAACATCATTTTGAAGAACTTTACAGAAAAAGTTTTTTTTTAAATCTTTCGTTTAAGTGGACCTTTTCGCCAAAAATGAAACTGAGACAATAAATAGCTAAAAAATCCACCTAAACGATAAATTTTGGAAAAATTTTCTTTTACAAAGTTGTTCAAAATGTTTTCTAGTGGAACACGTGATCAACTTTCATAAAAACCTTTCAAATCTTTTGTAAAACTTTGATAAATTAAAATTAATGGGATGTGCAAATAAAATTAAGGGATTGGCAATAACCTTCTTGATTCATTTAAACCCTTCTTGCATTCTCTTGTTGGATTTCGGTCCTATTTTGGGATAGGTCATATATTTGGGCTATCTTGTTAAATTTTGGGCTTACAGCAGAAGCCTGGAACAAAATCCTAAATCCAGGCCATATGGCCAAGCCGAGCCGTGGGCCGAATGCTGCTCTTATTTATGGACAAGCAGTGAAGCAACAAATGTAGATGGTCTTGTGTTTTCCTAGATTTGGGGCTGGGATATTAGGTTGCTATGAAACAACAGGCGGGACCCAATTTCCCAAAACAATGTACAAATTCAAGTAGTCGTCTGTGGAGCTGACCATGATTAGGGAGGCTGGGAGGGGCAGTTTTGGATCGGTATAATTTTGGGCAGGTCTAAGAAAGTAATGGTAATTATAGGATAAGCAATAAGATTAATCATGGTTCAAATAACAAAACCATCTAATTTGGTCTTGTTCTTCAAACTGAATCAGTGTCCATTCCTTAACTATTACAGAGTACTTGTTTTCAAAAAAACATCAATATACTGTTGGTTTGAAAAATATCATATTTATACCTTATTTTCAGTAAAAAGTTGAATTGAGTTGCAGGAAAATAAATTGGTAAAACTTATTTTCAGTGACTAGATTTTCAAGTTTGTCAAATAACCCTTAAATTTGGCTACCCACTGGGATTCTAATTTTGACTTTTGATTTCTATTTTTGCCTAGATTGTTCGTTTACTAGTCTTCTAGTGCGGAAAATAGGACCTTTGTCCTATGACATATACCTTACGCTATCTTCTTCATCTCTCTTCCCACATGACCAACCACTCATATTTATGGTAACCTTGGAGCACGGCAACCAATGAAGGCAAACAGTGACTATCATTGATTTTCTAGTCCTTACGTTTCCCTCATAGTCTTTTATTTTTAAAGGGAGGCAATTGCACGCCACCACATAAAGTATTCTAAACTCCTTTTAGTATATACTTTTAAAGATTTTCTGAAAAATATAACGCTTTGTTTGGATAAAGAATTTTTAAGTGGAATTTGCTTTTATGATAGAATTTGTAAAATTTTTATAAGAATGAGATGGACAAAATCTTTATAAAATTTTTACAAATTCCATGTCAAAAACAAATTCCACCTAAAATTCCTTATCCAAACATAGTATTAAAAGATTTTACGAAACTAGTCGCATTGTTTATTAGAAACATTATTTTGAACAACTTTATAAATTTTTCCAAAATCTAATCATTTAAGCAGACTTTTTGATCATTACAATTTTTATTTCATTTTCCATGAAAATTGCCAAAAAGTCCACTTAAATAAACAGATTTTGGAAAAAATTCTCGTACAAAGTTGTTCAGAATGATGTTTTCTAGTATATACATGAATATTTTTCATAAAAACTTTTTATATTTTTCATAAAACCTTAAAAAAATGTAAACTTAATGAAGGGGTTTAGAATATTTTATGTGGTGACAATAGCCCTGGCCCTATCTTTAATTCCTCACGGCCATTTTTTTTTTAGTAAAACATTATAACTTCATTCATAATTCCTTGCAGCCTTATTTGAACCGGCAACCACGATATTGTGTGACATAGCCGTTTCATTATGACAACTATTAGTATTATTCCTTTCTTTCTTTCTTTCTTTTCTTTTTTTTTTTTTTTTTTTTTTTTTAATTCATATCTAGATTAATTGGACTTACTATATAATTTACGTGTGGAATACTCAAAAGATTGAAAACCATTGATTTCTTGTACTTACATAATTCCTTGCCTCTGAGATATCTTAAGAAAATCTTCTAATTCTTGAAATCGAAAAATTAAAAGAAAAAGAAAATGATATGTATATACATGTATGTGAACTCATTGATGTAGAACGAGTACGTGGACGGGGACGATCAGTTATAATTTCTACTCAAAATCTTCTGGTTTATTTGGATGTTGAAAAAAAGTATTAATGTAAACATAAATTTGGATCCTAATTTAATGTTGTACTCTCTACACTTAGAATAGTTGAGTTACCAGATAATTTACAACTGTAGTCTATTCAAAAAGAAAATGATAGATTGCTATGTTTTTTGTGCTCATTTACTTCCATGTGCTGTGGTATTAAGAAATGTCAAATTGAAAGATTAGGAAAAAAGGAAAACGGTGTACACTGGGGAATGGTTGACGTGAAGTGGCCACAAAATTTTTCCCGAACATGTGTTGCGTCAAAAGTTGAAAATGGAGTGTATGCTGATCCTTACTTTAGGGTAAAGTTAAGTTTCTTTTATTTATTTTTTTGTTTTAGGTAAAAAGTTAATTTTTTAGGGGGAATTACCGATAGGTCTGGCAACGGGCAAACAATTACAGTTCAATGCAATAATCACTAACTTACTAACAAATGACTACTAACTTAACTAAGAATAACTACTAATTATAATTTTTTGCCCTTCGCTCGACCTATCTATAATTTCCCCTCTTTTTTTTTTTTAAAAAAAAATTATTTTAATATTATTGTTTGGGATATTCAGACCTTTAGCCTAATTTGGAATATGGAAAAGGCAACACATCAGGTTAAACTTGGTTGACGATTGACCCTCGAATACAAGCCTATGCATCCAATAATGAGGGAGTGGAAACTAAAATTCGAAACCTATGATTCTTGAGTCATTATCTTTTGCCATCTACACGTTATATATATATGCTCATAGGTTGAGATTAAGGTAAAAGTTCATACTATACATCCATAAAAGTTTGATCTAGAAGAATTAAAAACTGTACAAAATATCAAAGGAAGGTCACATGCAAGCACCACGCTAGGGCCAATCAATTAGATCAACAGGACTTGTTTCTTGGCCTCAGAGCCAATCACTACTACAATAATCCAAATAGATCACAGTGAAAAACAGTGATCTATTACTTTTTATCACAGTTTTTAACCATGATCTATTAAAGAAAAAACCGTGATCTATTCAGGGTGTGATCTAAAGTACCTACTAACTGTGATCTTTTCGAACTAAAGATCACGGTTTTTTACAAAAGTGTGATCTTTCTTATAGAAAAGATCACGGTATTTTCAAAAAATTGTGATCTTTAATATGAAAAAGATCACGGTGAAAAACTGTGATCTATTCTCTTTTATTTTTTAAAAAAAATTTAATTTTCATTTGAGAACCAATGGTTGCTTTTGATGGGTGAGGAACCTGTTGCTTTTCTTTACATTACATTTCAACTACTAAACTCATCATGCAATTATAATTCAAACATGTAAATCAAAACTAATCTTTATACAATCAAGTAACCATATATACAATTAACTCAAATCTTGCCAAATGTAATTGGATTGAAAAATCAAATAACTACATATACATGCAATTAGATTAACTCGATTTTTGTTAGCTCTGCATTGTATTGAATCCATTGAGATCCCTACGCCACTTGATAGAGGTTAAAACTTTAATCCACCATATACCTGAAAAAAAGAAATATAAAGATAAATATATATTCTAGATCAGTAATCAAAATTGGAAAAGACCAACGCACAAGTCAAAAATTTCATGATTTAAACCCACCCCATCCAACCTGATCTAAATTCAAAAATGTGCTACCCAATTACATAATCTCATGCTATTCATTAGTGTAGTGTTCTAGGCCACATACCCCTAAATTTCATTACTGGTGATGCTAGCTGCATTAAGTAAACATTAACACAGTTCATCACATATACTCATGTTTTTTTTTTTTTTTTTTTTTTTTTTTTTTTTTTTTTTTTTTAATACACAAAAGAGATATTGTACTAATATTAAGAGATATTACACCCAAAGCCCAGATACAAAGCAACCCCCAACTGAAATGATTGAGGAAAACTAAGGAGCACCCCCCACTAGAAGCCACACACCAAACTACATCCACATACAAAGCCCAACACCCCCTTACATAGAGGGCACTCAAAGAACAAGAACAAGCCACTTGGAGGGCACCAAAGGGGCAATTGGGAAAACCAAAAAGCATGGCCAAGCAGCCAAAAAAAAAAAAAAACCAGGGAAGGCACCATAAGACAGCAGCTGCACCCAACAGCCAGAAAAGAGAAAGCAACAACAAGGAATCGAACCACCAGGAAAGCATGACAGAAAGACAATTACACTCACAAGAAACATAATAGAACTCTTAAGTCAGCTCCTCTCACAGCCAAGCACAGGCAACCACGCCAACTACACAGCCTAACAAATGGAGCATAAGCCACAGAACAAACCTGAAGCAAGGACAGCAAGCTCAACAATACAACACCACATAACAAACAGCAGGCTGCAACAACACCAACAAAACACCCCAACAGGCCACTAGCAGACCAAACCCTAGAAAACAGAGACAACTGCATAATCTCCTCTTGATACTTCTCGAATTGGTTCCATCCCTAGAGCTCAATTCAACAAGTCTATTCACAACTTCATCTTCATTGCCCAAACATCTAACCCCTAACCTCTTGACTAATTCCAAAGTATTCCTAGCTTCTTCCAAGATAATTGTTAATAGACACATACACTCATGTTTATATTATTCTTGTCTCATATTGTGCTAAGTGAAGATCAGCAAAAGTATCAACAAAACCTTCAAATTAATATTTCATGAGAAAAATATCAAGCATAAAGACAATAAAATAAACCTTCAAGAAATTGAGAGTAATCATACCTACTAAAGCTAGCTTGGAGTAGACCTCAACATAGTCATCATGAGAAGCAAAACAGCATGGGTGTCCAAGACATAAATATTGGGATGGCTACCAATCTGGAAATGAAAATCAAATTTAATTTATAACATAAGAAGCACATACAACAAGCACACAGAAAAAGAAAATATCAATCAGTCAAATATATTTTAATTGAATCAACATATCCTGCAGAATCTAGAGTGTACAAGTTCATAATAATTAATTTACATCACTAAACAGGCTTAAACAGGGCAATCACCATACGAGAGATTTTCATCATGACCGACAATTTTTATCACAAAATATAGCCTAAGGAATTCTAGATTTTCAAAACAATAGATTAAATTTTATACAATAGCTACATTCACCTGCTTCCCTACTCAATGTTCTCAAGATATTGAAGACAACTCAAAAAATATATAATGTATGAGAAATATTAATAGAACAGCGTTTTTAAGCATATATAAGAAATGTCAGATAAGTGATTCTGGAAAAAACATAAGGTGCCTAGAGAGGTCACAGTCTCTTTCAACTTAATATACATGATGCAACATCTCTAATATTTTAATTTCGCACATGGCAATTATGGAAACTGCATAAAAAAAGTATGAGAAAAAACATAAAGGAAATGTGTATGTGTGTGTGCATGTGTGTGTGGGTGGGTGTGTGGGTGGGTGTGTGTGCGGAACAAAAAAACCACCACAATATGTTAAAATATCTAAATTGACTCTGTACCTAAATGAATAAGGGTTTGAAATCAACAAAAATTTATTAAATTATAAGGTGCTTAGAACATTAACAATAAGACACCCTCAACTACCACTTAGGCTAAGACCACCCAACACTAACCCGACTCAACACTCCTTGGGCATAAACTCAAACACCCAAGCTACAAAGACAAGAAGCCATACCATATATGCAGTTGGATCCCAGGCAAAATCCCAAAAAACATACAAAAAAAGACTCCAAAAACATAGACCGACTAATAAACCAAGAGAAGAGCCCCTTTCCAAAAACAAGACAACCAAACCCCAACAAAATGAACAAAAAGTAGATCCCCTGATGCAATAATCCTATCGTACAAGAAAATTCCAAAACACAGCACAAGCAAATTACCAAAAACGCAGCACAAACTCCAACCTCACATGAGGCCTAAAGAGACCGACAGTGAAATCAAAAATAGTTCGACGACCCAGCCATGGATACAGAACTTGAACTAGAAAGAAGACTAAATCACAATTGTGAGGCAGGGAATAAACCAGCAAATCCAAAAACACCCTTTCACAGCCATGCGACAAAGGGTGTCAAACTATTATCCAAATGAAGACATGTAAAAAAATTTAAAATAAAAACAACTAATATAGTATCACCTAGTCAAATTTGGTTTAGGGTTCTAGTAGCAATTTCTTACCATCGCGTATAGAGGAAAGAATCTTACATCAATAACCCTCAGATTTACCTAAAAATTAAATGAATATGAGAGTTAAAGTTAGGGTTTTCATGTATATTGAAACTAGAGAAAGGGGGAGAGTGAGATATGGAAACCCTAACTCAAATTTTACTTATGCAATGAAACCCTAACTCAAATTTGTTCGACTAAGAAAGAGAAGAAAGAAAAAAAATCAGAGACTGACACTAAAAGAACACCCCTATTCTTGTACCCCGAGTGCCCTTGTTCGTGAGAAGAAGAATTCCAATGGTGGAGAATTAAAGGAGTTTGCTGTTGTTGCCCAAATCACGTGATGCTTGTCGCACCCACAAGAGGAAATTACAGAGCTTTACGCTGTGTTTGGTACGTAGGAATAGGGGATGGAATGGAATAAGTATTCCATGTGTACAAAAAAGTGGGATGTTTGGTAGGCCGTATGAATGGAATCCTCATTCCCACACACCCGGCTATTCCATTAAACCATGGGAATGAGCATTCCCCCCATGAGATCAAGGAATGCTCATTCCAGCCACTGCTTTGCCTGAGGACCCCACCTCTGCACACACATGTCTCATCCATTTTTTCTCTCTCTCTTTTTTTTTTTTTTTTTTTTTTTTGTATATCTTTTCTCTCAAAAACCAGAGGGCTCTTCTCTTTCTCTCTCTCTCTCTAAAATCAGATGACTCTCTCAAAAATCAGATGACCACCTTCTCAAAAATCAGAAGACTGGGTCGTCATCCCCATCGCCAAGAAGATTTGGGTCACCATCGCTGTCCCCATCGCCGTCGCCATCGCCATCCCTATCGTCGTTCTTGTTGTTGTTACCTCCTGGAAACACGATTGAGGCCCCATCAAGCTAATTGAGTTGGAGAAGCTCTGCTACACTGTGTACAAGCCCACCATCCTCCTCGGTTCGACGGTTGCCACGTACTGCTTCACCGACGTCACAAATGGGTATGATGGTGGCCGACAAACCTCTCAGATCTACTCCATATGGAGCATGATGTGGGTAAATGGGTATGTGATTTGAAGATGATGGTGGAAAAAAAAAATTTTGTGTTGTGATTGTGGGTAAACGAAGGGATGATGAAGATGATACAAATTTATTTTTATTTTTTATTTTTTGTCCTGCTGCCTGATGATGAAAAAAAATTATGAAGATGATTTTTATTTATTTATTTATTTATTTTTGGAAGCAAGAATTTTCGGTATATGCTGATTAAAAAAAAAAAAAAGAATTGTGGGTATATTCAGTATATGGGTAAAAGATGATGAAATGAGATGATTTAGTTTTTGTTCTGTTGCAAGAATTGTGGGTATATGCTGATCAAAAAAGAAAAAAAAAAAGGACCGTGGGTAAAAGATGACGAAGATGATAAAGAAAGATGATAAAAAATTATTGATTTAATTGATGGTATTATGGAATGAGAATTCCATTCTTTAGTTGCACCAAACAAAGAGATGGAATAGTCATTGAGAATGACTATTCCGTTCTTTCCCATTTCCATTCCATTCCCATCTTCATTCCATTCCCTTTCCATTCCATTCAAGCGAACCAAACGCAGCCTTAGATCTTGCCTCAAATGGATGTGCCTCTCTTGGTCTGGCCGTCGTCAGCTTCTTTTGTTCAGATGGCAATAGCGAGCACCACTGCTACTATATTCGCTCAGCAGCGTCGCTTATTGTTTGTCTGTTTGTTGAGAGGAAGGTTAGGGTTTGATGTGTGTTTGTTGAGAGGGAGGCTAAGGTTTGAGAGAAGGAAAAATGGATAGATAGTGGGTCGGGGGTTTGAGGGAAGAGAAGAAAAAAAGTGGGAAGAGGAATAAAAAAGTACGCCTTACTTTTCGTGGGAAGAGGAGCATGATATTAATTTTTTTTAAACTCTTTCCAAAAGGATCACGGTTTTAAGGTGAACCGTGATCTATCATGTTGCTCTATGATCACGGTTGTTTAAAAACTGAAATTAAAACTCTTAAAAGTGGGAAGAGAAATAAAGAAGTACGCCTTACTTTTTCGGGGGAAGAGGAGCATGATAGTTGATTTTTTTAAAGCTCTTTCCAAGAGGATCATGGTTTTAAGGTGAACCGTGATCTATCATGTTGCTCTATGATCACGGTTTTTCTAAAAATTGAGATTAAAACTCTTTAAAAGTGGGAAGAGGAATAAAAAAGTACGCCTTACTTTTCATGGAAGAGAAGCATGATATTTGATTTTTTTAAACTCTTTCCAAAAGGGATCACGGTTTTAAGGTGAACCGTGATCTATCATGTCGCTCTATGCTCACGGTTTTCTAAAAACTGAGATTAAAACTCTTTAAAAGATCACGATATTTTTTATAACCATGATCAAATGTTATGCCCACCTAAAAGATTACAATTATTTCTTAAACCGTGATCTTTTTATTTTTCCAACCATGATCTATTTCTATTATTGTAGTAGTGAGTTGTTTCGATGGGAACATGTACAGTGGTTTTGGGAAATAAATTAAACGTTGCTTTCGTCATAAATTGGGTTTAGTTATGCTGATAATTTCTATCCGATCCTTTAGAAAAGTCTTGTTCACACTTTCACAGTAATTTTGAGTGAATTCTCAATTCTATCATTTTGTTTTTAGGGGAATTACAGTAGTGATGAGGCCGTTGGTCTCTACATTTTTCTGTTGACTCCTGTAGAGTTCGGCGCCTGATGAGGTCTTTAGTCTCTACATGCAATTTTTCTGTGTATACATCCTGCTTTTTAAATTAGTTTTTCTTCCACAGTACTGGGCGCCAAGAATCATGAAGAGTACATCAATGGGAAGGCTATGCCATACTTCTTTTCTGCAACCTCTTTGTTACCCATCTTAATAGTGTCCATTGCAACAGATACCATAACCATTTCTCAATCCATCAGAGACAAAGACAACAAGACCATAGTTTCAGCTAATGAAACCTTTGAGCTCGGATTTTCAGCCCAGAAACTTCCACAAAACGGTACTTGGGAATTTGGTACAAGAAAATTCCTGTTCCGACAGTCGTATGGGTTGCCAACAGAGAAATTCCTCTCCTCGATTCATCGGGTGTTTTAAAGGTCACCAACAAGGGAATTCTCGTCCTTCTCAACCGGGTGACAGCATCATTTGGTGTTCCAATTCATCAAGACCGGTGCCTAATCCGGTTGCAAAGCTTTTTGAGTCGGTAATCTTGTTATGAAAGATGAGAATGATGACAAACCAGAAAATTTCCTGTGGCAGAGTTTCGATTATCCTTGCAACACGTTTCTGCCTGGCATGAAGCTTGGGAAAAACCGGGTAACGGGCCTGGACCGTTACATATCGTCTTGGAAGAGAGACGATGATCCTTCCCGAGGTGATTATACGTGTGGATTGATCCCCGTGGATTTCCAGAACTCGTAATGAGAAAGGGTTCGGTTGAGCAGTTTCGGCTTGGTCCATGGAATGGTCTCCGCTTCAGTGGTATGCCTGAATTGAAACCAAACCCAGTTTATAAATTTGAATTTGTTAATAATCAGACAGATGTCTATTATGGTACCGACCTTCAAGATAGCTCGATTCTGACTAGGTTGGTGATCAGTCCGATTGGAAAATTACAGCGATTCACGTGGGTTGATCCAACCCAAAATTGGATCCTTTACTTATCTTGGCAGATTGATAACTGTGACCAGTATGCCCTGTGTGGCCCGTACGGCAGTTGTAACATCAACAACTCCCCTGTATGTGGGTGTTTGAAAGGATTTGTGCCAAAATTCCCAAAAGATTGGGACAAGATCGATTGGTCAAAAGGGTGTGTTAGAAAGACTTCATTGGGTTGCCAGAATGGGGAAGGATTTAATAAGTACTCTGGGCTGAAATTACCAGAGACGCGAAATTCATGGTATGATGACAGCATGAGCCTTAAGGAATGTAGGATTGTGTGCTTGAGGAATTGCAGCTGCACAGCTTATGCAAATTTGGATATTAAAAGAGGAATAGGGTGTTTACTCTGGTTTGGTGAACTGATTGATATTAAAGAATTAGTTGTGAATACACAAGAAATCTATATAAGGATGGCTGCATCAGATCTAGGTATGAAATTATTTTTAGCCCAAAAAATTTTGTTTGAATTCATACATTTGTTTAAATGTTACTTATGTATTTCAGTATGTATATTTATGCTTGGTGGAATAATGCCACTGACCTGCAAGCTTGAGTTGGAGCCATACCCAACAGGCCCTCCTTCAGATACAACTGCAAATGGCTTTTCCCCTCGTTATATCTCATTTATTTTTCAACTATATATACTGCTTTTCTAACTCCTAGTTTTCTTGATTTTAATTGCTTTATGTCAAGATCACGACGACAATGCTTTTTCAGAACGAGTGCGAATCATAGTCATCACTGTGTTGTCTATAGGAGTGCTTGGCCTAACTGTGGTCACTTTTGTTTGGATGAAGAAGTGCAATAGAGTTAGTAGTCATTGCTTTTATTTTTCTGCAATTGGATTGCCTTTGCTAAGCCTATAGCTTTGGTCGTTTCTCCTCAATCATTTTCATCAACTTTGATTCCTAATTTTTAGGAAATGTGGGACGCAATCAAGAAAGAGGTTATACCACTGAGAGCCACGAGGATGATCTAGAGTTAGTTTCATTTGACATGGCTACATTAGCTCATGCAACCGATAACTTTTCAATTACAACAAACTTGGAGAGGGTGGGTTTGGACCTGTCTACAAGGTAAATACTTCTTTTCTTTTTCTTTTTTTGTGATGAGGGTGAACACTTTGATTAACTGCAATTCAATGTTACTTGGTTTGGATGGTACCAACTCAACGCACCAAATAGATCATTCTAAATGTCTGGAAAATTTTATCAGAACTTGACAAAAAAAAAAACTAAAGGTGTTATTTTCCTTTCCTTTTCTTGTAAGAAATGAAGTGATTCATGTTTTAGGCTTCAACAAATAGCCTATTTATGGGCTGAAAATTTTGCAAAAGAAAAATGAAACTTTGGCCATGTATATATTATGGGGTGAAAATTTTCAGGGTGTGTTGGAAGATGGGCAAGGAATAGCTGTAAAGAGACTTTCAAAGAATTCTAGTCAAGGACTTGACGAGTTCAAGAATGAAGTTATTCACATTGCCAAACTTCAGCACCGAAATCTCGTAAAAATTTTGGGGTGCTGCATTCAAGCAGATGAAAGGATGTTGATTTACGAATTCATGCCTAACAAAAGCTTGGACTTCTTTATTTTTGGTATGAATCTCTCTCCAAACAGTTGCATAGTCAATTCAACTAGACTGGACATACAATTAATCATGTATTTTTTTACCATACAAGCTCCAAATTTCATTTTAACGAGTGTGATGCCTTGACCGGAAGACCTTAATTGGATGAAATTTTACCCAACAACATATAGCGGTGACACATGAATTATGGCTTTGATTTTGATGTTGAAACATGTTGCTACATGAACTCTTTTCCATGATTTTGTTAATTATGGACTCGTGGAATTATTATTATCCAAATGTATTCAACAATTTTAAATACTTATTGAATGGAATTACTTGGGCAGATCACACCCGAAGAATTCTATTAGATTGGCCTAAGCGCTTCCACATCATCAATGGAATTGCTCAAGGGCTTCTTTATCTTCATCGGGATTCTAGATTGAGGATAAATCCATAGAGATCTCAAAGCAAGCAATATTTTATTAGACAATGAGATGAGCCCAAAAAATATCCGACTTGGCTTGGCTAGAAGTTTTGGTGGGAATGAAATAGAGGCAAATACGACTAAAGTGGTTGGAACATAGTAGGTATCCCTATAATTAGTTTTTGTCTATTTAATTGATTATCAATGTGTTTATTTATTTGTGGGTTTCATGCAGTGGTTATATGTCCCCTGAATATGCAATTGATGGGATGTACTCCATAAAATCCCGACGTGTTTAGTTTTGGTGTTTGTTGCTAGAGATAGTGAGTGGGAAGAGAAATAGAGGTTTCCATCATCAAAATCACATGCTTAATCTTATTGGACATGTAAGTTTTTTTTACTAATATTTGCTTATTTGTCATAAACTCACTATTGATAATATGGTTCCATTTCAAATTGTTTAGGCTTGGAGACTCCATGTAGAGGGGAGGTCCTTGGAATTGGTAGATGCATCAATTAAAAACTCTCTCAATCTATCTGAAGTTCTGCGATCAATCCATGTGGGTCTGTTATGTGTGCAACAAAGTCCGGAAGATAGGCCCAACATGGCCTTAGTAGTTCTGATGTTGTGTAGTGAAGGTTCATTGCCTTTGCCTAAGCAACCTGGTTTTTATACTGAAAGAAATATAGTTGAAGGAGATTCTTCATCAAGCAATCATGAACCACCTTCTAGCAATAATATCACCATCACACAATTAGAGGCTCGATAAAAGACACCTAATGTTGATGTTTTACATGTCGCTAAAGTTGAATTTTGGATGTGTATTATCTTAAAATGAAAACCATTGTCGGTTTATCATTTTTAAGTGGGGTTATTTGTTAAGGTTGTGTATATTAGTTCCTTTTTTTTTTTTTTTTTTTTTTTCAACTGCATTTTGTATTAGGGATTAGTCCATTCGATCTCAAGAGTTGTAGATGAAAGTATTGCGAAACTTTATAAGAAAAATTCCCTCACTCTTGAAATTGAAAGATTACATAATATCTAAACTTTTGATCTGAACTCGGAAATACGAATCACACCTCTGCTATATCCTCATGGGCCAATACCCCACCCTACAATTGGCATTACTGCTATGCTAAGATGGCTTGCTACAGTGCCATACAAAGCTTTTCCTGTCCAAATTAGCCCCTAGGAATCAAGCTGACCTGTCAAGGTAGGCCGTTGCCTCTCCGCACTTGGGTGTTGAATTGGGTCCGCAACAAGCTGGGCCGTCCATTTATGAATTTTTGAAGCCTAGGCCCATGAGCTAAATATTACAGAGGTGTGACTTTTATGGTCTGGATATTGCAACCCCTTCAAGTAATCTCTCTGTTCCAATAATTTTAATTTTTTTAAAAGTTTAAGAAAATATAAAAGGTTTTATGAAAAGTGGCCACATTGTCCACTAGAAAACATATGTTGAATAACTTTGCAGGAGAAAGTTTTTTCAAAATCTATGATTTAAGTAGATTCTTTGGCCATTTATAGTCCCTGTTTCATTTTTGACAAAAAGTCTAGTCCACTTAAACTATAGATTTTGGAAAAAATTTCTTATGCAAAGTTGTTCAAAATAATGTTTTCTAGTAGACCCTGTGACCACTTTTCATAAAAACCTTTATATTTTTCTAAAACTTTAAAAAATTAAAATTAGTGGGTTGGGAGATCACTTTAAGGGGTTGCAATATCCAAACCCTAACTTGTATAGGGTATTAGGGTCTTTGGCTCGACCTCAAATAATGCAGGGGCGTTGCCTCAGCCATGAAGCCTAGGCTGATCCTGTTCTAATTAGCCCTTTGGGATGAGCTTGGGCTTAAATAGGGTGTTTGGTTCGGGCTCAAATAACGCAGCATTTGATTCATTTTTAACCCGTTTAGTAGTCTCTCTTTGGATTTCGGGCGCATTTTGGGATAGGTCATATATTTGGGCTACTTTGTTAAATTTTGGGCTTACGGCACGAGCCTAGAACAAATCCTAAAAACAGCCCTATGGCCAAGGCGGGCTGTGGGCCAAATGCCGATCCTCGGTTAGGGTCAAGCAGTGAAGCACCGATGTAGATGGCCTTGTGTTTTTCTAGGTTGCAATGAAACAACTTTGGGCTTAATATTATTCTAGTTTATGGGCTTTATTTGGGCTGTGCTTGGGCTTAAATGGGGGTTTGGTTCGTGCTCATATAATGCAGCATATGATTCATTTTAATTAGGACCGGCTATTGCAAGTTTGCAACCGCATAACTTTATCCATACATCCCACTAATTTAAATTTATTAAGGTTCTAAAAGAATATAAAAGGTTTTTATGAAAAGTGGTTGTGTTATTCATTAGAAAATATGATTTTGAAAAGTTTTGCAAAAGAAAGTTTTTTCAAAATCTTTGTCTTTGAGATTTTGAACAGCCTATGGGCTTAATCTTTTGTTTAAGTGGACTTTTTGGCAAAAAATGAGATAGAAACGGTGAATGACCAATAAATCCATTTAAATCATAGATTTTGAAATTTTTTTTTTTTTTTTTTTTTGGCAAAGTTCTTTAAAATGATGTTTTCTTGTGGACCATATGGCCAACTTTTACAAAAACCTTTTATGCTATGTTTAGATAAGCAATTTTTCGGTGAAATTTGTCTTTGAGATGGAATTGTAAAATTTTTTTTAGTTTCTTTATAAAATTTTTACAAATTCCATCTCAAAGACAAATTTTACTTAGAAATTCCTTATCCAAACATAGTATCATAGTTTTTGTAAAACCTTGTTCAATTAAAATTAGTGGGGCGTGCAAATAAAATTAGGGATTGCAATAACTGTCCTCTTTTTAACCATTTTTGTAGTCTCTCTTTAGATTTCTAGCCCATTTTAGGGTAGGTCATATTTTTGGGCTATTTTGTTAAATTTTGGACTTGCGGCACGAGCCTAGAACAAAGGAAACGGCTATTGCAACCCCCCAAAGGTATAAATTGCCCCCCCTATGATTTCCTCATCCCCCCAATTTATATACCCACCCCTCTCAAAGACTAAAATACCCCTCCTTCTAAATAAACCCTAACCCTTCTCACCCACCCCACTCCCGGCGAGGAAGGGCGACAACGACGGTGACAGTGATGGTGAGCACGAGCACCCCTTCTTCCTCTTCTCTCTTCTTCTCTTCTTTCTTTCTTTCTTTCTTTCTTTCTTTATTCCTTTGCTGGTCAGATCTGTGCAAGGGAGGTTTTTTTTTTTTTTCAAAACCTCCATTTTTTCCGGCAGGGGAGGTTCTTCCTATTCTTTCTTTTTTTCTTTCTTTTCTTTTCTTTCTTTCTTTCTTTCTTTTTCCCCCCCTTTGCTGGTCAAATTTGTGTGTTTTCTGGTGAGGGAGTTTTTTTTTTTTTCAAAACTTCCATTTTTCTCTGCAACTGGAGGGAAGAGAAAGAAAAGGAAAGAAAAAAAAGAGGCTACTGACAGGAGGTAAGAGGAGAAGAAAAGGAAAAGAAAAGGAAAGAAGAAGAAGAAAAAAAAAAGAAGAAGAAGTAGAGAAGAAGAAGGAAGAGGAAGAAGGAAGAGGAGGAAGGAAGAAAAGGGTTCCGACCGGAGGGAGGACTGCCGACGAGAGAGAGGTGTGGGAGAGGGGTTCTGGGAAGGAAAGAAAAAAAAAAAAAAAAGGAAGAAGAAGAGGGTTTCGACGGGAGGGAAGGGAGTGAGGGCTGTCGACGAGAGGGGTGTGGCATAGGGGTTTTAGGAAGGGAAGAAAAAAAAAAGGAAGAATAAGAGGGTTCCAATGGGAAGGAGGGGAGTGAGGGTTGCCGACGAGAGGGGTGTGGCATAGGGGTTTTAGGAAGGAAAGAAAAAAAAAAAAAAAAAAAAAAAGAAGAAGAAGAAGAAGAAGAAGAGAAGAAGAGGGAAGAAGAGGAAGGAAGAAGAAGGCTGCCAACGACGGAAGGGAGGGTTGCCATCGCTATTGCCTTACCATCGCTGGTGGGGTGGGGTGCTGGAGAGAGTTGTTGGACTTGTGGGAGAGGGGATGGGTGGGGGGTACTTAAGCCCTTTTTAGTAATTTTGTATAATAATTTTTTGAATTAAAAAATATGGGGGGGCAATTTATCAATTTGGGGGGTTGCAATAACCGTTCCCAAAATCCTAAATCTAGGCCTTTACGGCCAGGTCGGGTGGTGGGCCAAATGCCGACCCTCATTTAAGGTTAAGCAGTGAAGCACTAATGTAGATGGTTTTGTGTATTCCTTAATTTGGGGCTATGATATCAGGTTGCAATGAAACAATGGGCTAGAACCGATTACCCAAAACAATGTACAAATTCAAGTAGTCATCTGTAGAGTTGTCAATGAGTAAGGAGGGGCAGATTTGGATCTGTATAAGTGTATAATTTTGGGTAAGTCTAAAAAAGACTAAGGGTAATAATAGGGTAAGCAATCAAATTAATCATGGTTCAAATAACAAAACCAATCTAATTTGGTCTTGTTAGGGCTTGTTCTTCAAAACTAAATCAGACGGTGTCCATTTCTTAACTGTTATGGAGTATTTGTTTTTTAAATAAACCAACTCACTATTGGTTTGAATAACATCCTATTTATATTTTATTTTCAATAGAAAGTTGAATTGAGTAGCAAGACTTATAAATCAATGTGAAATCAAAATTGGCCAAACTTATTTTCAGTCGACTAGCTTTTCAGATTTGTTAAATACCCCCTTAGGTTAGGCTACCTACTAGCGTTTTGCTTTTGACTTTGACTTTGATTTTTATTTTTTATATGACCTAGGTTGTTACATTTCTATTTGTCTATGATATATACCTTATGGTTTTATCTTCTCTTTTTAACATGACCTACCACTCATTTTCACGAGAACCCTAAGACCACTGCAACCAATGAAAGCAAACAGTGACTATCATTGATTCCCCAGTATTCATGTTTCCCTTTAGGGTGCGTTTGGTTCTCGGGTTGGGAATGTGAGTTCTAAGAATGAGATATTACTTAGAAATGGGAATGCTTGGTATTGATACCTATTCCCACGTTTGGTTCGCAGTAATAGAAAGTAGAATTTCTTTTATATTCTCCTTCCCACGTTTGGTTGGGTTAGGAAAGTGATTCGCAAATAAATCAAATTCCCACAATGCCCTCACAATGCCCTTGCTCAAATCATATGAGATCAACAAATAAAGGCTGAAACCCTTGATCTACATAGTGGTTCTCGATCCCATGTTTTAAAAAAAGAAAAAAAAGAAAAAAGAAAAAAAGATGAAACCCAGCAAAAATGCACTTAAATAGCCATTACTGTGTGTGATTTAGTCGACTATTATATGATATAGTTGACTAAATCACTCACTTAAACCCAAACAATTGATGAACAAATATGTTCTACTAAAAACATAGAAATTAAGCCCAACAATACATTGTTTTTATAAAAACTAACATACCTTCATTTCCAAAAGAAATCATCGTACATTTTTATTACACAAAACCCAAATATCAACCATTAAAGAACGCCAGTAAGTATGCGAACCCAAAAGACGAAGGTTTGCGTCACCAAAAAAACCCACATGTTGCATCCAAGGACAGAGCTAGGATTTATCTCCAATGGGGGCATTGTGCTATGATTCTGTGAAGTGGGAATTGGGAAGTAAAAGCCCTAGAAAGCATTTTTTTGAAAAAATTACTTTTAGTAATTATTGTTCAATTTAATACCAAAAAAAGGATTCCTTTGTCAACTTATTACAAATTTACTATAAATATACTTTAAAATAACTACTATCTTCTTCTTTTTGGCATTATGTTGAGAAATAATCATCAAATGGTAATATCTCTCCCAAAAAAAAAAAAAAAAACTTGGTTGAGCTAGTGGGGGAAGGCCTCTCCTAGCTCCGTCTATGGTTGCATCGCCGGCGTCGACAGCACACCGTCGATCCCTTCTAGATCAAGCACAAGGTCATTTTCTCCCTTCTATTTCTAAATTATGTCTCTTCTCATGGAGCATAAAGAGTTTCATAGGTAGGAGCACAAAGAATCTCGTAGGTAGAAAATCGTTGAGTAGATAATTGTATCATCGACAACTCCTTGTCCTAACTTGTATTGCTTTATTTTCTTTAATCTGGCAAATAGAGGGCCATGCCCTTCTCCTTCTGGAGGTGCAAATGAGGTGTTCTGCCATGCGATAGAGGTGGGTGTTTATGGGTTTGGCTAAGATTGCATTTTGGCTAAGATCGACAGTGAGGGGTGGAGAGAAAAGTGATAGTGATGGTTAAGGTTTCAACCATGAATCCTCCCTTTTTGGCTTGGATATTCCATCATCGCCCTCATTATCTACCACCATCCACCGTTGTCTCGCCGCATCTTCAGATCTAGACTAACTAGGCTCGGGGAGAAGAGTTTGGCAGTGATGAACAACTGCTACGTTTGTGAGAAGAATTGGGCTAATCGTGTTTTGGAGATGAGCAGAAGGGACATGAGTGGAATAATGAATTTTTGTTTCACAATGCAAAGGGCATGCTCGTCTTTTTATTTTTTGTTTTTTTTTTGAAATTATAAAGCCATTCTCAGGTTTGGGGAATGAAACCCACAATGGATTGATGTGGGAATGGAAAAGAGTGTAGTTCGACACATACCAGGGAATGTGGCATTCCCGCTACCCCTCATTTTCCCTTTTCCCGGGCATCAAACCTCCCAACCAAACACACCCTCATGGCCTCATCTTTTGATTCTTCGCAGCCTTATTTGAACAGGTAACAACAATATTGTTGACGTAGCCGTTCCATTATGACAAAACAACTTTAGAAGAAAAAAAAAAAGTAAAGAAAAAAGGTAATTTCACTTTACCTATTTTAAAGTTTGATCCTTTTCTTTTCATTTTTTTTTTCATTTTTTTTTTTTGTGAATTTTGGTTAAAACCCCTATGTATAAGACTCCTTTTACAATAGGCCCTAAATAAGAATAAGTTTTGTAAAAACCCTTTTCAACTTCGTACAGACCAAAAAGCCCCTCATTTTATTGTTGGAAGTATTTACAACCATGCCATTATACTCTTCATATCCGAAAATCAAGGATATCGTTAAAAAACCTACCATAATTTTCGATGGCTTATATAAAAATAGAATCCCAATAAAAAACAACCTTCCAAATGCACAAAATCACATTTCAAACGTATAGTGGAAACAACTAACTATATACATAAAAATCAAACTATATAAACATATAGATATATATAGAAACACATTAGTATGTGTAAAATAATCCCAACAGTATCGTGTTACTATCCATAAGTTAAATAATCATAAATTAAACTGACTGTCATCAATAAAAAATTTAATTACACTTATATTGAAGAAATGCAGAAAAAAATCAGCATATACATAGAAATCAAACCATATAACCATATAGGTATATATAGAAACATACTAACATGTGTAAAATAATCCCAATAGTATCGTGTTACTATTCATAAGTTAAATAATCATAAACTAAATTGATGACAGTATCGTGTTACTGTCATCAGCATAAAATTGAATTATGACAGTATTGTGTTAGTAAAAAATTGAATTACACTTACATTGAAAAGATGATGAAAAAATCAGCGTATACATAGAAATCAAACTATATAACCATATAGGTATATATAGAAACATACTAGCATGTGTAAAATAATCCCATCAGTATCGTGTTACTATTTATAAAAGTTAAATAATAATAAACTAAACTGATAACAGTATCGTGATACTGTCATCGGCATAAAACTGAATTACACTTACATCGAAAAAATGTAGAAAAATGAAATTTCTGGTATCACTTACACTAAAAAAAAAAAAAAAAAGAAGAGCTAGAGAAGAAGACGACGAAGAGGAAGAAGAAGAAGAAGAAGCAGATGAAGAAGAAACAGAGGAAGATCTGTCATTGGAGAAGGTCTAATCATGACCTTGATGAACAACCACCGGAGAAGAAGATACTATCAACGTTTCTAGATCTGATTTTTTTTTTTTTTTTTTTCCAGATCTGGTTTTTCTTCTCCTTCTTCTTCTTCTTCTTCTTCTTCAATCTGGTTTTTCTTCATCTCTCCCCCCTCTTTCTCTCTCTTTCTCTCTCTTCTTCTTCTTCTTTTTCTACGTAAATGGATTTGGTTTGAAATTAACATACCTTGTAAATGTAAAAAGAGGTTAAAATAAGTATTTGAAAAAAAAAAAAAATTCCTTTTGCTTAAAGAATCTTTTAAAAAAGGGGTTTTGGAGTTAAAAAATATTATGGTGGGTTTTTTGTTAAAAGCAGTCCCCTAATAGGGGTTATTGCTAATTCCCCCCCCCCCCCCCTTTTTTTGATAAAAGGGAAATTGCATTAAAAAATTTGATCCTTTTCGGTCACTTTATCTCATAGATTTCTGTTACAAGGGGCTCCCATATAGTTTTTTTTTTTTTTTTTTTTTTTTCAGTTACAAAGTACATTATCTCTCATTCATAAAAGAAAAAGGAGTGTAATTAGTGACAAATAACTTATCCACTTGTAACTATAGGAGGTTGAAAGTAATTTCAGTGAAAAATGAGCCAAACCTGAAAAGGATGAAGGATAAACCCCCCTGGGCTACGTGGCAGAGAGAAAATAGATTTTTTAGCATCCCTCAAACATTTGTACTGAAGATATTTACGGTGTATCATTTCTCATACGTAGATTTTTTTTTTTTTTTTAACTCCATATTATTATTTTTTCTCATATGTATTGGAGTTACCATATAATATATGCGTGGACTAGTCAAAAGATTGAAAATCATTGATTGTTACATTTTTATTGGCTTGTCCTCTGGGTCTTAAGAAAAACCTTCTGGTTATTGAAATTGAAAGATTAAGAGAGAAAGAAAATGGTACGTGTGTACATGTGAAACTCATTGATGTAGAACGAGTGGATGGTGATGGTTAAAAGTTGAAGCGGAGCATTCAAAAATGAGTAATAGTGGATACTACTCCCTCCCAAGGTTTATTTTGGATGTTGAAAAAAGTATCAGTGTGAACATAATGTGGTTCCTAATTTAATGTTGTACTCTTTGCATGATGCAAATCAGGCACTTAGAATGAGTTGAGTTACCATATAATTTGCCCAACCATTCATGTGGCACCATAATATAAGTGAGAGTAAGGAAGAACTGCTCTTCTACTATGAGGAGCCAAGTATTGTCATTTTATTTATTTATTTATTTTTAAGGTCAAAAAATTGTCACTGATTTTTTTTTTTTTTTTTGGGGTAAGTGAAAAAAATATTGTCACTGATTTCACTCCGCTTTCTTTTAGATATAGTGTATTTTGTAACAAAAGAAACTTTAAAGAAGCACTTCGTAATAGAAAATCTATGAGAGAGAAAGTGAAAAGGGATCAAACTTCCAAAGAGTGTAATTATCCCTTTTTTTTTTTTGCTAAGACCGTTCTTTTATAATGAAATAGCTATGTCAACAATATTCTCGTTGCCTGTTCAAATAAGGCTGCGCCTGCGAGGAATTAAAGCATGAGAGGGAAATATGAGGATTGAGGAACCAATGATGGTCATTGTTTGCCTTCTAATTCATTGCCGTGGTCTCAGTGCCATCGTGGAAATGAGTGGCTTCGGGTGGTCATGTGGAAGAGAGTAAGACAACACCAATAGGTATATGTCATAGACAAATGGTCATATTTTCCACACAAGCAGACCTGGTAAATTTACAATCTAAGCAGAAATGTACTTTAGCAGGGTTGACTTTTTGTTTAAATATTTGTGTTTTTCTTCTCACTCTATAAGTTAAAGAATCCTTTGAAATAACCTTCTATAATTTTTTTTTTCTTAATAGACAATAACAAGAACAACGAATTTTTTTATGGACTCAATAATTAATACAAAAACTTAAATATTTAAATATTCATTGATAATAAAAGGGGCACAATTAGAAAGATTATACTTTTGTGAAATAAAAAGGGTAAGAGTTACTTATATGAAGAGAAAAAAGAAAGAGGAGTGGGTACAATTCGAAAATGTGAAGGACCAAATTTTTCTTATAAATAGTTAGATTTAAAAATATCAAAATTTATGTGTAATAAAAAAGACATTTTAAATGAGTGAGGAAGATCAAGTGCCCTGACACGCCCCTTTGCCCTTGGGTAATGTATCACACAAGGATAAACTTGGCTGAGGACCGACCTTAAAGAGTTTAGGTAAAAGTTCATATAACCATGACTTTTGATCCTGAAGAATTACAAAACGTACAAAATACCAAAGGAAACTACCATGCTGTTTAGGTTTGTGAATGCTTGGGTGTCTCATCCTTCTTTTAAGCAAGTGGTGTCTAATTGTTGGATGTCTTGTATGCCTTATGGTTCTCCTTAATTTGATGGTTATGAGAGAAAAACTTAAGGTCCTTGAGAAATGTCTTAAGAATTGGAACTGGGAAGTGTTTGGGCATGTTGATGAGAAAGTTAAGTCTTTTCAGAAAGCTTTATATGATATCCAGCTTCAGATTGATCAAATGGGTCCTCTTGATAATCTTTTGCATATGGAATTTGATATCTAGAGTAATCTCTTTGAAGCTCTTCGAATTCAAGAATGCTTTTGGAAAGATAAATCTCAAGTAAGATAGCTGGCTGAAGGAGATAGAAATACATCTTATTTTCATAAAATGGCGAAGCTCAGATCTGTGAATTAGTAAGATTAACTCTTTGAATATTGATGGTTGCCATGAATTTGCTCCTACGGTCCTTCAGAGCCACGTTGTTGACTATTATATATCATTCTCTTTATTCTTCGCAGCACACTACTTCTGATAATGGACTGGTTAAGTCTACCATTGTGATAACCCAAATATTTGCCCCCTAATAATCAATTGATTAGTGTGATTATTATTATTATTGTTGTTGTCATAATTATAATTATTATTAATCACCAAAGCTTTAGGATATATATATAACAAAAATTACTAACTTATTATATTAATAGGATTAATGATGTAATTAATCCTTAAGATGAGGTCATTGCTTACATGGGGAGGTGGTATGTGGCAAAACTCTATGCATGGCTGAAAAAGAAAAACAAAACAAAACAAAACAAAACAAAACAAAGCAAAACAAATCAGCCACGTTTGTTTGCTTGGAGAGAAAGGAAGGGGTTGCTTGGGGACAAAGGGATAGAGAAGAATCTTCATAAATTAATAAGGGGAGACTTCCTTTGACTTGAGGGGGTATAAAAGGGCTAATTTTCAGCTCATTTTCGTGCTATTTTGGGCTGCTAAGAGAGTGTAAAAACAAGAGAGAAATAGAGAGAAAGAAAGAAGGAGAAAGAAGGGAGCTCAAACCAAGGAAGTTTCAAAGCATTTTTCTACAAACCTGAGGTGAGATTTTTCATCTATGAATGATATAGGATAGGTTCTAAAAGTTTCATGAGGATTGGTTGATGTTTGGATAATTTTTGGAGCTTCAAAGAAGCATCAATGGCTTCCCTCATACTTTGTTTGATTGGTTCTCTATGCACAGTAAATGAAACTCTATGAAATTTTTACCGTAGTTTTATGATACTATAGAAAGGCTTCTGTATAAATCTTAGGCTTTAACACCTTGTAGGTTGTGAGAAATAAATAGGAAAGCCCGAAACACAGATATGAAAATCTGTATGAATGCGTAACTTTTTTTATTTTTCTGATATTTTTATAAGATTCTACATGAAAAACTAAGCAAAATGAGCTTTTGAATCATCCAAAAAGGTTGAGAAATGAATTAGTTATGAATTTTCAAAGTTCTGATTACATATGGGAAAAATTCCGGACAGCAGCAGAATTTTGGCTTTGCGCGGGGAAGAAGAAGGGTGAGTGATTGAGTGTGGCAGCGTGCACCTTAGGCCACGTATACCCTAGTGCAATTGGCCATGTGGGGCCCTCATTAGGTGTTGAAAATATTTTTAAAAATCTTATAAAAATACTATAAACTTATGTTTATAATTTTGTACCCATATGAGCATGATAACACGGGTTTCAAAAATTAGGAGACTTTAACCCTTTTGTGTAGTTTGTTTTCAAACTTTGACTAGCTCAAACAAAGCGTATAGAATTCCGATTGAGTTACGAATTGAACCATTGGATTCATATCCACAAAATTTACATAAGAGTATGTTTGAGGTAAAATGAATGTTTTAATTTTGGGTATTATTTTATTCACGTGTAAAATGACGATTTTACCCCTACTCACTAAAAATAGCTCAAATGGATTCCAAATTGAGTTTTGTTTGAACCCATGCAATTTCTATGAGAAGTAGAACACTTCAGGGACTTTTTATTAATATTTTTATGATGTCATCATAATTCTCATATTTTTATATTTGCAATATAGCCCCTGAATTTCATCAAACTGAATATTTGGCTTAAAGATTTATGTTGAGTAGTTTGATTAAGATTGTTAATGGTGGTGGAACATAAGATGAATGATAACTCATATTCATAATTGGATATTGCAATATTAGTGAGATTAATTAGTGTACGTGCATGATATTAGCATCCATATATTGAGCGATATGATTATTAATGCATGTACAAACATGTATCAAGTTATTCAGTGATTTGTTTATGTGAAGTTGAATACTTATACTTGTGATTGAGCTTAAGATGTTGAGATGAGAAACAAACATGTATAAATCTATTTTTTGACATATTTATGTGAAGTTGCTTATACTTGTAACTGAGATTGAAATGTTGAGATGTTGAGATGAGACGACCGGGTTGAGAAAGCCCTGCAGTTAGTGCACTAATATGCTACTCCATTTTTTAGGGCAAGAGGCCAGTGGGGTAGCATACACACATGATGAGCGGTGTGTGCTGTGGTCGTAGATAGTATATCCTGTATGAGCAGACAGGTATGCTATGATTGTTTTTGCAGGTTGCAGCAGGCAACAGAAGCACAGGTACGTGCAAATTTTATATGCTTGAGTGGCATAACTTTTGAGAAGTGCTATTAACATCATTGTAGTATGAGATGTTACAAAGATGCTGTTACATGTAAGATGAGTTGTTGTATACTAATGTTAAGCATAGATGTTGTTACATGTAAGATGAGTTGTTGTATACAAATTTTATATGCTTGAGTGGCATAAATTTTGAGAAGTGCTATTAACATCATTGCAGTATGAGATGTTACGAAGATGTTGTTACCTGTAAGATGAGTTGTTGTATACAAATTTTATATGCTTGAGTGGCATAAATTTTGAGAAGTGCTATTAACATCATTGCAGTATGAGATGTTACAAAGATGTTGTTAAATGTAAGATGAGCTGTTGTATACTAATGTTAAACATTCATAGATGAATTATCTCACTGAGCCGTGGTTTGCTCACCCTTTTATTAAAAATTATTTTTCAGGATTTGGAAATTTGTGAGCTGTTGAGAAGACATGAATAGAAGAGCATATTTTCCTGATGCGATAGTTGTTTAGTTTTGATAAGTTGACATATGTGATGTAATATCAAACAGTGATGCATTGTAATAATTATAATTTCGTATATGAGGTAATAAAGAAATTAATATTTATGTGAAGTAATATTTGTCAACATGGTGTCTCTTGGAGAATGAATGGATAAGGTTTTGAGTTGTCACTACCACACTAGGCTTTAGCAAGGCTATTTTTGGGGCGTGACAACCATTCCTTCAACGGTATCAGATAGTGACAATGATGTTCTTATTACTATGCTTTCAGTATTGAAGATTAAAAAGGTAGTGTTTGATATGGATCCATCGAGTGCGCCTGGTCCGGATGGGTTTGGGGGGCTCTTTTATCAATCTTGTTGGGATATCATTGGAGAAGATGTTGTAAAGGCTGTTAGGGAGTTCTTTGAGCATAACTGGCTTCCTTCAACCTTCAATTCCACTTTGTAGTGCTTATTCTGAAAATCCCTAATGCTGACACTATCACCCAGTTCAGGCCCATTGCCCTTGCTAATTTTCTTTTTAAAATCATTCCTGAAATCCTAGCTGACAAGTGAAGTCCTATTGCCAGCAAGATTATTTCTCATAACCAAACCGCTTTTACTAAAAGAAGAAATATTTCATAAAATATTGGTCTAGCTTCGGAATGCTTCAATCTTTTGGATCGAAAATGTTTTAGGGGTAACATTGGAATTAAGTTTGATGTTATAAAAGCCTTTGACCCCTTAGACTGGGGTTTCTTGCTTCTTGTTCTAAACAAGTTTGGTTTCTCTGACAAATTTGTAAGTTGGATTTCAACTCTCTTATCTTCAGCTAGATTGTCTATTATGATTAACAACTCACCCTATGGTTTCTTCTCTTGTAGTAGGGGTGTTAGGCAAGGTGATCCTCTGTCCCCCCCCCCCCCCCACCCCTTCTTTTTTGTTTGGCAGAAGAAGTGTTGAGTTGTGGTTTGACCAAGTTGGTGAATGAAGATAAAATTCATCCCATCTCTTCTCCTCGAGGTTTTGCTGCCCCGACCCACTTATTATATGTGGATGATATTTTTGTTTTTTGTCATGGTTCTTCATCTTCTCTAAGAGTTTTGATGGATTTTATAGACATGTATGGTTTAGTGTCTGGTCAAATTATCAGCAAAGCTAAGAGTAGGGTTTTCATTGTTAAAGCAGCTTCTTATGGAAGACATTCTATTGTTTCTTTATTGGGAATTATTGAGGGATCAGTGCCTTTTATTTATCTAGGTGTCCCTATTTTTCGGGGGAGGCCTAGGAGAGTGCATCTTCAAAGTCTGGCAGATAGAGTTAAAGTGAAGTTAGAGGGTTGGTGTTGCAAAATTCTTTCTTTAGCTGGTAGAGTTCAATTTATTAAGGCTGTTATCTATCCTATGTTACTTTATTCTTTCAAGATCTACTCTTGGCCTACTTTATTGTTGAAGCAACTTCAATGTTGGGTCAGAAACTTCATTTGGTCAACTAACATTGATGCTAGGAAGCTTATCGATCACTGTTTCTTGGAAGTGGGTGTGTGCTCCTGTTGATGAAGGGGTTTGGGCCTCAAATGCTTCAAAAATCTCTTAATAAAGCCGCTTTACTTAAAACTAGTTGGGATCTATTTTCCTCTAATTTTGTTTTTAGTGGATTCGTAAAGGCTAGATATCATCTTGGTTATAATTTTCTCTCAACTTATAAAATTTCTTCAATATGGCCTGGTCTTAAACCTGTTATGGGGGATTTGCTTCTTAAGACTCAATGGGTTATTGGTAATGGGTGTGAAGTGAACTTTTGGTCGGATAATTGGTTGGAAAATCCTCATTCTTATCTGCTCCTTTCCTTTTCTTATGAGAAATGAAGTGATACATGTTTCCCGTCTTCAGCAAAAAGTCCATTTATGGGGTAAAAATTTTGCAAAACAAAAATGAAACTTTAGTCATGTATATATTATGGGGTGACATTTTTCAGGGTGTGTTGAAAGATGGGCAAGAAATAGCTGTAAAGAGGCTTTCAAAGAATTCTAATCAAGGACTTGACGAGTTCAAGAATGAAGTTATTCACATTGCCAAATTTCAACACCAAAATCTAGTGAAAATTTTGGGTGCTGCATTTAAGTCGATGAAAGGATGTTGATTTATGAATTCATAATTTTTGGCATGAATCTCTCTCCAAACAGTTGCATATTTAATTCTACTAGTCTGAACATACAATCATGTATTTTTTTATTGTACAAGCTCCAAAAATTTCTTTCTTAACAAGTGTGATGCCTTGACCAATGACCTTAATTGGAGGAAATTTTACGCAACAAGATATAGCAGTGACACATAAATTATGGCTTTGATTTCGATGTTGAACATGTTGCTACATGAACTCTTTTCCATGATTTTGTTAAATATGGACTCATGGAATTTTTTATTATCCAAATATATTCAAGAATTTAAATACCTATTGAATGGAATTACTTGGGTAGATCACACACAAAGAATTCTATTGGATTGTCCTAAACGCTTCCATATCATCAATGGAATTGCTCAAGGGCTTCTTTATCTTCATCGGGATTCCAGATTGAGGATAATCCATAGAGATCTCAAAGCAAGCAATATTTTATTAGACAATAAGGTGAACCCAAAAATATCCGACTTTGGCTTAGCTAGAAGTTTTGGTGAGAATGAAACGGAGGCGAATACGAATAAGGTGGTTGGAACATTGTAGGTATCCCTATAATTATGTTTTGTCTAATTTAATTGCTTATCAATGTGTTTATTTATTTGTTGGTTTCATGCTGTGGTTATATGTCCCTTGAATACGCAATTGATGGGATATACTCTACAAAATCCGATGTGTTTAGCTTTGGTGTTTTATTGCTAGAAGTAGTGAGTGGGAAGAGAAATAGAGGTTTCCATCATCAAAATCACCTACTCAACCTTATTGGACATGTAAGTATTTTTACTAATATTTGCTTATTTGTAATTACGCTCACTATTGATATTATGGTTCCATTTCAAATTGTTTAGGCTTGGAGACTCCATATAGAGGGTAGGTCTTTTGAACTGGTAGACGCATCAATCGAGGACTCACTCAATCTATTGGAAGTTCTACGATCAATCCATGTGGGTTTATTATGTGTGCAACAAAGTCCAGAAGATAGGCCTAGCATGGCCTTAGTAGTTATGATGTTGTGTAGTGAAGGCTCAATGTCTTGGACTAAACGACTTGGTTTTTACATTGAAAGGAATATAGTTGAAGCAGATTCTTCATCAAGCAAGCGTGAACCACCTTCTAGCAATGATATCTCCATTACGCTATTACAGGCTTGATAAAATACACCTAAGGTTGATATTTTGTATGGTGCTAGAGTTTGAATTAGGGGCGGAGCCGCCTTAAGACTAAAGGGGGCTATGGCCCTCAAAGTTTTAGACAATTTGGACATTTGGCCTAGTAAATTCAAGATTTTTAAAACTACGTACATGTAGCCACCTCAAGTGGTGGAATACACCTTACCAAATCCAAACTCATATTATCATTTTACCATAATAACCACAATTTATGGTAGTTTTGTAACTTTGTTGAATGAACCAAAACACCTTGGGTTCACCTTCTTACCATTTTTGTATGGATGCTCTTCTTTTGGTTTGCTATATTACATATGCTAAAAGTTGTTATTTTGTTATTGGGTGTTGAATTTTGATTATGTTATTTTTGTTTTTTACTCCAATATCAACAATCATTATGGCTTGTGATAAGATTAGATGTTGTTCTAATATATTTTGTAAGTAAAATGGTAATAGATAAATAATTAGAATATTCATCACTAATCAACGCAATGAACTTTGAGCTTCTATTAAAAAGGTCATGTCTTATAACATCCCGTCTGAAATTTTTTTTCTCTAATTTTTTTTTATTTTATTTTTAAGTCGGCCATCCCGATTAAAAATTTCTAGCTCCGCCCTTGGTTTGAATCTTGGATGTTTATTATCTTAAAATGAAAACCAATGTCGGTTTATCATTTTTAAGTGGGTTATTTGTTAAGGATGTGTATATTAGTTTCCCTTTTTCATTTTTCGTAATTACATTTTGTATTAAGGTTTAGTCCATTCTCAAGAGTTATAGATGAAAGTACTGCGAAACTTTATAAGAAAAATTCCCTCACGAGGTCCCCCAAGACTTGCTTTTCATCTCTATTTATTTTTCATTTTAAGGTTTTATGAAAATATAGAAGGTTTTCATAAAATATGATTGCATATTCTTTTAGAAAACGTCATAGTTGTTCCCTATAGAATTAGGAGTACTCTAATTTATGGGCTTTTTTGGGATGAGCTTCGGCTGAAATAGGGAGTTTGGTTCAAGCTCAAATAATGTAGCATTTGATTCATTTCTAACCCTTTTTGTAGTCACTCTTTGGATTTCAGGCGCATTTTGGGATAGGTCATATATTTGGGCTACTTTGTTAAATTTTGGGCTTACGGCACGATCTTAGAACAAAATCCTAAATCCAGCCCTATGGCCAATCCGGGCCATAGGCCGAATGCCGACCCTCGGGTAGGGTCAAGCAGTGAAGCACCAATGTAGATGGTCTTGTGTTTTTCTAGGTTGCAATGAAACAACGGTCCGGACAAATCCAAATTACCCAAGACAATGTACAAATTCAAGTAATCTTCTGTAGAGCTGGCAATGATTTGGAGGGGCAGTTTTGGATCTGTATAAATCTGGGTGGGTCTAGATCGAAAAGAGTAAGGGTGATTATACGGTAAGCAATCGGATTAATCCTGGTAGAAATAACAAAACCAATCTAATTTGGTCATGTTAGGTTAGGCTAACTAGTAACTAATCGGGTTCTGGTTCTATTTTTTTTTCCCTAGAATGTAGATTGTACTCCGTAACATTTACCAGATCTGCTTGTGTGGGAAATATGACCATTTGTCTATGACAAATACCTGTGGGTATCGTCTTTCTCCCATTCACATGACCAGCCACTCATTTTCATGATAAACTTGAGACCACGGCGCTGGATAAAGGCAAACAGTGACTCTCATTGATTCGTCATCCACATGTTACGCTCATCGATCTTTCAATTCCTCTCAAGCCATTGCCCATTGACATGGCCGTTTCATATATTGTATCATAAATCATAGCGGTCTTACAAAGAAAAAGGGATTATACATAGCGGTCTTAGAAGGAAAATATTGATTGCTTGACCTGATTTACTTCCATGTGCTTCGGTCTTTAAGAAAAATCAAAAGACTAAGAAAGAAACAAAGAAAATGGTCCCCAACATGTGGTGGATCAAAAGTTGGGGTGGAGTGTACACAGACCCTTATTTTAGGGTAGTTCCTTGTTTATTTTTATGTTTTTGAATTTTTGGGTGAAGATTTTTTATTTTTATTTTTATTTTTTGCTAATTGGAGTATTTTGACCTTTAACTTGATTAATCTTTTTAAATACGGTCAAGGTAAATGCCCACTCTGAATATTTAAACCTTTAACTTGATTAATCTTTTCAAATACGGTTAAGGTAAATGCCTCTGCTTCTTCAATTAAAGTGAGGATAAACTTGACTCATCGCTGACCGCCTAACCCCAAGAGGATTAGTGTAAAAGTTCATACAAGCATAACTTTGGATCAAGGAGAATTACAAAATGGACAGCATATCAAAAGAAAGTCCCATGACAGCACCACGCTTGGGGCATCAAAACCAGTTGTTTGGATGGGGATATAGTAGCTTTTAGGAGACTTCCTTTTATGACAAATATTGTTTTTAGTCACTCAGATGACTTTTGAGTCCCTTCCCTCTAGAAAAGTCTCATTCACTAATTTATAATTTTTGACAAATATTGATTGCTTGAGCTAATTTACTTCCATGTGCTTTGGTCTTCAAGAAAAATCAAAAGACTAAGAAAGAAAGAAAATGATGTGGACTGGGGCCAATGTGCTCTCGAATTCAAAGGGTTGATTCGATTCCCACTCGAAATCAAAATCCGGTTACTATGTGCAATATAATATGCATTCATAAATATTAATCCTCAAAATCTTCCGAGTAATTAAATAACAAGTTTAAAAATTCACCCCCCCCCCCCCCCGGGCCAAAAAAAAGTCATTAGTGAAAAAGAGCAGCACATTTACAACATGCAACACCTCACCATTCATCTTCTTTCCTTTCTCGAAATATGCTCAGTTCAACCCAATAAAGAAATAGGGGAATTATAGAATGGTCCGGCTGTGGGCAAATAACTTTAAATCAATTCAATTGACTAGTAACTTGAAATATATAATTACTAACTTAATGAAGAATGGCTAAAAATGTTACTAGTCAGCTATATTGATTTGTATTTATTTGTTTGTAGCCAGGCCATTCTGTAATTCCCCCTACACAAAAAAGTTCTATTACCCTTAAAATGGATAATTGTAATCTTCCTTTTTTTTTTTTTTTTGTTTTGTTGTTTGCTTTTGGAGGTTTCAGAGAGTTAGTCTTTGTTACAGAGACTATTCGAAAGAAAATGATTGATTGTCCATAGTCATTTAATTTTACATACCCTTTGGTCACTGAATTCAAAGGAATATTTTGGCAGATTAGAAAAATTCTACTCTTTTGAAGAAATGGCTTGGTATACTTTGACGGTCGATGAGGACATGAGGTCTTCAGTTTTTATCAGTCTCTCCAATCTTTTAAGTTTGTGTACCACATTAACACACCGGCGCCAAAGAAATGACACCAATGGAAGGCAATACCATACTTCTTTTCTTCACCTATTTGTTATCCATATTACTACTGTCCACTGCAACAGATACCATAACCATTTCTCAACCCATAAGAGACGGTGACACCGTAGTTTCAGCTGGTGGCAACTTTGAGCTTGGATTTTTCAGCCCAGAAAATTCCACAAAACGATACTTGGGAACATGGTACAGGAAAATATCTATTCCGACAGTTTTCTGGGTTGCCAACAGAGAAATCCCTCTCCTGGATTCATCAGGTCTACTAGAGGTCACTAGCCAGGGGATTCTTGTCCTTCTCAACCGTAATGGGAGCATCATTTGGTCTTCCAACTCATCAAGATCGGTGCCTAATCCAGTTGCAAAGCTTTTGGAGTCGGGCAATCTTGTTATGAAAGACACGAATGATGATGACGACCCAGAAAAATTCCTATGGCAGAGTTTTGATTATCCATGCGACACACTTATGCCCACCATGAAGCTTGGGAAAAACTTGGTAACAGGCATGGACCGTCACTTATCGGCTTGGAAGAGCAATGATGATCCTTCTCAAGGTGATTATACGTTCCGGCTTGATTCCCATGGATTTCCGGAACTCATACAGAGCAAGGGTTCGGTTGAGCAATTTCGGATTGGACCATGGAATGGTTTCCGGTTCAGTGGTATGCCTAGCTTGAAACCAAATCCAATTTATAAATTTGGATTCGTTTATAATCAACAAGAGATTTATTATGGTTACGAGCTTCTTGATAGCTCGATTCCGACTCGGCTGGTGATCAATCCCAGCGGACTTATACAGCGATTCATATGGGTCAGTCCAACCCAAAGTTGGGTCGTTTACTTGACTATGCAGATTGATACCTGTGACCGGTATGCGTTGTGTGGTCCGTATGGAAGCTGTAATATCAACAACTCCCCTGAATGTGGGTGTCTGAAAGGATTCGTGCCAAAAATCCAAAAAGATTGGGACATGGTGGATTGGTCACATGGTTGTGTTAGAAAGATACCATTGGATTGCCAGAATGGGGATGGGTTTAATAAGTATTCGGGGCTAAAATTGCCAGAGACGCGACATTCACGGTATAATGTTAGCATGAACCTGGAGGAGTGCAGGATTGTGTGCTTGAAGGATTGCAATTGCACAGCTTATGCAAATTTGGATATCAAAAAAGGAATAGGGTGTTTACTCTGGTTTGGTGAGCTAATCGATATTAGAGAGTTCTCTGAAAATGTGCAAGACATCTACATAAGGATGGCTGCATCAGAACTAGGTATGAATCGATTCTTAACCTGAAAAAGGTGTACTGTTTTTTCTCAGATCTTGCTTATTTTTAACCTAATGCTTTTCTAACTCCTAGTTTTCTTGATTTTAATTGCCTTATGCCAAGATCAAGGTGACAAAGCTATTTCTAATGGGAGGAAACGAGTGCGAATCATAGTCATCACTGTGTTGTCTACAGGAGTGCTACTCTTGGGCCTAGCTTTGGTCTTTTTGGTTTGGATGAAGAAGCACAATAAAGCTCGTAAGTCATTCACTTTTATTTTTTTGGGAAATTTCTACAATAGAATATACACTTAACTGCACTCAGTATAAAATTCTGCATTCAGAGACCTTGGATTGACTTTGCTCTGCTCCTGATCCATGATCAGCTAACATAACAATATTTCTCCTCATTCATTTTTCATCAATTATAATTCCAACTTTGCAGGAAAAGTGGGACGCAAGCAAGAAAGAGGTTATACCACCGAGAGCCATAAGGAAGATCTAGAGTTGCTATCATTTGACATGGCTACATTAGCTAATGCAACCAATAACTTTTCAATTAACAATAAACTTGGAGAGGGTGGTTTTGGACCTGTCTACAAGGTAAACACTTTGATTAACTGCACCAACTCAATGTTGTTACTCTATTTCTTTGGTACCAACTCAAGGCACCAAATACATCATTCTAATGTTTGGAAACTTTAATGAGAACTTAGGAATAAAAAAATAGGTACAGTTGTTATTTTCATTTCCTTTTTTTGTAAATGGCTTAGTTATAGATGTAATTGTAACTATGTGAAATTTTAGAAATTTTTGGGATTTTGCTAAAGAAATATGAAACTTTAGCATACGGGAGAAAATTTTCAGGGTGTGTTGGAAGACGGACAAGAAATAGCTGTAAAGAGGCTCTCAAAGAATTCTACACAAGGACTCAACGAGTTCAAGAATGAAGTTATTCACATTGCCAAACTTCAGCATCGAAATCTAGTCAAGCTTTTGGGGTGCTGCATTCAAGTAGATGAAACGATGTTGATCTATGAATTCATGCCTAACAAATCCTTGGACTTCTTTATTTTTGGTATGAATCGTTCTCTAAAAATTGGCATATTTTGTCCAACTAGTCTAGAAACAAAATTATGTATTTTTTCACCATACAAGCTCCACAACTTCATAACTTTCTTTCTTTATGAGTGCGATGTTTTGACCAATGACCTTAATTAGGGGAAATTTTAGGCAAAACTTTCTTGCTAGCCATAACCTGTTCTTGTCCAATTTAATAGGGGTTGTCGGGGGTTGGCTTTGATTACATTGTTACACATATTGCCACATAAATTATTTTCCATGATTCTGCTAATTATGGACTCATGGAATCATTTTTGCTTGAGTAAAAATTTGGGCAGATCACACACAAAGCATTCTATTGGATTGGCCTAAGCGTTTTCACATCATCAATGGAATTGCTCAAGGGCTTCTTTATCTTCATCGAGATTCCAGACTAAGAATAATTCATAGAGATCTCAAAACAAGCAATATTTTACTAGACGATGAAATGAACCCAAAAATATCCGACTTTGGCTTGGCTAGGAGTTTTGGGGGAAATGATTCTGCGGCGAATACAAATAAAGTGGTTGGAACATAGTAAGTACCCCTATGATGTAGTTTTTGTCTAATTTAATTACTTGTCGATGTGTTATATATTTATTTATTGGTTCCATGCAGCGGTTATATGTCCCCTGAGTATGCAATTGATGGGATGTACTCTATAAAATCCGATGTGTTCAGTTTTGGTGTTTTATTGCTAGAAATAGTGAGTGGGAAGAGAAATAGAGGTTTCCATCATCCAAACCACCAACTTAACCTTATTGGACATGTAAGTGTTTTGACTAGTACTATTTTCTTTTTTCTACAAGTTCAACTCACTATTGATAACGTCGTTCAATTTCAAATTGTTTAGGCATGGAGACTCCATATAGAGGGTAGGTCCTTGGAACTAGTAGATGCATCAATGGGGAACTCATGGAATGAATTTGAAGTGTTGCGATCAATCCATGTGGGTCTATTATGTGTGCAACAAAGTCCCGAAGACAGGCCTTGCATGTCATCAGTAGTTCTGATGTTGTGTGGTGAAGGCTTATTGCCTCGGCCTAAACAACCTGGTTTTTACACTGCAAGGAATATGGTTGGAACAGATTTTTCATCAAACAAGTGTGAACCATGTTCAACCAATGATATCACCATTACACTATTAGAGGCTAGATAAAAGACATCTAATGTGATGTTTTGCATGTCGCTAAAGTTTGAATATTGGATGTGTAATATCTTAAAATGAAGAACATTGTTGGTATTTATGGATACTTAACATTTTTAAGTGGGTTATTTGTTACGGATATGTATATTAGTTTCCTCTTTCCTTTTTTATTAGTGCTTTTTGTATTAGGGTTTAGCTCATATCACTTCGCAACCCTTAGCTCGGCTTAACTCATTTCAGCTTGTCGATCTTAATCAGAATTTTGGGATCATCAGTATTATTTGATCTATCACATTTGATCAAGATGTCCTATTGCATCCTTTATTTCAAACCCCCACCCCCCCCCCCCCCCCCCCCCCCCAAAAAAAAAAAAGAAAAAAAAAAGGAAGGAATATTAAGAGGAAGGACAATTTTATGGTGAGCAATCTCAATCCAATTTGGTCTTTATATGGTTAGGCTAAGTATTCGGTGTTGAAAATATGACCACTTGTCCATTATCACACATACTTTTTGGAGTCAGTTTTACTCTTCCACGTGACCAGCCACTCATTTTCACGATGACCTTGAGACCACGGCAACGAATTATGGCAAACAGTGAGTCACAGGTTCCTTATCTTTTCCTCATCTTTTAATTCCTCATAGACGCCTTCGAAACGCCATTGGAGAATAATATTAACATAAAGATATGCTTGCTCCCATGTAGTTTCAAGATACAATAAAGAGGTTCGCAGCGGAGCAGGTAGGTATGTTGCGGACACTAGCCGAGCCATGAATTCTCTCTAACAGGGTTCATTTTTGTGTGGATGTTTTTTTAAAAAAAATTTTAAATTTTAAATTTTTTATTTAACAATAACAAGAACGAAGAAATTTTTTTTGAACTTCATAATTAATACAAAACATATATATTTATTGATAATAAAAATGGTACAATTAGAAATATTAAACTTTTGTGAAATAAAAAGAGTAAGAGTTACTGATATGATGGGAAAAAAGAAAAAATGAGGGTTACAATTAGAAAATATAAGTGTTAAATATATATATATAGATATATATTTAACACCTTTTTTAAATGGGTGAGAAGGGTTAGGTGCCCCCAACACCCACTTCCTCCGCCTCTGATTGTGGATCGTTGGGGTGCCAACTTAGTTGGAATTATAGGACTTTTAATACTTGAAGCTGTTTCTTGGAAAAGAATATATTAATTTCGACATAGCAGATCAATATTACTCCCTCGTCCCTCCGAAGATTTATTTTGATGTTGAAACAACTATTAATTTCGACATTGATGGTAATTTAATGTCGTACTCTACATGATGCAAATCAGCCACTTATAATGAGTTGAATTGGCGTATAACTTACTTTGAAGTCTATTTAAAAACAAAATGATTGATTGCTCGTGCTCATTTAATTTCATGTGCTTTGGTCGGTAGAAAAATCAAATTGAAAGATTAAAGGAGAGAAAGAAAATGTTGTACGTACAATTGATGTGGAAGTGGCCACAAATTTTTGCCGGAGAATGTGGTGGGGTCAAAAGTTCAAGTGGAGTGTATGCAGACAGATTTGGATTTGGTGCAGTTACTGCATAGTGCAGTAAATGTAGAATCGATGACATGTGGCAAGAAAGAGAAATAGAAAGCTGAAATTCGAGAGATACATTTGATGTCTAATGCCTAATAGTCCTTTATTTCTCTTCCTTGCCCACATGTCATCAATCCTACATTTACTACACCATGCAGTAAAAATAACCAACTACACCAAATCTGAATCTGTATGCAAACCCTTATTGTAGGGTAAAAGTACTTTTATTTGTTTATATAAGGATAAGAGTTACTATTTTTTAATGATTATTATTATTTTGATCAACAGAGATATCCAAAACTTTAGCTTAATTTGGAACACGTTTAAATATGAGATAATAGCTCAACAAATGCGGGGGAAATTAATCCCAACTTAATTGTGGATAGGTGTTACGCACAATTCAATAAAATAAAACCATGAACACATTGCAGATTTATTCCAAATATGTGAATGAATTCAAATATGTGACATCAGGACCAGAAAATGGCTTTGAGATTGCTATCCAGATATGGCTTTACATTGAGTGAAATCTATGTACTTAAATCACCTTTTTCGCTTGAGATAATAAATTATAGCAATGAAGTGCAATTAATAACAAAAATCTAACGGTCACAAAAAAATTTACTATCAAGGGTATATCATCAAATTTAATGATGAACTGGTTATAAGGATAATCAAACAATTAAAATTCATAAATCAAAATTGAGTGGTATTACAGACTAACTAACCAAAACCATTTTATAAAAATTCATGACCACTTTTAAAGACTCAAGTATAACACCAATTTTATATTATTTAAGTATGATACTAAATGCAGGGGAACATATGGAAGCTGCCCAATGCAAACAAAAATTTAATGCAAGCCAGTGTATCCTTGAAATATTCCACATGTAACAGATAACCATCAACTTTAAAACGGATAAGGACGTACTAATATAACTTATATCAATACTATGTATTAGGGGTGGCACCATGTTCAATAATGGATTACGAAATACATTGAACCAATGCATAGAGTACAACCCCTAATATACAATGCTAATATAATTTATATCAGTACATGCTAATATGATTAGGACTGCTTTAAACCTATACATATAACCTATGGAGTAACATGTGATACACATCTAACCTGACTGTTACACAAGGCGGCCCATGGCACCGTCCCTACAGGGGAATATTCTAGGAATATATATGAGCCAATTAACGAGTATGATAGCTATATAGCATCATTGCATCCACAATCCAGCAATCCAGCCCATCAGTTATTGGGGAATTTAGCATCGGGGCATAGGCGACAAAAACTGCGAAGCCTTTGGTCGGCACTTGGCACCGACAACTTCTATGGGGTCATGTAAGTCAACCACTTAATAAATATATAGCACCATCGCCAGAGAGAGGCTTAGTGGGAGGATGCTTCTTGATGGGTTGCAGTACTGCTGGGTGGGCAACATTTCCAGACCAAGGACGGACAATAAAGTGCAAGCGTGGTTTTGCAAACTCATGAACTAGCGAGAGCGGCGATGGGCGGTGGCCAAAGCATGAAATGTAATCGGTATAACTCTAACGTATATAGTACAAACCTATATTTAAAATTTTTTAAAAAAAAAATTAAGATTGGGCTGAAAAAAATAAAAACATTATTTTCCAAGTCATCATCAAATTATAAGATTACGATTAGCAATAATCAAATCAATATATAACACAGCAAATAAAATTTAATTGTAGCTCATCTCTTAAAATACATACTATTGTTAAGATTATTCGTGGTAGGAGTAGTAGTAGTTTTATTATTTCCCTTTATCTTAAAGTCGTGAAGTACAGGAAATCAGGCCAAGTAGAGGTGTGGACTAAGTCACTCTCTTAAGACCAATTTGATCCAATATCGTTTGCCATCTGATCCAAAAACTTGTATATCTTATTAAGAAAAATCTCACATTTATGGATGAAACAGTTCTTAATCTCGGATCAACTTGATTTTTAGCATGCATGGTTTACATAAGGAGACTATCTAATCCAATGGTGAATTTCTTAAAATATGCTTCATAGATGAAATTATAATAACTTGTATCAAAATTTATGTCCACAGATCTCACCCATATTTATTAGACCGTTACTATTTTTTATTAGAAAAATACTCTTTAACAATAAATGAGGATGACACATCAAGATAAACCTGGTTGGTGAACACTAAAAGATTTAAAGTAAAAGTTCATGCAACCATAACTTTAGATCCACAACCATATCGAAGGAAAGCTCCACGGAAGCATCAATCGATTAAGATCAATTGGACTTGTTTGTTGGCCCTCAAAACCAGCTGTTTCGATGTTGATTTTGTATCGTAGCTTTTGGAAAACTCATGTTTACCCTTTTATCTAATTTCCTTCCTTTCTTGAAATATGTTGAAAATGAAGTGAGTGCACAATACAATTGTCAAGGAAGTTCCGCATCTTATATTGATTAACTATTGAGTTTGACATAACTTCCTATACCTGTTTGGGCCATCCACTTACAAGCTTAGGCTTTTAAGTTGGAAACTAAAGATGGTATCTGAGAATATCGGTCTTGAACTGTTCAAATATCAAGTTAAACATAACTTCATATACCTTTGGGCCCTCCACCTACAAGTTTAACCTTTTAGGTTGAAAACTTAACATGGTTTCTGAGCATGTTGTTATTGGACCTATTAAACTCGTATTTATTGCCCACGTGCATGACAGGCTCGTTATTGTCTTGTTAGGCTTGCACATAAGGGAGAGTGTTGGAAAGTCCCACCTCCCAGATCGATTAAATATTGAATTTGACATAACTTTATATATACCTGTTTAGGCCATCTATTTACAAGTTTAGGCTATTAAATTGGAAACTTAACAACAATAAACAAATTTTCATTTTGTTTGGCCGGAACAAGGGAATGGGATGGAACGGAACCAATTACCCCTATTTTGGCCAAACAAACATTCCATTCTAAGCATAGTTAGTCTTGTTATACGACTTACGTATTAAATCAGTATTTGTACCATAGCCATGTGAAACACGTAAAGAGTGAAGAAGACACTGAAAAAAGGATCACTTAGTACTGATGAGGACGTTGATCCCTACATTTTTCTGTTGACTCTTGAAGACTTTGGCAATTGACGAGGTCTTTTGCCTTCACAATTTTCTGTCTATGAATCCTACCTTTATAAATTAGTTTTTCTTCCAAAGTAATAGGCGCAAGAATCTTGAAGAGTACATTAATGAAAGACTATAACATACTTCTTTTCTGCACCTCTTTGTTACCCATCTTGATAGTGTCCACTGCAACAGATACCATAACCATTTCTCAATCCATCAGAGACAACGAGACCATAGTTTCAGCTAATGGCACCTTTGAGTTGGGATTTTTCAGCCTAGGTATTTCCACAAAACGGTACTTGGGAATTTGGTACAAGAAAATTCCTATTCAGACATTCGTCTGGGTTGCCAACAGAGAAATTCCTCTCCTCGATTCATTTGGTGTTTTAAAGGTCACCAACAAGGGAATTCTCGTCCTTCTCAACCGTAGTGAGAGCATCATTTGGTCTTCCAATTCATCAAGATCGGTGCCTAAGCCGGTTGCAAAGCTTTTTGAGTCGGGTAATCTTATTATGAAAGATGAGAATGATAACTGTACGGGGTAGTTTCCGTACGATAAATGCTGGATCCTTCCGAGCTGAGCTGCGCCTCCACCAATAGACTTGCCTGCACACAATAAACACACTGTTAAGGGATGATCGGAGTGAGTCCGGTCGTCACCTCTCCGATGCCGAAGTCAGTCGACTGTATATGGTCAAAGGGAGGGTTTTAGACTAGGGTTTTGTGTACAGCTTACCTTTGTTAGGCTTAGAATTGTTCTATTTATATCTGTACATTTATCTAACCATGGTTTGGTTAGATAGCGGTTTTCCTTTGGTTGAGTTTAACCTGGGTTCAATTGATAACTGTGTGACTAGGGTCAAATCTAACCATAGTTAGCTTTGAACTATAATTAGAATAACTGCCTGCCCGTTTGTTACGCAATAGTTGTTTTACTCATGTATTTCCTTCATGCAGGGCTTGAATCTGTTTACTCATTTTAGTTCGTGATAAAAAGAGTTCGAGTTGGCTTAGCTGTCATGGCTGGTTATTCAGATCCTGACCCTCAGCTCGGGTCATAAAGGTTAATGGCAGTTTACCGTGCTGATATGCTTTGAGCTCGTGATTCTTATTTTGTATGTTGTCGGAATTACCAGTTCGTGATTAAGAAGGGCAGAATGTTCAGCTCGGGATTTATCCACACAACTTGCCCCAATTATGATTATTTCGTACTGAGAGTAATCATAATTTACTGGAGAATGTTCGGGCTCACTCACCAACATCCAGCTGTCACAGACATGTGGTGCCGCTTCGATTTTCGAGATGGTGACGTCAGAAGACTGCCGCGCGTGTCTCGTCCCATTAATTGGCATTTAATGCTAATGAGTGCCCTGGGTGTATTTTGTCTTTGGTCTTTCTCTCTCTTCTTTACTTTACTCTCTTGCACTCTCTCTCTTCTCTGTATAATTACCGGAATCCTTTGCGTTTTCTCGTTTTTTCGCCGGATAACCTACTTCTCCGCCATCCTTTTCACCGTTCGTTCACAATGATTCTCCGTTCGTTGCGACTGTTGGACTGAGGCGAACCTACTTTCGCTGTTCTTGGAGCGTTTCTTTGGCCTTGAGAAGTTCAACAACGATGGTGTTGTTCAAACTCTCCGGCAACCCTCATTTCTATCGGTGGTGACGGTATGTTTTCTTGCGATTTGATTTTTATTCCTCTACTTTCAATCGTAGAAACTGTTTTTAGGGAAGAACATAGCGAAACTGTAGTTTCCCGCCTTTGAATCTTGAAAACCCCACATCGGGATTGAGTTTAGGGCTAGAAACTTTATATTGCCTTGACATCAAACCGTACTAAGACATTAGATGGAAGTAATGCTTTATTTAGGGTTCCAAACTGGACTTGTTAAGCTGAGAAAACTGCATGTGAACTGGAACATAGTATCAGACCTGGATATTTTCCTTAGGGTAGCCCGTTCTGCCATGTTTTGATCGGGGGTGATTCTTTACTTGGGGTACCGTGCTGAGCCTTGTCCAATTTTGACTTTGGCAGATGGCTGCTTTTGTGATAAGAGACCGACCAGACAGATTGACCAAGTTCAAGGCTCAGTACGGGTTTCAAGATGAAAGGTTTAGCTTCCGTTGTGCTGAGGAAGGAGAGTGTTTGTTAAAGGAAGATTCTCAGCACGGTCTTCCAATTCCAACTGCTGCTTTTCTTGAGGGAGGTGTTTGCGTCCCGTTCTCACCCTTGTTGGTTTCTTTTCTCCATTTCACAAATTTGCTTCCCACCCAGCTCGTACTAAATACCTTTAGAATTATTTCTTCTATTAATATCTTGAACAAAAAGTTAGGCGTTCAAGCTGGACTGGTAGAGATCTTTCGCCACTACAAGCTCATCCTTAGTAGTACTCACAACCAGTACTATCTTTCACTTCGTGGCAAAAGAGAACCATTGGTGACTCATTTGCCGGACTCAAATCCTGGAGTCATTGAAAATTCTATTTTTGTGTACGGGCCAGTTGATGGGTTTGCTCCTCGACCTGAGGATGCCCCGACTTGCCCACGCGTGGCAGGCAAACCATGTAAATAGGTTTCAGTTTGTGTTTGTGCAATAGATATAACACATTTCCATATTCCCGTGCTGAATCTCCTTTTATTTTTATTTCAGCCAAAACGATCAACCACTTCATTGATGAGTAAGCAAACGCTGAAATATTGAAAACCATTACTGACTATCGCGTTGATGAGCATTGCCGAGCTCCTCATATACTTTTAAACTATAAACTCAGATACCACAGTTTCTCCACCGCCACTATCCCTAAGTACTGGAGAGAAGCTGCTGAAGAGGTTGCTGAGGCTCCAAAAGCAAAGAAACGTGCTGGGCCTTCAAACAAGAAGGATAAACCTTCAAAAAGAAAAATCAGGGAACCAACTCCAGAGCCCGAACTAGAAAAGGTTGCGTCTAGGTCGGGAACAGAAGGGAGAGAGGAAAGAGAAGAAGAAGAAGAAGTTCAATCCCAGAGAATCAGTGCTGACTCTGAGGAGACCGAACTAGTAGAGATGGATCCTCCACATTTTTCTACCCCTGCTCCAAAAAAACAAAAGAAGTCAACTTCAGGCAGCCACACTCCCAGTCTGAGGACTCTGATGGCTAGAGCAAAGAGCCAAAAGACTTCCAGTCCTGTTCCTCCTCCATCCTTAGGTTCTGGAGTTGACTCCGCGCAAAAGTCAACTACTGCTCCCAGCTCGAGAACTGATGCCTCTAAAGGCGGAGTTGAACCTTCATCCCGTCAGCAAGGCAGCATTCCCCCCGTGCTGGATACAGTGCAGAGGGGAAAAGGGAAGGTTTCTTCTGAAGCGACAAAGAAAACTCCCACTCCAAGTGTTCCCATGCTGACACTTGGTGGGTCTGCCTCTGAGGCAGGAAGGGACATTGCAGTCCAGTTCCCTCCAAGTTATACTGTAAAGGATGTATCTAACTTGCCAGAGGTAGTGTCTTCTCATCGTTGTTCTAAGGACTGTTTTTATAGATCTCCTCAGTTCATACCAAATGATCCTGGGATGGCTAACCTTGTCTATGATCACGTGCAGCTTCCAGTTCCTACAGATAACACCATATCTGGGTTGATTCTGCCTGAATACACATTCAGGAGTGTGGGGAACCTCCTCCGTTTCCCTGCTAATATGTCTATCATCAGGAGGCAACCCCCCACTGACCTTTCACACAATGCTGTCACCTGGCTTATTAGGGTAAGTCACTATTTCACATTTATTTTTCAAGTGTCAAATCGGTTAAACTGATTGTGCTTCGTTTATGCAAGGTGTTCAGCATGTGCTAGCAATGGGTGACCTTTTGACCTCTCGGGAGGATCAATTTCAGCTTGAGATCGCTCGGGTTAAAAGTTCTCATGAAAGGCAACATCAGGAGGCTGAAGCGAACCTCAAGTCTGTGCTGGAGCAGTTGGAAGGCTCCAAAGCTGAAGCTGCTGAATATAAGAAAGCTGCTTCCAGTTCGAGAAAGGACCTAGATCTGCTGAAGAAAGATCATGAGGATCTCAAACTGGAGCTGCAAAAACTGAAGGAGGACAATGCGAGTTTGTCCCTTGAAAAAGAAAGCCTTGAAAAAGAGAAGACAGCTCTGGTCTCTGAGCTCGGTGGGCTTAAAGCTTCAATTTCAGAAAAGGTGAAGACGGCGCGGAAGGAAACTGAGAAGGCGCTGACTGACCAATTGGAACCCGAGCTGGATTCCACCTACCAACTCGCTTGGGATACTTTGGTTGAGCTAGCGTCGCCTCAGTTTCCTGACATAGCCAAGATCCCTTTTGTGAGAAAGGTGCCGCCAGGGGAACCCGAGGCTGAAGAAGCTGAAGATGCTGATGAAGCTGATGAGGCTGATGAAGCTGATGAGGGTGATGAACCTTAAGCTGAGGATGTTGATGCCCCAACCCCAGCACAAGAGCTAGTTTCTATCTCAGATGGGAACTAATATTTTCTTTTTTTTTGAATGACCTGGTGTCAAATTGTATATGAACTTCTTTAATATTCTTCTGTGACTTAGACTGTTGCCTTTTCGTGAATATATTGATCTTTGAGCACTTGAACTGTTCTTGTGGATGTTTGCGAATGTTTTTCTTTTCCTGAATGCTTGCAAGTATTAGCTCGGGCCTCCATAGTGGGGCTGAAGTAAACCATCTTGCAGGCATTTGCTAGCTCGATTGTGTTCCTTAGTGAACTGAATCTTTGCCCATTCTTAGGCATATTTTAGTTCGAACCCATTCGTAGGTGAACTGAATCTTTGCCCATTCTTAGGCATATTTTAGTTCGAACCCATTCTTAGGTGAACTGAATTATTTAAATAATAGGAACGCAGAAAATCTACTGAATAACATCTTTATTGAACATCTTTGAGTACGATTATATTATCTAATGATAAAACAATCGTAAATTGGAAACGTTTACCGACTTTTGGAGTTCCAACCCAGATTCCAAGCTTTTCAATCTGTAAGAGCCTTTGCCACCTGTACTTATGACTTCATAAGGTCTTTCCCATGTTGCCCCCAGCTTACCGTAAGTAGGGTCCCTAGTTCCCAGGTTTACTTGTCTAAGGGCCAATTCTCCCACCTTGAATTCTCTCGACCTGATTCTTCGGTTGTAATACTTTTTTAGCTCTTGCTGGTATGATGCCATCTTGATACGGGCTCGCTCTCTCCTTTCTTCTGACAGATCCAAGTCTCGTGCAAGTACCTGGTCGTTCGTGTTAGCTTCGAACTGTTCTGCTCTTAGTCCGGGCAGGCCTAGTTCAATTGGGATTACTGCTTCCATGCCAAAAGCCAATGAGAACGGTGTTTCACCTGTTGACCTTCGGGGCGTAGTTCTGTATGCCCAAAGAATGGTGTGCAGCTCATCAGGCCAGGATCCTTTAGCATCGTCCAACCTCCTTTTGATTCCTGCCACTATAATTTTGTTGGTGGCTTCGGCCTGGCCATTGCATTGTGGGTAGCTTGGGCTAGAATAGAACCACTGTATTCCATAGTCTGAACTGAACTGCCTTGTTTTTTTTACTGTCAGACTGAGTTCCATTATCTGAGATGAAAGCCCTTGGAATCCCGAACCGAGTAATTATATTCTCCCACAGGAACTTGATGATGTCAGAGTCTTTGATGGATGCTAATGCTACTGCCTCTACCCATTTTGTGAAATAATCGGTGGCGATGAAAAAATATTTTCTTTTTCCCGAAGTTAAGGGCAAGGAACCTACCAGGTCCAATCCCCATTGAGCAAATGGCCACGGACTCGACAATGGTTGCAATTCTTGAGCTGGCTGGTAGATCTTATTAGCGAAAAGCTGGCACTTAGAGCATTTCCTCACATATTTCACTGCGTTCTTTTGCATATACGGCCACCAAAATCCTTGCGAATTAGCACGATGGGCTAAGGATCGACTTCCCACATGTCCGCCGCATGAGCCTTCGTGCAGCTCGGAAAGAACGCTCTGAACCTGATCAGGGTAAACGCATTTAAGATAAAGCCCAGTGTATGATCTTTTATATAAGTTCCCTGCTGGAGATAACCAAAACCATGCTGACTTCAATCAAACTCGGTATCTTTGGTGTTTGTCCACTGGCAGTTCGTCTCTCTGTAAATAAGCGATGATTTTGTCCATCCAACTTGGAGATGACATTTCAATATCCAGCACAATTTCGTCTGACCCAATGCTGGGTGATGAAAGAATTTCAACCTGTATTGTCTTTGGACTGCTAGTGTTAAGCGCAGCTGCCAGGGCAGCCAGTCCATCCGCATGTCTGTTTTGATCTCTGACAAAACGTCTGAATTCGATATCTTCGAACTCAGATGCGAGTTCCCACACTTTTAGCATATATGCCTTCATTCTATCATCCTTTGCTTCATATTCCCTGTTTAGCTGATTTACGACGAGCTGAGAGTCGCTATAGACCGTGAGCTTTTTAACTCCTGTAGCTCGGGCAATTCCCAATCTAGCTATTACCGCTTCGTACTCAGCTTCGTTGTTTGAGGCAGGGAACAAAAGCCTAATTGCCTGTTCGATGACTTCTTTGTCTGGTGCTATCAACACGATCCCCAGCCCAACACCTTTTCCGTTTGATGCACCATCTACTCTGAGCTCCCATTTGGTTCCTTCTCCCCCCAGTTCGGACAGAGAAGTATTAAAAGCTGTCATGTTCGAGCTGGAATTTGGATCTGTAAATTCGGCGATAAAATCCGCTAAAATCTGTCCTTTGATTGCAGTGCGGGGTTGAAAGTGAATGTCATAAGCGTTAAGTTCTACCCCCATTTTGAAACCCGTCCTGAAAGATCAGCCCTTCTCAAAATATCCTTCAGTGGATAGTTCGTAAGTACAATGATGGAGTGGGATTGGAAGTAGTGTTGCAACTTGCGTGAAGCCGTTACCAGAGCGAGAAGCAGCTTTTCAAGTGGAAGATACCGAGTTTCAGCGTCCAGTAATGTTTTACTGATGTAGTAGATCGGCTTCTGTTCAGTTCCTCTTTGGGCAATTAAGACACCGCTAAGAGAGTGTACGGAAACAGCCAGATAGAGGTGCAATGTTTCCCCTAGGTGGGGATGAACAAGAACTAGAAGTTTTTCAAGGTGGTTTACGAGCTGGAGATAAGCTTCTTGACACTCAGTATTCCAAGTTGATTGTCAGCCCTTTTTCAGTACTTGAAAAAACGAATGGCATTTGTCTGAAGACCTTGAGATGAGCCTACTAAGTGCTGCCACCATGCCATTAAGCTGTTGAACATCCCTGACACTTGTGGGCGTTTTCAAATTTCTAATTGCATCGATTTTACTGGGATTGGCTTCTATTCCTCTTCGCGAGACCAGGTGACCCAAAAATTTTCCCGAGCTAACTCCAAACGAACTCTTTTTAGCGTTTAACTTCATGCCGAACTCTCTGAGTCGTGAGAAAGCTTCAGTAAGGTCTTTGAGATGATCGCCTCCAGAGCTGCTTTTGACTATGGTATCATCAACGTAGGCTTCTAGATTTTTGCCTATGAGTCCGTTGAACATCCGACTGACTAATCGTTGGTATGTCGCTCCAGCATTTTTTAGCCCGAATGGCATGACTTTGTAGCAGTACGTGCCTGTTGGAGTGATGAAACCAGTTTTATCCTGATCATGCTCTGCCATTGGTATCTGGTGGTACCTGGAGAATGCATCAAAGATGCTCATCCTTTCATAACCCGAGATGGAGTCTATCAGTTGATCTATTTTGGGAATGGGAAAGCTATCCTTTGGGCATGCTTTGTTGAGGTCGGTAAAGTCGATGCAGACTCTCCAATCTCCGGTTTTTTTTTTGACACACACCGGATTGGATATCCAGGTGGGGTATTTCACTTCCTTAATAAATCCAGCTTTCAATAGCTTTTCAACTTCCTCAGATACCGCTTGGGCTCTTTCTCCTGCTAAGCGTCTCTGTTTTTGAACAACGGGTTTCTTGGCTGGGTTCACTTGCAGCTCGTGTGTGATGATCTCGGGGCTTATCCCAGGCATTTCGTGGGGTGACCAGGCAAAAACATCAACATTCGCAACCAAGAACTGAAAAAGCTCAGCGGCGTCTTCCTTGTCAAGGTTGCACCTGACCCAAAAGAACTTCTCTGGATTAGATGGGTCAATTATCATTTTTCTCAGTTCCTCCCCTGTGCGGTCAGCTGGTTCTGAGCAAGTTTCTTCGACCCCCAGCCGACCCTTCTATCATTGCTATAACGGGTCTAAGCTTTTCTTTGCTTTCTTTTTCTAATCGAGATCACACTCGAGTGCGTCAGTGAGTTCGGGACTAGGTAGTCTGGGAATCTTGGCTTCCAAGTGTTTTGTAGTTGGAGCTGAATGCCCGGTGTACTCAGTTAGGAAACATTCTCGAGCTACAGCTTGACTTCCTTTGATCTCCATTATTCCCTCAGGGCAAAGGAAACGAATTGACTGGTGGTATGAGGATGGTACAGCTCGAATCGCGTGGATCCAAGGCCGACCCAGTATAACATTGTAAGCTGACCGCTCCCGGATCACGATAAAAGTTTCCATCATCTGCATTGAGCCTGCCCGGACTGCCAATGTAATTTCACCAAGGGGAAGAGTGGTGTTGCCGTTAAAAGCTCTTAAATTGACATGAGAAGGTTTGAGGCTAGATTCTTCTAGTCCAAGTTTTTCGAAGAGCCTTTGCAACATAACATTTACGGAAGCCCCATTGTCAACGTAAACCTTCCCGACATCATAATTGGCTATCAGCATGCGAATCACTAAAGCATCATTGTGTGGGTGCTGCACTCCAGAACTGGTATCGTCCTCCTTGAAGAAAAGAATTTTCTGACTGGAGCCCTCATTCGGTGGAACTAAAGTTGGTTTACTTGTCACTTCGTTGACTTCTACGTCATGACAAGCTTTTCGATATTGGGCCCGCAGTTGGTTGGTTGAAAGGGCAGTTGACTCATACCCTCCTGTGATTACATCAATTGTTCCCAATACTTTTGGTTGCCTGATCTGTGCATTTTTTGGATCTGGAATCTTTTCCCCGAACTGACCAGCTTTTTCTCCCCGATCTATAAATTCATTGAGCTTGCCTTCTTTTGCCCAAGTTTCCAACTTGTACTTCAGAGTTCTGCAGTTTTCAGTCATGTGGCCATGGTCTTTGTGGTAACCGCAATACAATTTTTTATTTCTTTTCTCGGGGCCTTGGACCATTGGCCTTGGTTTTTCGAAGAAATCTCTATCTTCAACTGCCTTCAAGACTTTGTAAATTGGTAGAGTGAATACTGTAAGAATGGCTTGGTTCGGGTTGCTTGTTCCCCTGGTTTGATCATCCCAGGATTGATTTCTGTGAGTTCGGGAATCCTTTTTCCTCTCTTCAGATTCATTGTGTTTCGTGTTGGACTTGCGATATACATCATCGAGCTCGGCATATTTCCCAATAACGTGAAGCAGTTTGGAGAGCTGTTTTGGAGGATTTAAGGTGAGTTCACTGAATAATGGGGACGGTTTCTTCAGCCCGAGGCGGAAGAGATCCATGGCATTCTTTTCTACTGCATCATCAATCTCATTGTAAATTTCCCAAAACCGTTGTGAATATTCCCGAATTCCCTCGTCATGCTTCTGTCTCACTTCATACAAATTCTGCATGGTTTTCGCGAATTTGCAGCTCGTAATGAAACGATTTTTGAATAGTTTGCTCAGTTCGGTCTAGCTGTTAATGGATTTGTCTGGAATTTTAGCCCACCATTTCAAAGCCACTTCCCCCAGGCTCATAGGAAAAATCTTACACAAAAAACCCTCGTTCCCCATATACAATGACATACGTTGCGGATAATAATTCAGATGATGAACAGGGTCTATGGAAAGTGTGTAAGGGGTAAAAGTAATTTCAGAATAACCTCGAGGGATTGGCGTGAGCTGTATCCATTTTGAGAACGGTGAGCGGACTATGGCTAAGCTATGAGTTCGATATGGCTGCTGCTCGTAGTCATTACGGAACCTTTTTGAAGTACCGGACTCATCGTGAACCAGAGATCGGGAGCGCTTTTGGTGATGCTTCATTGAATAGTGTTCCCACTCTCGATCTACAGACCTTGATCGACGATGAATTTTTTCAGCCCTGTGCTCTCGAGCTCTACTGTCAGCTCTATAACAATGCTCTGATCTTCCTGAACACCTTTGGCTGTTAGCTCGTAGAGCGTTGTTGTCCCGAGCTCCGTAATTCCTGTGCTCAGGAGTTTTTCTTTCTGCAATTGGAGATCTGTATCTTACTTCTTGGTCCAAATGATGAGGATAAGAATGCCTATTTCTGGCTGAATTATCCTGGTGGTGTGAGTTGTTCTGGCGATTGGTGTGATTTGCTGCCTCTAACTCTGGTGTTTCCCTGTGTGCCACTGTACGGTGGATTTGACGGCGATAACTCTGTTCCACCGCTAAACGTTCGAGCTGAACTGCTTGGATCTGATTTTGCATGGTGGCCAGCAGTTCAACCACCACGGCGGAGTTGGGGTTGTTCGCCACTGCTCGATCATAAAGGGCTTGTAAGCCTGGTTGGTCATCCAAAGTCTGCAGGATGGCGGAAATCTCCGGAGAGACTTGATGGGAGGATGGTGGCGGAAAACCAGCGGGTGGAGGTGGTAGTGCTGCCACCGTCGTTGGGTGCGGAAGAATCAGTCGTGTTGCACCATTTCCCCCGGTTGTTGTGTCATTCCTGGTGAATGTTGCTCCAGATCTGGTCCGACCTAGGGTGGTCGGAGGTGGTGATGCCATCTTTCGCGATGGTTCCCACAGACAGCGCCAAATTGTACGGGGTATTTTCCGTACGATAAATGCTGGATCCTTCCGAGCTGAGCTACGCCTCCACCAATAGACTTGCCTGCACACAATAAACACACAGTTAAGGGATGACCGGAGTGAGTCCGGTCGTCACCTCTCCGATGCCGAAGTCAGTCGACTGTATATGGTCAAAGGGAGGGTTTTAGACTAGGGTTTTGTGTACAGCTTACCTTTGTTAGGCTTAGAATTGTTCTATTTATATCTGTACATTTATCTAACCATGGTTTGGTTAGATAGTGGTTTTCCTTTGGTTGAGTTTAACCTGCGTTCAATTGATAACTGTGTGACTAGGGTCAAATCTGACCATAGTCAGCTTTGAACCGTAATTAGAACAACTGCCTGCCCGTTTGTTACGTAATAGTTGTTTTACTCACGTGTTTCCTTCATGCAGGGCTTGAATCTATTTACTCATTTTAGTTCGTGATAAAAGGAGTTCGAGTTAGCTTAGCTGTCATGGCTGGTCATTCAGATCCTGACCCTCAGCTCGGGTCATAAAGGTTAATGGCAGTTTACCGTGCTGATATGCTTTGAGCTCGTGATTCTTATTTTGTATGTTGCCGGAACTACCAGTTCGTGATTAAGAAGGGCAGAATGTTCAGCTTGGGATTTATCCACACAGTAACAAACTAGAAAATTTCCTGTGGCAGAGTTTTGATTACCCTTGCGACACGTCTCTGCCTGGCATGAAGCTTGGGAAAAACCTGGTAATGGGCCTGGACCGTTACATATCGTCTTGGAAGAGTGACGATGATCCTTCTCGAGGTGATTATACGTATCGGATTGATCCCCGTGGATTTCCAGAACTCGTAATGAGCAAGGGTTCGGCTGAGCGGTTTCGGCTTGGACCATGGAATGGTTTCCGCTTCAATGGTATGCCTGAATTGAAACCAAACCCAGTTTATAAATTTGAATTTGTTAATAATCAGACAGATATCTATTATGGTTTCGAGCTTTATGATAGCTCGATTCTGACTAGGTTGGTGATCAGTCCGTTCAGAATTATACAGCGATTCACGTGGGTTGATCCAACCCAAAGTTGGATGCTTTACTTAATGATGCAGATTGATCACTGTGACCGGTATGCCTTGTGTGGCCCGTACGGCAGTTGTAACATCCTCAACTCCCCTGTATGTGGGTGTTTGAAAGGATTTGTGCCAAAATTCCTAAAAAATTGGGACATGGTGGATTGGTCAGAAGGGTGTGTTAGAAAGGCTCCGTTGGGTTGCCACAAAGGGGAAGGGTTTAATAAGTTCTCTAGGCTAAAATTGCCAGAGACACGAAATTCATGGTATAATGAGAGCATGAGCCTTAAGGATTGCAGGATTGTGTGCTTGAAGGACTACAATTGCACAGCTTATGCAAATTTGGATATCAAAAGAGGAATAGGGTGTTTACTCTGGTTTGGTGAACTGATTGATATTAGAGAATTGAGTGGAAATAAGTAAGATATCTACATAAGGATGGCTGCATCAGAACTAGGTACGCATTTATTTTTAGCCTGAAAAAAGTTTATTTGAATGTATACATATGTTTAAATGTAATATATGTATTTCAATATGTGTCTGTATATTCATATATATGCTTGGTGGAATAACGCGACTAGCAGTCAATTTGATCTACCGGAGTTGGAACCATACTCAGCAGACCCTCTTTCAAATACAACTAGAAATGGTGAATTGTTTTTTTTTTTCCTTATATCTTGTTTAGTTTTTTTAACTTTACTGCTTTCTAACCCCAAGTTTTCTTGATTTTAATTGCATAATTATGTCAAGATCAAGGTGACAATGCTAATGTGCGAACCATTGTCATCATTGTGTTGTCTATAGCAATGCTGCTCTTGGGTCTAGCTTTGTTTTTTGTTCGGATGAAGAAGCACAAAAGAACACGTAAGTAATTCACTTCAATTTTGTATTAAGTACTACGATAGAATACTGCACTCTGTATAAAATCCTGCAATCAAAGACCTAGGATTAGCTTTGCTCTGCTCACTATCTAGGATTAGCTAACAGAACTGTTAGAAGTGTGGCCTAGCCCCCACCTCAGGGTATTGTCCGCTCTAGATCAACCCACTAGCCCAACGGTCTCACAAGTTAATCTTTTTAGGCCCCATGCCCAAAAGACGCCTCACTAAGAGGGTGTCTAGCGCTATCTTATAAGCTTATCTTTGGCATCATCTGTAACCGATGTAGAACACTAACATGTTTCTCCTCAATCATTAATTTTCATAAACTTTGTTTCCTAATTTTGTAGGAAAAGTGGGACGCAATCAAGAAAGAGGTTATACCACTCAGAGCCACAATGAAGATCTAGAGTTACTGTCATTTGACATGGCTACACTAACTAATGCAACCAATAACTTTTCAATTAACAACAAACTCGGAGAGGGTGGTTTTGGACCTGTCTACAAGGTAAACACCTTTCTTTTTTCTTTCTTTTTTTTCCTTTTTTTTTAGGATGAACACTTTAATTAACTGCAATTTAATATTACCTGGTTTGGATGGTACCAACCCAAGGCGCCAAATAGGTCATTCTAAATGTTTGGAAATTTTTATCAGCAAATGGACCATTTTGTAGATATAATTTTGTAACCTTTTAAAATAGGTGGGTGACATTTTACAGTTGTATGCAAAATTCAACAAAACTTTTGGGATTTTGCAAAGGGAAAAAAAAAAATTAAAAAATGAAACTTTGACCATATATATTATGGGGTAAAAATTTTCAGGGTGTGCTGGAAGATGGGAAAGAAATTGCTGTGAAGAGGCTCTCCAAGAATTCTAGCCAAGGATTCAATGAGTTTAAGAATGAAGTTATTCACATTGCCAAACTTCAGCATTGAAATCTAGTGAAGCTTTTGGGGTGTTGCGTTCATGTAGATGAGAGGATCTTGATTTACGAATTCATGCCTAAGAAAAGTTTGGACTTCTTTATTTTTGGTATGAATCTCTTCAAAACACTTGCAGAATTTAATTGGGAGAATTATAGATTGGCCCGACCATGGTAAATAACTACAAATTATTACAACAACTAACTTCATAGTAAATGACTACTAACTTAATTAAGAATGACTAATTCAACTAGTCTGGACACACAATCATATATGTATTTTTTTCACCATACAAACTTTGAAGATTTCTTTCCTTATGAGTGTGATGCTTTGACCAATGAACTTAACTGGAGGAAATTTTTGGCAACAAGATATAGCAGTGACACATGAATCATGGCTTTCATTTCAATGTTGCACATGTTACTACATAAATTCTTTTCCATGATTTTGTTAATTATGGACTCATGGAATCATTATCCAAATATATTTAAGAATTTAAATACCTATTGAATTAATGGAATTACTTGGGTAAAAAATTGGGCAGATGACACACAAAGCATTCTATTGGATTGGTCTAAGCGCTTCCACATCATCAATGGAATTGCTCAAGGGCTTCTATATCTTCATCGAGATTCCAGATTGAGGATAATTCATAGAGATCTCAAAGCTAGTAATATTTTATTAGACAGTGAGATGAACCCAAAAATATCTGACTTTGGCTTGGCTAGAAGTTTTGGTGGGAATGAAACTGAGGCAAACTCAAATAAAGTGGTTGGAACATAGTAGGTATCCCTATAATTTGTTTTTAGCTAATTTAATTGTTTGTCAATGTGTTTATTTATTTATTTACTGGTTTCATGCAGCGGTTATATGTCCCCTGAGTATGCAATTGATGGGATGTACTCTATAATCTCCGATGTGTTTAGCTTTGGTGTTTTACTGTTAGAAGTAGTAAGTGGGAAGAGAAACAGAGGTTTCCATCATCCAAATCACCAACTTAACTTTATTGGACATGTAAGTGTTTTGACTACTATTTGCTTATTTCTCATTAAACTCACTATTGATAACATGGTTCAATTTCAAATTGTTTAAGCATGGAGACTTCATATGGAGGATAGGTCCTTGGAACTAGTAGATGCATCAATAAGGAACTCACACGATCTATTTGAAGTGTTGTTGCGCTCAATCCATGTGGGTTTATTATGTGTGCAACAAAATCCGAAAGATAGGCCTAACATGTCATCAGTAGTTCTGATGTTGTGTAGTGAATGCCCATTGCCTCGGCCTAAACAACCAGGTTTTTACACTGGAAGGAATATGGTTGAAACAGATTCTTCATCAAGCAAGCATGAACCACTTTCAAGCAATGATATGACTATTACAATATTAGAGGCTCAATAAAAGATATAAATGTTGATGTTTTGCATGTTGCTGAAGTTTGAATCTTGGATGTGTATTATCTAAAATGAGAACCATTGTCGGTGCTTAAGGCTACTTATCATTTTTATGTGCGTTCTCTATTAAGGATATGTATATTAGTTCCCTTTTTCATTTTTTGTTAGTGCATTTTGTATAGGGTTTGGCGCACCTTGCCACCCTTATCTTCAAGTTCCCTTATGTTTGTAATTGTGTCATTGCCGTACGAGCATAAAAAATAAACGAGACCCACTATAGGGATGAGTCTCACTTATGACATTAAGTGTGCTGAGTTTGCTCGGCTTGATTCATTTCTGCATGTCCATCTTTATCAAATTTTTTGTATCATCTCTATTACATGATCAATCACATTTGATCAAGTAGTCTTTTTTGGCTTAGGGGATCCACATGATGGTGAGTGCATATGTTTAATTACGATATATTGAAGTGGCATAATTTTAGAGCACACTCGAGGGTTAAGGGACTTGACAAGTTTTTTCTTTATCGGCCCCGACATTCCTTTCCCATTGTGGTTTTTTGCCATCAAGTCTAGCTTTTTAATGTTCTTTTTCTTCTTCCTATTGTATTACTTTTTTCCTCGATTAATAATATTTAGAGTAGTGAACACATAATTTAAAGGCCACTAAGTTCTAGTTTAACTTTTTTGCTTTTATTTTTATTTTTTCCTAGATTGTACATTTACCAGGTCTGCTTGTGTGGAAAATCAGTTTAATTTGTCCATTTTCACTCTCTGATTGTTTCTTTTGCTACTAGCCTACTACAAATTGTTCAGTTTACCAAAACTGTGGCCTGGCAATTAGGCGGGTTGGGTGGGCTTGAGTTGAGGTATAAATGGATTGGGTTGGGTCATTAATGGGTTATGTAATTTGTGTTATTAATGGGTTGAGCATAACCCAACCCAATTACTGTGCATACCCACAACCAACCGCATATATCCAAAGTCATCATGGATCATACCCGACCCATTATGACCCGAACCAATTTACAACCCCATCCAAATTCCAATCCCACCCCCCCCCCTTTTTTTTTTCAAAAGCATTGTCATTTGAGACAATCTAAATGACAAAAATTATAACTGCTATGAAAGGATACCCATCAACCCAAATCACTTGACTAATACCCAAAATCAGTTTGGATCAACACCCGATCCAATTTATGACCTGACCCATATTTAAACCCGAATCAAATTCTAACCCGACCCTTTTTTTTTTTTTTTCTTTTTTTGGATAAGTGACCCTTTTTTTTTTTTTCTTTTTTTTGACCTCAATTCAAAGTTCAGAATGTTTCACTAATGGCAAGTTGCAACAAAAAATAAAAATGTAAAAGACAAAAGCAAAAAGCAAAAAATGTAAAGTATACTCAAAGCTTCAGATTTTCAAAGTAAACAAAAAACTTCCAGATCCTTTCATCCCACCGCGCGCCTCCAGATGCTTTCCGGCATACATGTTGACGAGGTCTGGTCACTGATTCGCCGACTGTGTGGAGTCTCTACTGGGAGTTCAAATCGGACAATAGGAATGAAGGTGATGTTGTTCATTTGTTGTTTTTCAGTAATTGAAAATCATTAGGCCTACAAGTCAGCCTTCCATTTTCGAGAGGAATGATTAAATGCCAAGCCCAGATGGCGGTTCAAGTTAAAAATGGAGGAAGAAGCAGCAGTATCCAAACCCCAATTGGCTAAGAAATCGGCACAACTGTTACTCTGTATGTGCTTGTGCCAACAGATCGAAGAAGAAACAAAAGCCATAGCCAAGTCAGGGGAAGCAGTAATACGGCGAGAATGTGGCGGAGGTGGAGGAGGCGAGGATGTTTCTTCAGTTCGCCAGTGGTCTTCAAACTCTCAGAGCTCACATCTACTCGGATCTCTTCATCTGGAGTTGCAAATGGTGACCAAAAAAAATAAAACCCTCAAAACTCCATGGCAGCCCTTCATCTTCACCCAAACCCAGAATGCCGAGGATTGCTAGGCTGGTTTTCTTTAGGTTAGTAATGGGGTAACGACTGTGAGACCAGAACGCCGGCTGAAGCTTTGAATGCTGGTGGTGCTCTTTGCTGCCTCACGCGCTCCTTTCTCTTTCTATTTCCTTCTCCCTCTAAGAAACCCTATAAAACCCAACGGGTCTGGTGGTTAACCCATAACCAACCCATTTATAATTGGGTTGATTATGGGTAACCCATTACTAAGCCGATTAGAAATTTATTTCATCCAAACCCATTTATTGCGGGTGAGTTTAGATGGGTTCACGGGTTTAGGTTGAGATTGCGAACCCTACCTATGGGTAACACATAATTTTCAAATTATATAAACGAAAAGTAAAAATGAACCAAAATAAGAGGAGGAAAGAAATATAAATAAATTTGCTATTAAGAAGGCCTATGAAAAAATTGCTATTATTTTGTGCTGCATTTGAAATCAGGGCAATCAACTTCTTATTCAGCTGGGAGTGAAGCAATGCCAAGCTAATGTGCTTGCCATATGGCAAGGTCTTTTTTATTTATTCTTTTATTATAATGAAATTTGCAATTGAACTATCATTCTCCCAATTCAATGACAATAGCAACACCAAAAAAAAAAAACAAAAAAGCAAAAAAAAAGGGGGTGGTGGGGTTGGTTTGAGATAATGTCATAATTATGAAGGTTGCTGGGATTGTGGCTCCAGAACCATTGATGCGAGAATTTGAAGGAGGCATCATAAGAGGTCACGCGGGATAGAATAATCTCTCTATGAGAAGTGTTTGCCTCCTCTTCCCCAAAACTAACACAATGGCCATCTGCTACCAATCTCCAATCAAACCCATCTCCATTACTCCTTCGACTAACCACTCCACGTGCAGATGCAACTTCTCTTTGCCCTCCGAAACCCTCACCACAGAACCTGAACCAGTCTTCACGGCCGTGTCTATGAACGAGATATTCGGCTGGACTTTGTGGGTTCTAGCCAGGCTTGATGACAATTAGGACAAAGATTGGATCTTGAGGTATACGTCTTTTTTTTTTTTTTTTTTTTTTATAATTTTTTTTTTTATAAAAAAAAACATGGTTTAGCCTACATTGTGTGATTTTCGTTGGAGACAATCTCTAGGGTTGAATGTGTTTATATTTGAGTAATTTGTTGTTGATTTGATGAATTTCTGTTATTTTCTTAGCTTAATAGACTGACTGTTCAGAAAATTTATCTTTTGAGCTCAATGAATCTCTGTTGTAATTTGTGTGGGTGTTTGTTTCAGAAAATCTATAGCACTTGTGATTGAATCTCAAAACGACGTACTTTTGACACCAAGAAAAAAGAAGGAAAAACATGGAAGAATATTACCCTCTTAGAAGGCTTATATTAATGTTTTAAAAAAACCAATATTTTAGCATAATCTGGATTGTAGTTCAATCATTTAAGCTATGTTTGGTATGCCGGATTAGAAGGTTGGATAGGATAGAATTGTTGGATGAAGAAAAAGTCTTTGGTTGCTTTGTTTGAAATGGAGAAGATGGTCTCTTAGAAATTTTTCTATATATCCCCTTGTTTCTTTTAAATGGGATAATATCATAGGATAAAAATATACCACATCCCTCGCAGGTTTATTATCTCCCGCATATGGACGATATAACCATCCTATGGATAGTATATCCCTTGTTTTCAAAAGACTACCAAACACATGAAAACGATAACTTTGTCCTATCCAGCCTATCCGGCATACCAAACATAGCCTTAATGTTGAACTCTAATTATGTTGCAAATCAGGCTCTTATATTATGATTTGAGCTAACTCTATAATTTATTACTGCAGTCCATTAAAAAAGAAAATGTCTGATTGCATATTTGCATATAGTCCCATGTCTCTTGGTCTTAAGAAAAATCTACTTGCTCTTGAAATTCAAAGATTAATAGAGAAAGAAAATGATGTATGTGGGGGACTGATTGACTTGAAAGTGTTCACAAAATTTTCCGGAACATGTGGAGGAGGCTAGGGTCAAAAATCGAAACGGAGTGTCCACATGTAGACACTTATTTTAGGGTAAAAGTTCATACGACCATAACTTTTGATTCGGAAGAATTATAAAACGTAGAACATATCAAAAGAAAGCACCAGGAGAGCTCCATGCTGGGGCTGATAAATTAAGGTCAATTGGACTTGTTTCTTGAGCCTCAAAACCAGTTGATTGGATGGTGATATAGTTTCTTCTCTGCTATCTGTGAGTCAAATCTACAAACTAATAACATACACCATGATGACGAACACAAGGACATCAATGGAAGGCTATACGGTACTTCTTTTCTGCCCCTCTTTGTTATCTTTCTTAGTTATGTCCACTGCAACAAATACCATAACTGTGCCTCAACCCATAAGAGATGGTGACACCATAGTTTCAGCTGGTGGAGGCTTTGAGCTAGGATTTTTCAACCTAGGAAATTCCACAAAACGATACTTGGGAAAATGGTACAAGAAAATATCTATTAGAACAGTAGTATGGGTTGCCAACAGAGATGTCCCCCTCATGGATTCATCAGGTGTTTTAAAGGTCACCAACCAGGGAATTCTCCAACTTGTCACTCGAAATGAAACCATCATTTGGTCTTCCAATTCATCAAGATTGGTGCTTAATCCAGTTACAAAGCTTTTGGAGTCGGGAAATCTTGTTTTGAAAGGTGCGAATGATGATAACCAGGAAAACTTCTTGTGGTAGAGTTTTGATTATCCATGTGACACGCTTATGCCTACCATGAAGCTTGGGAGAAACGTGGCGACAGGCCTGGACCGTTACATATCAGCTTGGAATAGCACTGATGATCCTTCTCAAAGTGATTATACATTTCGGCTTGATCCCCATGGATTTCCAGAACTAATAGCAAGCAAGGGTTTGGTTCAGCAATTCTGGATTGGACCATGGAATGGTCTCCAGTTTAGTGGTACGCCTCAATTAAAACCAAACCCAATTTATAAATTTGATTTTGTTTATAATCTGGAAGAGATCTATTATCATTACGAGCTTCTTAATAGCTCAATTATTACTAGATTGGTGCTGAATCAGAATGGAGTTGTGCAGCGATTCATGTGGGTTGGTCCAACACAAGGTTGGGTCCTTTACTTAACTGTACAGATTGATAGCTGTGACCGTTATGCATTGTGTGGCGCGTACGGCAGCTGTAACATCAACAACTCCCCTGTCTGTGGGTGTCTGAAAGGATTTGTGCCAAAATTCCCCAAAGATTAGGGCATGGTAGATTGGTCACATGGCTGTGTTAGAAAGACTCCATTGGGATTGCCAGAATGGGGATGGGTTTAATAAGTACTCCGGGCTGAAATTGCCAGAAACACGCCATTCTTGGTTTAATTATAGCATGAACCTTGAGGAATGTAGGATTATGTGCTTGAAGAATTGCTCTTGTACAGCTTATGCAATGCTAGATATTAAAAGTGGAACAGGGTGTTTGCTCTGGTTTGGTGACCTCATTGATGTAAGAGAGTACATTGTGAATGGGCAAGATATCTACATAAGGATGGCTGCATCAGAACTAGGTAAAAGACACTACTCTGTTTTTAGTACTTAAGGAACACTGCTCTGTTTTTTTGGATAGGTAAGAGACACACACTCAAGGGGAAACGTATTTGACACCCTTCAAGCCTTATGGGGGAAGGCATGCCACTAGGGACCAAGGCATGTTGGCTTAATTAAGGAACACTACTCATCTAAGCTAAACCTTATGCATTCAACAAACTGGCTAAAATCCATGCAGAGACGTGTTGTAACTTGTAAACCTGATACATTCTTTTCTTAACCATTTTAATCATTTTCCACTTCCTTCCCTTTGCTCTTTCCAAGATCCAAAAAGCTTAGTGTTTGAGGTGTAGTTCTAGTCACGCTTGGGGGTTGGGATTGATACTTGATGCATGAGATTCTAGATTCAAACCAGTGACCTCTCCGCTTATTTCCCTATTATTTATTTATTAAGAAAACATAAAAATAGCAGCAGACTATTTATTTATCCATTTATTCAAACCTCGGTCATAGTGTTTGGTTGACTGCAGCCTGCAACAAGTTAACGCTTCAGGTTGTGCTTGCGTTGGCAATTGATTTAACCTGCCTGCGTTTGAGCCCTACTCAGCAGGCCCTCCTTTACATACTATTACAAATGGCATACTGTTTTTCTTTTGTTTTGTTTAATTTTTAACCTTACTGCTTTCCAACTCCTAGTTTTCCTGATTTAATTGCCTTTTTCAAGATCAAGGTGACAGTGGGAAGAAAAAAGCTATTTCTAATGGGAGGAAACAAGTCATCACTGTGTTATCTACTACAGTACTGCTCCTGGGCTTAGATTTGGTCTTTTTTGTTTTGATGAAGAAGCACAATAGAGCACGTAAGTCATTCACTTTATTTTTGTGGGAAGTTTTATAAAAGAATATACCTAATTACACTCATTATAAAATTCTGCTGTCAGAGACCTTGGATTGGCTTTGCTCCAGTCAAGATCCAGGACTAACAAAACAATTAGGGCCTGCTTGGGTGTCCAATTCGAAACTAGACAATTCAAGAATTTTAAATTGTTTTGAAGGCACAAATCCATCACCTTAAATATTCTAATTCAATGTCATGGATTTGTGCCTTCAAGACTACATAAAGTTTCTTGAATTGTCTAATTTCGAATTGGACACTCAAACTGGCCCTTAATGTTTTTCCTCATTCATTTTCATCAACTTTAGTTCCTACTCTTGCAGGAAAAGTGGGATGCAATAAAGAGAGAGGTTATACCACTGGGAGACAGAAGGAAGATCTAGAGTTACCATCATTTGACATGGCTACATTAGCTCATGCAACCAATAACTTTTCAGATAACAATAAACTTGGAGAGGGTGGTTTTGGACCTGTCTACAAGGTAAGCACTTTGATTAACTGCAATTCAATGTTACCAGCTCAAGGCACAAAGTAGTTTTCTGTCACTGCTTTGCCTTAACATTCCAACAAATGACACAGAACTATCATTTTAAATGTTTGGAAATTTTGGACAGTACATAGCAAATAAAAATTATAGTGTTATTTTCATTTCCTTTTTACACAAGAAATGAAGTCATACAAGGGACAGCCTCAGACAGGCTGGGCTGCTCGGACTGTCACAATTCATTGGACTGGGATGGGCATTAAAAAATCCGCCCATGGGCTTAGCTATTTATGGGTAGTATTCGGGCTTCAGGCTTGGACTAATTTTAAAAAAAAAAAGGGGTATTTTTCAGGCTCAGGCTGAGCTTAAAAACTAAAGCCCAGCCCAATGGTCTTAGGCCTGGGCTGAAGCCCTTGGCCTTCTGCCATGCTTGGGTTAGGCTTCAGCTTTTTTATGACCCTCACATACTAATTGGCATACTTAAGCAAATGGCCTATTTGTAGATGTAATTGTAACTATTTGTAAAGATGGGTGAAATTCTACTGTTGTGTGCAAAATTGTACAATTTTTTTGGGATTTTGCAAAAGAAACACGAAAAGTTTGCCATATATATTATTGGGTGAAAATTTTCAGGGTGTGTTAGAGGACGGGCAAGAAATAGCTGTGAAGAGGCTCTCAAAGAATTCTAGACAAGGATTCAATGAGTTCAAGAACAAAGTTATTCATATTGCCAAACTTCAACACCGAAATCTAGTGAAGCTTTTGAGGTGCTGCATTCAAGTAGATGAAAAAATGTTGGTCTATGAATACATGCCTAACAAAAGCTTAGACTTCTTTATTTTTGGTATGAATCTCTCTCAGAACATTTGCATATTTAGTTAAAAACTTAAAATAGTCTAGACACTCAATCATGCATTTGTTTTCACTGTACAGGCTCCAAAACTTTCTTTCTTTATGAGTGATGTATTGACCAAAGACCTTAATTAGGGGAAATTTTAGGTAACAAGATATAGCGGCGACACACGAATCAAGGGAATGGGACACCATTGCTATTCATTATCTTTTCTTTTCCAATTCAGCAGCGGTTGCCTGCAGTGGTGTCTTTTATTTCATTGTTACTCATTTTGCCACATGAATTCTTTTCCATGATTCTGTTAATTATGAACTCATGGAATCATTAAATATCTATTGAATGGAATTCCTCAGGCAAAAAATTGGGCAGATCACACACGAAGCATTCTACTTGATTGGCCTAAGCGCTTCTACATCATCAATGGGATTGCTCAAAGACTTCTCTATCTTCATCGAGATTCCAAACTGAGGATAATCCACAGAGATCTCAAAGCAAGTAATGTCTTATTGGATAATGAGATGAACCCAAAAATATCAGACTTTGGCTTGGCTAGAAGTTTTGGTGGAAATGAAACTGAGGCAAACACGAATAAAGTGGTTGGAACATAGTAGGTGCCACCTAGGATGTAGTTTTATCTAATTTCATTGCATGTCAATGTGTTTACTTATTATTGGTTTCTTACAGTGGTTATATGTCTCTTGAGTACGCAATTGATGGGCAGTACTCCATAAAATCAGATGTGTTTAGCTTTGGTGTTTTACTGCTAGAGGTAGTGAGTAGGAAGAGAAATAGAGGTTTTTGTCATCCAGGCCACCACTTGAACCTTATTGGGCATGTAAGTATTTTGACTAATGTTTGTGTATTTCTCTATTAAACTTACAATTGATAACATGGTTTAATTTCGAATTGTTTAGGCATGGAGACTCCATATAGAGGGTAGGTCCTCGGAATTAGTAGATGCGTCGATGGGGAACTCATACAATCTATCTGAAGTGCTGCGATCAATCCATGTGGATCTACTATGTGTGCAAAGAAGTTTGGAAAATAGGCCTAACATGTCATAAGTGGGTTTGATGTTGGGTAGTGAGGGCTCATTGCCTCGGCCTAAACAACCTGGTTTTTTCATGGAAAGGAATCTAGTTGAAGCCGATACTTCTTCAAGCAACCATGAACCAATTTCAGCCAATGAGATCACTATTACAGTATTATACGGTCAATAAGGACATCTGGTGTTGATGTTTTGCATGTCACTAAAGTTTGAAGCCTCGATTTATATTATTTTGAAATGAAAACCATTGTTGCTATTTAAGGCTATTAATAATTTTTAAGTGGTTTATTTGTTGAGGATATGCGAATTAGTTCCCTTTTTTGTTATTGCTTTCTATATTAGGGTTTAGCTCACTCTCATCTCTTATCCTCAAGTTCCCTCAAGTTCTTAATTGTGTCATTACCACATGAGCATAAAAAGAAACAACACCCATTATATGATGGTTCTCACTTATGACATAATGTATTGAGTTAGCTCAGTTTAACTCATTGTGGATATCGATCTTAATCAAACTTTTTTAATCATCAATTATTTGATCAATCACATTTTATCAACTTATCTTTCTCATTTTTACTGCATTAAGTGAGATTCATATGATGGCGAGTCCATATCTTTACTGCCTTATATATTGAAGTGGCATAATTTTGAATCAAACTTGAGGCAACTTGAGGGTTGAGAAACTTGAGGTGAGCCCACAATTTTTGTATTTTTCGTTTTGTATTCAGGTTGGGATTGACTCAGAGTTGATGTATAATTCGTGGGTTGCAGTTGTACTTGGTATTAACCATAGTTTTCTGCATTTTAAGAGTTGAAAGACGCCTGTATTCCAGGCTTGAACACGGTGGATTCGATATAGATACGCCTAGCGCTGACTCGTGTCGAGGCTTGTAAAATACCATCTGGTTCCAAATGCCTGCCCTGCACTCTCTCACTGAGATTGTAGTTTGGCCCAGAATCGCATTGTTACCTCCAACTTTTCCTCATCTTCAATTCTTCATACACAAATTTAAAACGTAATAGAAAATTAAATAAAAAATAATATTATTTTGGGTAAATTAGATTTTACCCTCTTGAATGATAAGGATCAAAAACAACTTATTAACCTAACCTTCAAATTGTTGTGGAATGCCTGGCTTTATGAAATGCATATGGCGTGCCAAAGAGGTTGGAAGAAACTTCAAGTTGAGGGAGATTCTCAAGCTATTGGTTATTCGAGCCATCCAAAGTGTTTATGACCATACCTGGAGTATCACGAATCTGGAAAACGCCATAGCATTTATGATTCAAATTTAAAGGCATCATCTTCAGTCAAATTTACCAAGCTTATAGAGTGGCTAACTTTGTAGGTAACCTTTTTTTTTTTTTTTTTTTTTTTTTTCTTTTGCTCCAAACGAGGGGTATCCTAAGCCATTAGACCCAACTTGATACACAAATCATTTACAAGCTGTGCATCTAATAGTGAGAGAATAGAAGCTCAAACTTGAAACCTACAATTCCCGAACTACGGTCCTTTACCGTCCAAATTACCCTCGCCAGTTACTTTCTCGCTAACTTAGGACATATCATAAATAGTTCATATGTAGGTGTGAGTAAGATATTCTAGGCAGCACTAGAATATTTGTATTGAAGACGAATGTTTTTATTAATAATATATTTTCTTTACCAAAAAAAAAAAAAAAAAAAAACAAGGGAAAGAAAAAAATCAGACCCTTAAAAAGCCCTAAGATTGGAGTTACCATACATATTCAAAAGAAAACGATTGATTGCTCCTACTTATGGAATACCTTGTCCCTCGGGTACGTTTTAGGAAAAATCTGTTGGCTCTTGAAATACAACGATGAAGAAGGATGGAAAATGGTGTACTTGTGGGACTGGTTGATGTAGAACAAGTGGCCATAAATTTTGCGGGAAGGGTCTAAAGTCGAAATAAAGCATCCAGAAGCCCAGAATAGTACGCGAATATTGCTCCTATTCCGTGTCCCTTGGTCTTAAGAAATATCCTACACGGCTCTTGAAATTCAAAGATTAAGAAAGAAAATGATGTACGTGGGGACTGGTTGATGTGGAAGTGGCCACAAATTTCCCGGACTGGTTGATGCGGAGTGTTCACATCATTTTTGGTAATTCTTTTGTTTTTAAAAATTTCATGTTCTAGTATAAAAAATAAAAAATAAAAAAAACCTTTTTTTTTTTTTTTTTTTGGGGTGCAATTGGAGAAATTTGAACTCCTAATTTATCCTAATCCTACTCTCTTTCACCACGATAGTTTAAAAAATTCTCTTTTATTAATAGGCAGTCGCAGCCTAAAGTAAATGGGTTAGTCTTTGCCGCATTATTTCTACATTAATATTACTCCGTATATAGTTTCTTCTCTAGTATCCATAAGTCAATAATGAGAAACACACGGACATCAATGGAATGCAATACCAATCTTGTTTTCTGCTCCTCTTTGTTATCATTAATCTTAATAATGTCCACTGCAACAGATACCATAACTGTGTCTCAATCGATAAGAGACGGCGCTCGATAGTCCAATTCTGCTCTGGACCAATGAATGGTCTCCGGTTTAGTGGTACGCCTCAATTAAATGCAAACCAGTTTATAAATTTGGTTTTGTGTATAATCAGGAAGAGATCTATTATAGTTATGAGCTTCTTAATAGTTCGATCATTACCAGGATGGTGGTGGGTCAGAATGCAATCGTGCAGCGCTTCACGTGGATTGATCGAACCCAAGGTTGGGTTCTTTACTCAACTGCAGAGGATAATTGTGACCGTTACGCAATGTGCGGCACCTACGGAAGCTGTAACAGCAGCAACTCCCCTGCGTGTAGGTGTTTGAAAGGATTTGTGCCCAAATTCCCAAGAGATTGGGACTGTTGGATTGGTCAAATGGGTGTGTTAGAAAGATTCCATTGGATCGCTAGAATGGAGATGGGTTTAATTAGTACTCCGCGCTGAAATTGCCAGAGATGCAACATTCGTGGTATAATGACAGCATGAACCTTGAGGAATGCAAGATCATGTGTTTAAAGAATTGCTCTTGTACAATTTATGCAACTTTAGATATTGGCAAGGGAACAGGGTGTTTGCACTGGTTTGGTGAGGTAGTTGATATTAGAGAGTTCACTTACAATGGGTAAGACATCTACATAAAGATAGCTTCATCAGAACTAGGTATGGAATTATGAGAGATTACAGTCACAATCGCGACGGTCAAACGGTGACTGTCATTCCTAATGAAATTATTCTCAACCTGAATAGTGTGCTACTTTAGAAAGTTATAGGTTCCAACATTTTGCCTAGGGTTGCAACTTGGGTGGGTTGAGCCGGCCCAACCCGAATCCAATCCAGTCAATGGACAAGCTTGGGCAATAGTTTTTCATACATTGGGTTGGGCTTGGGTTGAAAAATCTCAATCCAATTTCAATTCGAGTTGGGCTTGGGCAAAGGGGTCGGGCAGCCTAAACCCAACCCGTACCCGAACCTGACCTATATCTATATATATATATATATATATATATATATATCGAATAGTGTCTTTTAACATGATTACTTACGTACTCAATTATATATAGGTTGATGTTTTGAATCCTCTAAGCGTTATTTAATTATTTTCAACCTTTCATCTTCTTCTTTTTCTTTTCTTTTTTGGTGCAAAAATTATTTTTTGAATTGACATGAATTTTAGGAGAATTTAGATGATTGAGATTTTTGTGCATATGTAATAATGCACTTTTATTCAGGTGATTTCTTCTTCTTCCTTCCTTTTCTGTTTTTTTTTTTTTTTTTTTTCCCAAGAATGTTCTCTAAAAAATAAATAAAAAGTAAAAAAGAAACAAGCCAACCTACTCAACCTGGCCTAATCCCGTCTAACCCGGTCTCACCCTATTCAATTTGTGTAACCTATACCCAACTCGTGTCCGTCCAACCCAAACACGGGTTGAGCATGGGCTGAGAAACCTCAACCTGAAGAACGGGTTGGGGTGGGATTGGGTTGGGGGTTTTATATTTGGGGTTGAGCTTGGGATGATCGATCCCTCAACCCGCCCAAGTTGCACCCCTAATTTTTTCCCAACTATTTTACTCCAACTCATGTGGCAGTAAATGTCAGTATTTATGTGTGTGTTTTAATTGCCTACATTAATGCTGTAGGTTGGGATGACATAATTGGGAAAGTAGGTCACTTATTTAGGAACGGAGGGAGCATCTATAGTCAAACAATTTATAACCGAGATAAAATAGTTACTCCCTCTGTTCCTAAATAAGCGGCTTACTTTCTCTTTTGGGATGTTTCAAAATTATTGTCACATTTCAAAAGTCATTGGTTCTTTTTTATTTATTTTCTAGGATACCCTTAAAAAGGTATCCTCTCTTTTTCTATTGTTTTGCACACTTGAAGACAAAATTGGAATATCAAAACATATGCATTAATGTGAAAAGCATTTAATAGGTTTTCTTAAAAAACGTGTTTTTTCAAAAAGGATGATCAATTTGAAACGGAGCTGAGTATGATTTTTAACACACAAGTTTTGTTGCATTGTTTAAAATTCAGTCTAGTCTATTCGAAGGGGAGATCACCCCGTTGGGTTGAGGTCTCAGATTATGGGTTCAAAGTTCAAACCAGTGACATCTCTGCTGTTCTTCCTATTTAAAAATAGTAATGATTTCTGAATGTTGTCTTCCTGATTTTAACTGCCTTATATATGTCAAGATCAAGGTGACAATGAGAAGATAAATGCTACTTCTGGTGGGAGCAAACGAGTGAAAAACATGGTCATCTCTGTGGTTTGTACAGCAGTGCTGCTCCTGGGCCAAGCTTTGATCTTTTATGTTTGCATAAAGAAGCACAATAGAGCACGTAAGTCATTTCCTGGCCCCCCCCAAAAAAAAAAAAAAAAAAAAAAAAATCACTTTATTCTTATGGGAAAATTCTACAATAAAATAGATCAATCTGTGCTGGATTTATAGTAAATTTCTCCAATCAGATACGTCGGATTGGCTTTGCTCTGCTCAAGATTCATGACTAACACAAAGATGATCCTCCTGATTCATTTTCATCGGCTTTAACTCCTACTTTGCAGGAAAAATGCGACAATAAAGATGCAGGTCATACCATTAAGAGCCAAAAGGAAGATATAGAGTTACCATTATTTGACCTAGCTACATTAGCTAATGCAACTAATAACTTTTCAAATAATAAATAAATTCAACAATAATATTATTTTGGGTATGTGGGGAATTTAAATCTTCAACGTTGCCTCACCTTCAGAATGCATAAAAATTCCTTTTATACCATTTTTTAAGAGGGACGGAGGCGAATGATGTGAGAATTTAATTTTGCAAACACAGATAACAATGGTGCAGGTTCAACTCTACAGAATAGTCACTTTGTATTGTAAAATAAAGGTTGGAACTGTATCTAACTCCTCCTCCCACCTCTTCTAAAACCATTTTTAGCGGGACCCAAGGACAGAGCAATAAGGGGTTCAGGAAGGGCAGTTGCCTCCCCTAACCCACCACCCTCTTTCTTGTATGCCAGAGTTTTTAAAAATTTTAGATTTGCCAACCCTTAATTTTTTTTAATCCGTTAATTTTTTTTTCCCACTCTGAAATTCCGGTTATACCAATCCTACAATACCTAGAAGGGGAGTTGAATAGAGATGGCAATTTCGCCCCGATCCATAGGGTCCCGACTCGATCCATACCCGAATGGGCAGGTATTTTTTAATTTTTTTCGGGTATCGGGTTGGGTATGGGTATAAATTTTTAAAAAAATTTGGGTACGGGTCGAGCATGGATCCCAACAAGAAAAAACCCGAAGACCCGACCTAACCCGATATATTTACAAAATATATATATTTTTTACAATAAAATATAAATAGCTACTTAAAAAAAGGTGAAAAAAGTCAAAAAACCCTAAGTCACACTCACCTTCTAGACCCTTTCGGCTTTCACTTCCTTCCTTTCCTAATCACTTTCAGCAATCCGCCGCCCGCCACTCAACCCTCGCCCCTCCCAGCCTCCCATCCCTCAGACAGTCAGACCTCAGTCCCTCAGTCCCTCACAGTCACGGCCCTAGTGCCCTCAAGTCAGGCCTCACTCCTCAGCACTCAGCACTCAGCCCTCGCCCTCGCAGAGTCACGGCCTCGCCCCTCAAGCCCTCACTGAGTCACGGTAGTTAGCCCTTAGCCAGTTAGGCAGTTAGCCCTCGCCCTCGCCCTCGCGCACTCGCCACTGCCACTCAGCACTCACGGCTCGCCACTCGCCACTATGCCAGTCGCCCCTCAAGCCATCAATCCCTCACGCTCGGCTCAACAGCTCAGGCGCTTCGTGCTCAGCTCACGCCTCACGCCCTCCACCACCATCGCTGGACCCTCACGCGTCATGCCTCTGACCACTGTCACGGCCTCACCTTCACTGCTTTACCCTCTTCTAGATCTGACCAGATTTGAGATCTACATCTACACCAGATTGACCACGACGACAATGGATCGGGGATGGGCAGGTCGGGCATGGATGACCCAAGAAGATAATGGATCGGGGATGGAGGTTAATTCTTCATACCCATCAGGTATCGGGTCGGGCATGGGTATAAGAGATTAAAGATCGGGTCGGGCATGGGGTAGTGCTGACCCGCATCTGACCCGCATCTGACCCGACCCATTGCCATCTCTAGAGTTGAATAGGTATTCTAAGTAATCTTACCCAATTTTAATTTTATAATAATTAATCTCTTTTAACACAATTAAATCAAGCACATAGCAAGTATAAAAGTAGGTAAAAATGACACAAGAGATTTTTACGTGGAAAACCCTAGATGGGAAAAACCACAGGACCTAGTCCAGTTGAAGCAAATCCACTATGATCTCAATGAATACAAGACACACTTATAGATCACAAGGACTCATGCAGTTGTCTTCATTCCCATGATCACATACGATTGATCTCCGTCTTCATGGCTTTGGTCGCAACCAATCTCTTCACAATGATTCCTTCTAACTCGAACTCGCAAGCTCGATCACTGTTGCAACGGACTCACAATCATTCAAAGTTATGAAAAGTGTGTGATTTGAAGGTTTCTAGAGCATGTATGTGGAAACCTAAGTTAAAGTGCTCTAGAGGGGTTTTGAGAAGATGATAAATGTAAAATCTAATTGTAAGAGGCTTGCTTAACCCTCTCAATGAAAACAAACCCTATTTATAATTGTGAGTGGCTGAGCCACATTTTTAAATCAAATAGGAAAGTTCTAAGAAAGTTAAAAACTACATTTTATGAACCCTGATCAATCTGGACTCAACCCCAATCAATCAGAGGTACACAGAGAGAAAATCAGCATTCTGAGATAGCACCGATCGATCGGGCCCTCAACCCTGATCGATCAAGGTATGACAGTGTTGATTTGGCTAATATAAAATAGAAGCGATTGATCTGGCCATAACCCCGGCCCGATCAATCGGGGTAGTAAAAATGTTATAAAATCCTTTTTAAAAGAATTCAAATCTACGCCACCTTTATTCAACACACTTAGAAAGTTTTGGAAAGATTTAAATCACTAAGAGATGAGCATCTAAGGTTACTTATCTCACCTATCAATGAGTGTGAGCCGCATTGAGGAGAATCTTCACTTGAATGCATCTTCAACGACAAACATACCACATTTGGCACGGAATTTGTCAACACATAGAAAACATGGACTTTACACACTCCTTCTTCTTTTTTTTCTTCTTTTTTCCTTTCTATTTTTATCGATAGATTATAAATTTTTGTAATGTTTTCTACCTCAAAATAACAAAACAATTATAAAACATAATAATAATAATAATAATAAACCCAGAGTCTTTTAAATTTTTTGCATTAGGATGAAGTTATAAGAAATAACAAAAAATTCGCCTCGCTTGAACTATATTTCTGGTTGAGACCAAGACTAATTAATGGCCGTAGCATTGACAACGAAAAACTTGAAATGATTGTGATACACTTTAATGATTTAGTAATAAGTTATGGATAAATTTTCTATTAAAAATATTAAAGTCACCATCATGTACATGTCGGATGACCAATTTTCATCTCTATTAGCAATGGCTCATTGACGAAGCGTGAATAAATGACTTTACCAATTAGGAGTGGAGATTACTCAGAAGAAAATGCAGGAACCTCCAAAATAAATTTTATGCCTATGGTCCACCGAGTGGAAAATTTTTGGGTCTGCTTTTGTGAAAGAGAAAGATGTTACAATATCCGAGACAAGTGTAACCTCCTTAGGTCACACATTTTGGGCCTGCTTGTGTGAAAGAGAAAGACCTTACGATATCGGAGACGAGTGTAACCTCCTTGCCACACATGGCCAAGATTTCTTGCTTTTAAAACACGGCCATTTATGTGTAACTGTGAGTCTGTGACGCATCTGATATGATGTCAAATTGAAAGTATTGTGCAATTTGTAAGAAAATTTTGATCAGCCGTGTTATGATAATTCAAATGACTATACCAACTAGGAGTGTCGTAGATTACTCAAAAGAAAATCCATGGCCTCGTCTACTCACAAATTCCATGCCTATGGTCCACCAACTGGAAATTTATTGGCCGTTAAGTGAATGTCAGGGCCTGCTTGTGTGAGAGAAGACCTTATGATGTCCGAGTGTACCCACCTCTGGTCACACATGCCCAAGTTTCTCTGCTCCAGAAACACGGTAGCTGAGATGGTCGCAGTGACTTTCATCTTTCAATTATTCGCATTGCCGTAGCTGCTACATTATAAAGAGCTAGTTGTCCCAAATCAAAGATATGAACAATTAGGGCTTGTTTGGTTGTCAAATTCAAAATTAGACAATTTAAGAAATTTTACATAGGATTGAAGGCATAAATCCATCACCTTGAATTAGAATATTTTAAAATGTTGAAATTCTCACTATAGTTGATGTTGTGGAATCAATTTCTTGAATTTGTTAATTCAAGATGATAGATTGTGCTTTTAATACTATGTCAAATTTCTTAAATTGTCTAACTTGAATTGGACAACCAAACAGGCCATTAATATTTTCTTAGTATCCTTAATAGGGTCTTAAAAGGTGTTATTTTCCAGCATAAATTTGGATCATGAGTTTGGTGTCATTCTAAAAAAAAAGAGGTATTGCCCCTTCTCAAAGACTTCCACGTCTATGGCCTACCAATTGAAAGCAGTGTATCAAAAAAAATTGGCCCATGCTTGAAATTGGAAGATTAGAAGTGAGAGAAAGAGAATTACCTGCAGGACTGAGGTCTCTTGCGTGGTCTTCGTTTACTTTCTACATTATTTCTTACTTCTCTGCCTATTCTATCAATTAAGTGATATGGGATCAGCCAGGCTAACGTTAAGCTATGTGGTCTTCAGTCCTTAGTTTTTCATAGGAATGGCAATGGGGCGGGTCGGGGGCGGGTCGACCATACACCATCCCCGACCCTAACATTGAAACCGTAGTACCAAACCCGCCCCTAAACCCGACGGGGCACAAAAACTAGGAACCATCCCCGACCCTATGGCTTCCTGGGAAAACCATCCCCACCCCGCCCCGCCCCGCTCAAGCAAAAAAAAAAAATTAATTCAGCCTTACAAATATCAGAATATCAGATAAACATAGGAAAAATTTAAAAAAAAAATGGTAAAAACACATGCTCCGGCAAGGCAACAAACAATCTACCATACCTTTCAAATATTATAGCTCCAGATCTGGTGAGGAACCAACTCAACCAAGGCAGATCTGGTGTAGATCCGGTAGATCTAGTGTAGATCTGGCAAGAGAAGTGACAAACCACGGCGAGAGAAAGTGTACTGCCGTACTGAGGTGGGCAAGCCGTGAGGTGAGGCGGTGACCAGTGTCGGCGACGGCAGATGGCGGAAGATGACCAGTGTCGGCGACGACGGATGCCGGAAGATGACCAGTGTCGGCGACGATGACTGTGTCGCGTGAGTGTGTCGCGTGAGGGAGGGAGATGCAGCGAGGTCCGTGAGACCAGGACTCCATAAGGATGAGGTTTTGCCGTTCTGAGGTGGGGAGGCCATACGGTGAGGCGGCGACCAACGTCGGCGACGATGACTGGTGAAGTGGTGTGCGAGTGTGTCGCGTGAGGGAGGGAGAGACCGAGAGAGAAGGAGGGGCGGCTAGGGTTTTTTTGGTTTGAAGAGTTAAGGTTATATATATATACAAGGGTAAAACTGTAATAGGACATGCGGGGCGGGGCGGGTTTATGGTTCGGTTCGGTTCTGCGGGTCGGGACTAGTAAATACCATCCCCGAACCGAACCCGATGAAAAATTCAGAATCTAACCCATACCCGAACCGAGAACCGAAAATTTTCAAAAAAACCCGCCCCTATGAGGGCGGGGCGGGGCGGGGCTCCTATGGGGCGGGTCCAAATTGCCATCCCTAGTTTTTCATCTTTGCCTATTCTACGTATTTAATCAGTCTATGTACAAAAAGCAATACACAACTAGAACCAAGAAGACATTGTCACGTGATTTCTTTCAACCGATGAGACCATTGTTCTTGGTGGTTCTATTTCTCCAGTAACAGTTTCTTCCCCACCCATGCTGTCTACGCTTTAGGCACATGTCGATGCCCTATTGTTGCTTAATTATTAGGATGGTAAATTGTCTTCGTCCCTGTACTTCAGGGTAAAGTCTGATTAATAATCTCTCAGCATCCTCAATATAGATATATATTATGAAGAACAAAAATGGGGATCTTGACATTGGATGTCTTATCATATGTTTCCATAGGGGTCAATTCCAATAAAAGAGAAGTAATTACGCAAGCCTTTTGCGACCATAGATTATTCAAACAAATTGATCGATTGCCCATTCTCAAGAGTTCCAGGCCACCAAGACTAAACTTTTTCTATTTGCTTCTTTTCACTCTTCCTTCTTTTCTTGTTTTGTATTATTTTATTTTAATTTATATATAATACTTTGAGCTAATAGCACATGATTTGGGTTATTTCCTGAGGTGCCAACTTGGTTGGGATATTGAGTCTCTTATGATGCTTACGCTCTTTCAATTAAAAAAAAAAAAAAAAAAGAGAGAAGGAAGAAGAAGAAGAGTTCCAGCCTATGTCCTACCTGTTGGAAAAGTACAGTGCAATTTGTAAGAAAAATTTGCTCAGCAGTCAGCCCTGTTAGGATAATGCAAATTTTTTTGGCCGTTAAATGAATATCAGGGCCTGCTTGTGTGAAAGAGAAGACCTTATAATATCCGAGTGTACCCACCTTTTAAGCTAGGTATAAGGCGGCTGATGAGGACGCCTTCAGTTTTTACCAGTCTCCCCAATCTTTTAAGTTTGTGTACCACATTAGCGCGCCGGCGCCAAAGAAATGATATCAATGGAAGGCTATACCATACTTCTTTTCTTCACCTTTGTTATCCATCGTACTACTGTCCACTGCAACAGATACCATAACCATTTCTCAATCCCTAATAGATGGCGACACCGTAGTTTCAGCTGGTGGCACCTTTGAGCTTGGATTTTTCAGCCCAGGTAATTCCACAAAACGATACTTGGGAACATGGTACAAGAAAATATCTGTTAGGACAGTTTTCTGGGTTGCCAACAGAGAGATCCCCCTCCTGGATTCATCAGGTCTATTAAAGGTTACCAAACAGGGAATTCTCCAACTTGTCAATTACAACGAGAGTATCATTTGGTCTTCGAATTCGTCAAGATTGGTGCTTAATCCTGTTGCACAGCTTTTGGATTCCGGGAATCTTGTTATAAAGGATGCAAATGATAATAACCCAGAAAAATTCCTATGGCAGAGTTTTGATTATCCATGCGACACGCTTATGCCTACCATGAAGCTTGGGAAAAACTTCGTAACAAGCATCGATCGTCACTTTTCAGCTTGGAAGAGCAGTGATGATCCTTCTCAAGGTGATTATACGTTCTGGCTTGATTCCCATGGATTTCCGGAAGTCATACAGAGCAAGGGTTCGGTTGAGCTATATCGGATGGGACCATGGAATGGTTTCCGGTTCAGTGGTATGCCTAGCTTGAAACCAAATCCAGTTTATAAATTTGGATTCGTTTATAATCAAGAAGAGGTTTATTATCATTACGAGCTTCTTAATAGCTCAATTATGACTAGGTTGGTGATGAGTCCAAATGGAATCGTGCAGCGATTCATATGGGTCAGTCGAACCCAAAGTTGGGTCGTTTACTCAAGTGTGCTGCTTGAGGACTGTGACCAGTATGCGTTGTGTGGTCCGTACGGCATCTGTAACGTCAGCAACTCCCCTAAATGTGGGTGTCTGAAAGGATTTGTGCCAAAAATCCGAAAAGATTGGGACATGATGGATTGGTCACATGGCTGTGTTAGAGAGACACCATTGGATTGCCAGAATGGGGAAGGGTTTAATAAGTATTCCGGGCTGAAATTACCAGAAACGCGACATTCATGGTATAATGTTAGCATGAACCTGGAGGAGTGCAAGATTGTGTGCTTGAAGAATTATAGTTGCACAGCTTATGCAAATTTGGATGTCAAAAGTGGAATAGGGTGTTTACTCTGGTTTGGTGAGCTAATTGATATTAGAGAGTTCACTAAGAATGTGCAAGTTATCTACATAAGGATGGCTGCATCAGAACTAGGTGTGAAATTTTTTTCAACCTGAAAAAGTTTGTTTGAAAAGGCATATTGTTTTTTCTTATATCCTGCCTATTTTCAACTTTACTGCTTTTCTAACTCCTAGTTTTTTTTATTTTAATTGCCTTATGTCAAGATCAAGGTGACAATGCAAAGATAAATGCTAATTCTAATGTGGGGGAAACGAGTGCAAATCATAGTCATCGCTGTGTTGTCCACAGCAGTGCTCCTAGGCCTAGCTATGGTCCTTTTTGTTTGGATGAAGAAGCACAACAAAGCACGTAAGTCATTCAGCTTATTTCTGCGGGACAGTACTACTATACCATAGAATATTCCTAACTGCACTCAGTAATCAGACCTTGGATTGGCTTTGCTCCTCTCCATGATCAGCTAACTGCTAACAAAACAATGTTTCTCCTCAATCATTTTCATCGACTTTAATTCCTACTTTGCAGGAAAAGTAGGACGCAAAAAGGAGAGAGGTTATGCCAATGAGAGCCAGAACAAAGATCTACAATTACAATCATTTGACATGGCTATATTAACTAATGCAACCAATAACTTTTCAATTAACAATAAACTTGGAGAGGGAGGTTTTGAACCTGTTTAAACACTTTGATTTACTGCACCAACTCAATGTTACTCTGTTTGTATGGTACCTACTCAAGGCACCAAATAGAACTTAGCAATAAAAAATATGTAAAGGTGTAATTTTCCTTTCCTTTTCTAGTAAGAAATGAAGTCATATACGTTGCCAGACTTCAACAAATGGCCCAGTTGTAGATGTAATTGTAACTATATGAAATTCAACAAATTTTTTGTAAAATTCAACATACTTTTTGGAAGTCATACATGTTGCCAGACTTCAGCAAATGGCCTAGTTGTAGATGTAATTGTAACTACGTAAAATTCAACAAATTTTTTGGGATTTTGCAAAAGAAACATGAAACTTTAGCCATACGTATTATGTGGTGAAAATTTTCAGGGTATGTTGGAAGATGGGCAAGAAATAGCTGTGAAGAGGCTCTCAAAGAATTCTAGACAAGGACACAACGAGTTCAAGAATGAAGTTGTTCACATTGCCAAACTTCAGCATCGAAATCTAGTGAAGCTTTTGGGATGCTGCATTCAAGTAGATAAAATGATGTTGATCTATGAATTCATGCCTAACAAATCCTTGGACCTCTTTATTTTTGGTATGAATCTTACTCTGAACACTTGCATATTTAGTCCAACTAGTCTAGAAACAAAATCATGAATTATTTCTTTATGAGTGTGATGTTTTGACCAAAGACCTCAATTAGGGGAAATTTTAGGCAACAAGATATAACACACGAATCAAGGAAAAGGGGCACTTTTACTAGCCATTACCTATTCTTGCCCAATTTAATAGGGGTTGTCGGGCGTTGGCTTTGATTTCATTGTTACACATATTGCCACATGAATTATTTTCCATGATTCTGCTCATTATGGACTCATGGAATCATTTTTACTTGAGTAAAAAATTGGGTAGATCACACACAAAGCATTCTATTGGATTGGCCTAAGCGTTTTCACATCATCAATGGAATTGCTCAAGGACTTCTTTATTTTCATCGAGATTCGAGACTAAGAATAATTCATAGAGATCTCAAAACAAGCAATATTTTACTAGATAATGAGATGAACCCAAAAATATCCGACTTTAGCTTGGCTAGAAGTTTTGGTGGAAATGAATCTGAGGCGAATACGAATAAAGTAGTTGGAACATAGTAAGTACCCATATGATGTAGTTTTTATCTAATTTAATTTCTTGTCAATGTGTTATTTATTTATTTATTGGTTTCATGTAGCGGTTATATGCCCCCTGAGTATGCAATTGATGGAATGTACTCTATAAAATCCGATATATTTAGCTTTGGTGTTGTATTGCTAGAAATAGTGAGTGGGAAGAGAAACAAAGGTTTCCATCATCCAAACCACCGACTTAACCTTATTGGACATGTAAGTGTTTTGACTAAAATTTGCTCATATCTCCAAGCTCAACTCACTATTGATAACGTGGTTCAATTTTGAATTGTTTAGGCATGGAGACTTCATATAGAGGGTAAGTCCTTGGAACTAGTAGATGCATCAATGGGGAACTCACAAAATGAATTTGAAATGTTGCGATCAATCCATGTGGGTCTATTATGTGTGCAACAAAGTCCCAAAGACAGGCCTAACATGTCATCAATAGTTCTGATGTTGTATAGTGAAGGCTCATTGCCTCAGCCTAAACAACCTAGTTTTTACACTGAAAGGAATGTTGTTGAAATAGATTCTTCATCAAGCAAGCATGAAACATGTTCAACCAATGAGATCACCATTTCACAATTAGAGGCTTGATAAAAGACATCTATATAATGCTGATGTATAGCATATTGCTAATGTTTGAACCTTAGTTGGATTTATCTTATTTTAAATGAAAACCATTGTTGTTATTAATTTAAGGCTATTTATCATTTTTTTTAGTGGGAAATTTGTTAAGGATACTATATTAGTTCCCTTTTTTGCTGGTGCTCTTTTGTATTAGGGTTTAGCTCACCTCCCATCCCTTAATTATCCTCAGGTACCCTTACATTTGTAATCATGTTGTTACCACATAAGCATAAGGATGACCCATCCTATGGTGGGTCCCTATTATGACATGAATCAAAGTGTGTTCAGTGAGATCCATATCTTTACTCTTGTATATTGAGGTGCATAATTTTAAAGTGAATTTGAGGCAACCAGCTGAGGGTTAAGGGGTTGAGTAGAGCGCTTTTTTTTTTTTTTTTTTTTTTTTTTTTTTTTTTTTTTTTTTGGTCTTATATTCAGTTTGAGATTGATTAATTCAGAAAGTCGATGTATAGTGTATAAGCTGTGGGTTACAATTGTACAAACTATAGTTTTCTGAATCTGAAAGAGTAAAGACACCTTTATTCTAGGCTTGAACAAGGCCACTTCAATAAAGATATGCCTAACGCTGAATTGTGTCAAGGCTTGTCCAATACCATCTCCAAGTGTCCTGCATTCTGCCACCGAGATTGTAGTTTAGCCCTCACTCATTGCCCTCATCTTCAACTGTTCTTATATAAATTTGGATCGTAATAACAAATAAATTCAACAATAATATTATTTTGGGTATGTGGGGAACTTAAATCTTCAACGTTGCCTCACCTTCAGAATGCATAAATATTCCTCTTAATACTTTTCTTTTTTAAAGGGACGGAGGCGAATGATGTGAGAATTTAATTTTGCAAACACAGATAACAAAGGTGCAGGTTCAACTCTATAGAATAGTCACTTTGTATTGTAAAATAAAGGCTAGAACTGTATTTAACTCACTCCTCCCACCCCTTCTGAAACCATTGTTAGCGGGACCCAAGGACAGAGCAATAAGGGGTTCAGGAAGGGCAGCTGCCTCCCCTAACCCACCACCCTCTTTCTTGTATGCCTTGGAGTTTTTAAAAATTTTAGATTTGCCAACCCTTATTTTTTTTTTTTAATCCGTTAATTTTTCTTTCCCACTCCCTTTTTTTTTTTTTTTTTTTTTTTTTTTCCTTTCTATTTTTATCGATAGATTATAAATTTTTGTAATGTCTTCTACCTCAAAATAAGAAAACAATTTTAAAAAAAATTTTAAACCAAGAGTCTTTTATATTTCTGGTCGAGACCAAGACTAATCAATGGCCATATATAGTAATAAGTTATGGGCAAATTTATCATACACTTAATGATTTAGTAATAAGTTATGGGCAAATTTTCTATTAAAAATATTAAAGTCAGCATCATGTACATGTCGGATGACCAATTTTCATCCCTATTAGTGATGGCTCATTGACGAAGTGTGAATAAATGTCCTAGCATCATACTTTAGGTACATGTTGATGCCTATTCTTGTTTAGTTGCCTTCGCTTCAATAGTTCAGGGTAAGGCGTAATTTACCTTATTGTTTTCTACAACAAGCAATCAAAGGAGTTGCTGTAGCCCCTACAATATAGAAAAGTAGTCTGATTAATAATCTCTTGAATTAAATAGTCACTTGTCATATATTCTTTATAACACGCATTCACGCAAATAGTTGGGATGATTCTACATGAGCGTGACTATTGTAACTCCCCTACGATCCTACCCACTGAAAAACCAATTGATTTCTCCTCTCAGCCTTCCAAGTCAATGTTCAATACACCAGTTGGAAAGTATTGTAGAATTTTTGAGAAAAATTTGCTCAGCCCTGCTACGATGATTCAAATGACTTTACCCATTAGGAGTGGAGATTACTCAGAAGAAAATGCAGGAACCTCCAAAATAAATTTTATGCCTATGGTCCACCGAGTGGAAAATTTTTCGGTCTCCTTGTGTGAAAGAGAGAGATGTTACGATATCCAAGACAAGTGTAATCTCCATAGGCCACACATTTTGGGCCTGCCTGTGTGAAAGAGAAAGACCTTACATATCCGAGACAAGTGTAACCTCCTTGCCACACATGCCCAAGATTTTTTGCTTTTAAAACACGGCCATTTATTAACTGTGACGCAACTAATATGATGTCACATGCTGATGATACTAGAGTAAAGTGGAATAACTGAAGTGATTTCCCTCATCTGTCAATTCATCACACCCGAAGTTAACCATTGAAGCAAAAAAAATTTAAAGAGAATATTATAGTTGCCGTAGCTAATACAGTATTTCATACTTTTCTGGCCGTCCCATCAATTAAGTGAAATCTTTGAACTATGAAATACAGCAATTAGGCTCTGTTTGCTGCCTTAAACGACTTGGTGCAACCGTTGATATGGGGTCAGCCAGGCTAAAGTTAAGTTATGTGGGCTTCAGCCTAATAAAAACTTATATGTAATCGTGATATTATTGATGTAATATGATGAGGCAATGGGAGTGAAGTAAACTATAGTCTTCAATATTCAATACAGTCAGTCTTTGTACAAAAAGAAATACACAAGTGGAACCAAGAAGATATTGAACAACGTAATAAAGCTTCCCTCTTTCTACCCCCCCCCCCCCCCCCCCCCCCCAAAAAAAAAAAAAAAAAGACAGAAAAATGATTACTTTGAACTGACTAGGCCATTGGTCTTGGTGCTTCTATATCTCCAGTAACAGTTTCTTCTCCACCTATCCTAGCCTGTCTATGTTAATCATTCTTTGAACTGATAATTATATACACCATGATGAGAAGCACGAGGACTTCAATGGAAGGCCATACCATACTTCTTTTCTGCCACTCTTTCTTGTCCATCTTAATAATGTCCACTGCAACTGGAGATACCATCACTATTTCTCAACCCATAAGAGACGGCGACACCTTAGTTTCAGGTGGTGGAAGCTTTGAGCTTGGATTTTTCAGCCCAGGTAATTCCACAAAACGATACTTGGGAATATGGTACAAGAAAGTATCCATCAGGACAGTTGTATGGGTTGCCAACAGAGAAATCCCCCTGGTCGATTCATCGGGTGTTTTAAAGGTCACCAACCAGGGAATTCTCCAACCCGTCAATCACAACTAGAGAATCGTTTGGTCTACCAATTCATCAAAATCGGTGCCTAATCCAGTTGCAATGCTTTTGGAGTCGGGGAATCTTGAGCACCAATAAGATGTGCTATTGCTAAAATATAGCAATAGCACACCATTTGAGATGAAAAGAAGTCACACACGTTGCTACACTTCAGCAAATGGCCCATTATTTATTTATTTTTAAAGTAAGCAAAATGCTAATGTTATTAGATGTCAACTATTTACAGAATCTGATACAACATTAAGTCATTAACAGCCTCAAACATCAAAAGGGACCCCACAAATGTTATAAAAACAGGACAAAGCATTAGGAATATACCACTGCCTAACAAATAGAACCTCTGACCCTAAAAACCCTCCACACCCAAGACTATGAATCCTACGATGACCCAGCTTCTTTATATTAAGATCAACATAATTCAGAACAATAGTCAGGCCCCTCCAAGAAGTAGACAGAGGGATACAGAATTGATTACAACCTGAGCTCAAAAACAGTACACGATAGTGAGACCCTTGCATATCAAAACAGAACACAGGAGCTCAAAGTATCTCAAAGGCTCACAGCTGCTAAGACATAGAATCATCACTTCTTAAATAGACTTGTACCTCCTGAAGCATAACAGGCCGCTTCCCAAACAGAACAAAGACCAATCATCTCTAGTACCAAGAACGTCACAAAAATAAAACTTTCCCTCCTTCCTCTGATCCCACTCCCTTGGAATTGATGAACCAGCAAATCGGTTTAAAGTACAAACAATGATGATTATCCTATTTTCTGCCAAAAAAAATTTAAAAAACTCCCTCTACTAACATTGTCGCATCAGAGAAACTTGCAATTTAAAAATCCACTCTTCAACATCACCCACCCATTCTTCATAAAAACCATTTCCTATTCAAACCACCGATAGACCACATTTCCCTGAAAATACCCAACTCTATCAAACTAAATAATATCTATACAGCTATAATTCTTGTTTAACTTTCCCTGAAATGTATCCAGTGCCCCAAGCAATACCTCCTAAGGGGCACCCCACCAACTGACAAACCTATATAGGCCCTCATCAACACATCAGGATCCTCTTTACTTACCCAGCAGTAGGATATACCTATCCCTGGAGAAACAATCTACTCTGCCAAATGACTACATCCCATATTAAAGCATAAACCCCCAGCAGCAAATGGCCCATTGGTTGATGTAATTGTAACTATTTAAAAAGATGGGTGACATTTTACAGTTGTATCCAAATTCAACAAAAATTCTAGGCTTTTTTGCAAAAGAACATGAAATGTTAGCAATCTTATGGGGTGATAATTTCTAGGGTGTGTTGGAAGATGGACAAGAAATAGCGGTGAAGAGGCTCTCAAAGAATTCTACACAAGGACTCAATGAGTTCAAGAATGAAGTTATACACATTGCTAGACTTCAACATCCAAATCTAGTAAAGCTTTTGGGGGTGCTGCATTCAAGGAGATGAAAAGATGTTGATCTATGAACTCATGCCTAACAAAAGTTTGGACTTCTTTATTTTTGGTATGAATCTTTCTCAAAACACTTGCATATTTAATTCAACTAGTCTACACACACGGTTGGTTCGGCAGGGACGCTAGGTCGATATGGACAAAGATGGATTCGAGTGGAGGGCATGCCTTTGCATTTGTGGAGCGGGGCAATAATGGAGGACATCGGAGACCTCTGTGGTGGTTTTTTAGAGTTTAATCTACAACAGTGGGCTTCGCCTCCGGTAGCTAGAATCAAAACTAGGAAGATTGGGAAACTGCCGGAGTATATCCTTATCAAAACTGGGACTCACCTCTTTAAAGTGGTCATTACTTTAGAACACTGTACGAATTTGTGTTTGTTGAAAGAGAATCATAGAGAGGTGGTTGGAGCTCATGGCGTTAGCTTCAGGAGGAGTGCAGAGGCACGTGAAGAGGACGGTGGTAGGAAGGAGGTGGAGTTAGGTGGGAGAGGTCGTACCCTGCATACCAGTAAGGACAGAGGATCACGTGAGGAGAGGGTGGAGTTGGCAGGGGAGAGGGATGTGTGCTGTCAACGTAGTGGTACCAAGAGTTCAAATTTCAAATGTGCAAGTGGTATGGATCAAATTGGGGCTCACTTAGGCCCAAAGAAATATGGGAGTTCATTGGGCTGGCGGGCAAAGACTTTCAGATCCAAAAGTGTACCTAATGGACCCATGAATCTTCATAATAGATTTGAATGCTTCCAATCAGACTAGAAGGATGTGGATTCGCATAGGATGCCCCGTTACTCTCAAGGGGAGCAACCCAGCCCGATTGATACATCTTCCACCACACACAGCAAGGAGATCCACACAAAGAGAAATTCAGGTGAGCCTAACGAATTTCATTTTATGGGTCATGGGAGGCAGCTGGCTTTTCGGAAGGAATAAGGGGTTTCTCTTCCTCTACTCTTTCTGGTGGGTGTGGTAAAGATGATGAAGTGAGGAGGAAGTATGAGATGGGGGAAAGTAGCAGACGTAAACAGTACCAGTCCACCAGGGCTGAGCCGTCATGTGATTCTTGTAGGGGGGGTTTGAATGCAATTAGAACATAGGGTTAGAATTAGTGGTGTACGATGATGGGGGAAAGATGGGTACAGGTCGAGAACAGTCCCAAAACGAGGCGAGTGAGGGTAACACTAGGGGGGAATATTTGGGTGAATCGTGGGAGCTGGCTTCGGTAGAAATAAGTAGTCCTCTTGCGGGAATTCCTCATGATGAGGACGATTTGGAAGGGGCAGAAGTATCTAGTTGGGTGCTGGACAAAGTTGGGAGCTTTGGAAAATTTTTAGGTATGTCTTTTGATGGACATGAGAGGGAGGCGATGGTGTTATTTTCAGCTATTGAACAGAGGTAGAGGGATAAAGGGTGTAATTCTAATAATGCAAAGGGGTCTAGATCTCAAAGTAGAGCAGAGAGAGAGCTTAAGAGATTGGAATGGTCAATCAACTATGAAGGTAAACAGAAGGATGCAATTGAGGTTAGGGGGGACAGATCAGTGATTTTATGAGGATTCTCACATGGAATGTTCGAGGGCTTAATGAGAGGGATAAAAGACTTGGGATCAAGTCTACTTTAAAGGGTTTGGGCGTTGATATAGTGGTTCTTCAAGAAACAAAAATGGAATGCTTGGATAGGGCAGTGATTAAAGATATTTGGGAAGGTAGTAGTATTGAGGCGGTTCAATTAGGGGCTAGAGGTTCAACAGGTGGAATTATTATTTTGTGGGATGGCAGGAAACTGGATAAGATTGATGAGAGGGTGGGTAGGTTTTTAGTCTCTTGCAGGTGGAGAGGGATTGATTCCGGAACTGAATGGGCTTTCTCGGGGGTTTATGGTCCAAATGAAGCTAGGGACAGAGGAGTTTTTGGGAGGAGTTTGAGGTGGTTAGGGAGGTATGGAGAGTTCCTTGGTGCATTGCAGGGGATTTTAATGTAGTCCGTTTCCCTAGTGAAAGATTAAGATGTCGTGCTCTGTCGGCTGATATGATTGAATTTTCAAGATTTATTCAGAGAAATAATCTTATTGATCCTCCTTTGGTTGGAGGTAGTTTCACGTGGTCTAATAATCAAAGCATCCCTTCCATGTCCCGGCTGGATAGGTTCCTTTTCTCTGGAGATTGGGAGGAGCTTTTTCCGAACGTCGCGCAGTCAGTGCTTGCAAAAGTTGTTTCCGATCACTCTCCTGTGATGTTGGATTCTGAAGGTATTAGTAGCAAAAGAGGTCCATTTCGTTTTGAGAATATGTGGCTGCGTTCAGAAGGATTTGTGGAATTGGTTAAGGATTGGTGGAATTCCTATAATTTTACTAGGTCTCCAAGCTTTATTTTTGCCCAAAAATTGTAAGCTTTGAAAGATAACCTAAGATGTTGGAACAGGGAGGAGTTTGGGAGGGTGGATGTAAAAATGAAAAAATTGTTGGATGAGATCAAATTGTTTGATGGTAAGGAAGAATTGGAGGAGTTATCTATTGAAGATAGAAATTTGAGGTCGGCTGCTAGGGCAGAATATGCTAGATTGGCTAAGCTTGAAGAAATCAGTTGGAGACAGAAGTCAAAGGAACTTTGGCTAAAGGAGGGAGATAAAAATACAAGGTTTTTCCATAGGATGGCAAATGCCCATAGACGCCGAAATTTTATTGCAAAAATTAGGGAAGGAGAGAGGGTAGTAGATAAAGAGGAGGACATAGCTGATATAGTTGTAAATTTCTATCAAAAGCTATTGAGTGAGGAGGAGGTTTACCGACCCAAGTTGGATGGGACAGGTTTCGACACCATGAGTGAAGAAGATGCAGATTGGCTTAAGAGGCCGTGGGAAGAAGATGAGGTGTTGGCAGTGGTCAATGGGTTCAATGGTGATAAGGCCCCTGGACCTGATGGGATGACGATGGTGTTCTATCAAATATGTTGGAGAGTCATTAGTAGGGATTTGATGAGTATGCTCATGGAATTTCAAGATAGGGGAAGATTTGAGAGAAGTCTAAATGCAACTTTTGTTACCCTCATCCCAAAGAAAGCTGGTGAGTTGAAGGTCAAGGATTTTCTGCCCATAAGTCTTATTGGAAGCGTGTACAAAATTGTGGCTAAATTGATGGCTGGTAGAATGAAACGAGTGATTGGCAAAGTGATTTCACAGAGTCAAAAAGCTTTTGTGGGGGGTAGACAGATTCTTGATGCAACCTTAATTGCAAACAAATGCATTGATGCTCGAATTCGGTCAGATAATCCTAGTTTGGTGTGCAAATTAGATATGGAAAAAGCTTATGATAATGTCAACTGGGATTTTTTTATCTATCTTCTTCGTCGGATGGGATTTGGTACTTGGTGGAGGAGTTGGATACAATTTTGTATTTCAATAGCCTCATTTTCAATGCTAATTAATGGGAAAGCATTTGGATTTTTTAGGATCTCTAGAGGGTTGCGTCAAGGCTATTCCCTGTCGTCTTTCCTTTTTATCATTGTGATGGAGGCTTTCAGTAGGCTGATGCAAAAAGCTACAGATGTAAACACGGTGGAGGGATTTGCTTTTAACAGGGGCGGTTTGTACAGGGGCAGTATTTCTCATCTCTTTTATGCCGACGATTCCATTATCTTCTGCGGAGCTAGCAACAGACAAGTTAGATATTTGAGGGTGGTCTGGGTGTGCTTTCAAGCTGTATCAGGGCTGAAAATTAACTTACGTAAAAGCGAGATGTTTGCAGTTGGGGAGAATATTGATACAGTCTTGTATGCTGAAAATTTAGGTTGTAAAGTGGGGAGGCTTCCCACTTCTTATCTGGGATTACCATTGGGAGCTAAGTTTAGATGCACAACCACGTGGGATCCGGTGGTGGAGAGGTTTGAGAAGCGCCTTAGTGGATGGAAGAGAGGTTATTTGTCCAAAGAGGGGAGGATGACGCTGATCAAGAGCACTCTTTCTAGCCTTCCAACTTACTTTATGTCTTTGTTCCTTATTCCGGTGTCGGTGGCAAAGAAATTGGAGAAATTGCAGAGGGATTTTCTGTGGGCAGGTTTGGGGGATGAACAGAAAATGCATTTGGTTAATTGGGAGACCATTTGCTCTTCGAAGAAAAATGGTGGGTTGGGTTTTAGGCCTTTAAGAGTATTCAATAAGGCTTTGCTTGGGAAGTGGATGTGGAGGTTTTGCTCAAAAAAAGAGGCTCTATGGAGAAGAGTAGTGGAGTGGAAATATGGGAGTGAGGAAGGTGACTGGTGGCCTAAAAGTGTGAGTTCTTATGGTACAGGTGTTTGGAATGCAATCACTAATGTGTTGATTTGGTTTAAAAAAGAGACTACTTTTAAAATAGGAAATGGGCACACAGTAAGATTTTGGAGTGACATTTGGTGTGGAGATATAACGTTGAAGGAGGAGTTCCCTAATTTATTTAGGTTAGCGGTGAACAAAGAAGCCTGGGTGGGAGATATGATTAAGTAGAATGAGAATGTTGTGAATTGGGATGTGATATTTGGGAGGGATTTACAGGACTGGGAGCTTGAAGAAGTCATGTATTTTTTTTGAAAAAATTTATTCAACTGAAATTCGTCGAAATGAGGAAGATAAGTTAGTTTGGAGAAGTAAGTCAAATGGCAGATTTTCGGTGGGCTCTTTTTATGCTACATTGGCATATAGAGAAGGAAGAGGCTTTCCTTCGGCTAGAGTCTGGGTTCCTAATGCCCGACTAAAATCTCCTTCTTTTTATGGGTAGCCTGCTGGGATAAATGTTTGACGATTGATAATCTTATTAAACGAGGCTTTCAACTTCCCAATCGTTGTATCATGTGTAAAGAAGAGGAAGAATCTGTTGATCACCTGTTACTTCATTGTGAGATAGCTAGGAAAATATGGACTGTGTGTTTCAAGGCGTTTGGAATTCAGTGGGTGATGCCCAGGTCAGTACAGCAACTCTTATTCCCCTGGTGGTGCAAAAGCAAGAATAAGGAAGCCTTGGCCATATGGAAATTGGTGCCGCATGCTACATTATGGGCTATTTGGAGAGAGAGAAATAGAAGAACGTTTGAAGGAGGGGAATTGGGGTATTGAAAAATTGAGATATTACATTTTTTACTTCCTTTTTGAGTGGGGTGATCCTGGCCGCTTTTTTCGCCGGACTCCTCTAGAAGATTTTGTGGATAGTTTGATTCTTTAGGCTCTTTTTTCTTTCTTTTTCTTTTTTGGTATACTCCCTGTATACATGGCTTTGGCCTATTCTTTTGCAATCAAGTAACCTTTTATCAAAAAAAAAAAACACTAGTCTACACACACAATCAAAAATTTTTCATCACACAAGCTCCAAAACCTTCTTTCTTTATGAGTGTGATGTTTTGACCAAATAACTATTAATTAGGGGAAATTTTAGGCAACAAGATATAGCAATGACACATGAATCAAAGGAAATGGGCACCTGTACTAGCTATTACCTTATCAAAATAGAATCGAAGCCAGCCCCTGTGACTCCCTTTGAATTTGACATGAATAGGTAATGGCTAGTACCGGGGCAGGCTTTGATTTCACTGTTACACATGTTGCCACATAAAATTCTTTCCCACAATTCTGTTAATTATGGAGCCATGGAATCATTCTCCATATATATTTAAGAATTTAAATATCTGATGAATGGAAAACTTGGGCCAAAAATTTGGCAGATTATAAACGAAGCATTCTACTAGATTGATCTAAGCGCTTCCACATCATCAATGGAATTGCACAAGGGCTTCTTTATCTTCATCGCGATTCCAGACTTAGGATCATCCACAGAGATCTCAAAACAAGTAATATTTTACTAGATAATGAGATTAATGCAAAAATATCTGACATTGGCTTGGCTAGAAGTTTTGGTAGAAATGAAACTGAGGCAAACACTAATAAAGTGGTTGGAACATAGTAAGTATCCCTAGAATGTTAGTTTCAATCTAATTTCATTGCTTGTCATGTTTATTTATTTACTAGTTTTATGCAGTGGTTACATGTCCCCTGAGTAAGCAATTGATGGGCTATACTCAGTAAAATCTGATGTGTTTAGATTTGGTGTTTTGTTGCTAGAGGTAGTTTGTGGGAAGAAAAACAGAGGTTTCTATCATCTAGACCACCATCATAACCTTATTGGACATGTAAATATTTTGACTAATATTTTCTTATTTCTCTATGTTAAATATATGATTGATAATGTGGTTTAATTTCAAATTGTTTCAGGCATGGATACTCCATATAGAGGGTAGGTCTTTGGAACTAATAGATGCATCAATAGGAGACTCATACAATCCATCAGGAGTGTTGCAATCAATCCATGTGGGTCTACTATGTGTGCAACGATATCCAGAAGATAGGCCTAGCATGTCATCAGTGGTCCTGATGTTAGGTAGCGAGATTATATTGCCTTAGCCTAAACAACAAGGTTTTTTCACCAAAATAAATCTAGTTGAAGGAAAGTCTTCATCAAACAAGCGTGAACCATATCCAGCTAATGAAATCACGACGACACTATTAGAGCCTCCACAAAAGACATTTTATGTTAATGTTTTACATGTCTCTAAAGTTTGAACCTAGGATTATTATAGCCTAACATGACAATCGTGGTTCTATAGTTGGGATGTGATGGTGGATTGCCTCAGCCTAAAAAGGCTCGGTTTTTCACCAAAATGAATCTGGTTGAAGCAAATTCTTGATCAAGCAACCATGAATCATGTTCAGCCAATGAAATACACTATCAGATGCTCCATAAAAGACATTGTATGTTGACATTTTGCATGTCTCTATAGCCTGAACCTTGGATTATTATTATTTTTAAATAAAAATTGTCACTATTTAAGGCTATTTATCCTTATTGAGTGGGTTATTTGTTGAGTACACCTGTATTATATAGTTTCCCTTTTTCATTTGTGCCTTCTGTATTAGGATTTAGCTAGCCTCCAATCCTTTTTCCTCAAGTTCCCTCAAGTTTCTAATTATGTCATTGCCACATCAACGTCTAATCAAGTTGTCCCTTTTGCCTTAATGTATTAAATGAGATCCATATGATGGTGAGTCCATATCTTCACTTATTACTGAAGTGGCATAATTTTAAGACAAACTTGAGGCAACTTGAGGATTAAGGGATTTGAGGAGTGCCCAATTTTATATTTTGTATTTTTTTTTTCTCTTACATACAGTTTGGGATTGATACAAAGAAGCTGTGGAGTCCATGAGGAAATCTATTAAACACCCATATAGCAATAATGAAAGTAAACATACAAGGACATCAAGATATATATAGGAGACCCTCCAAAGAAGAGGAAAAATTCACAGGAGAAGCTCCAAGTAAATTTAGTATATCAGAAACAAGAACACAATGGTTCTATAATCAAGTTTATGCGTAAAATTCGAGATAATCCAACGGCGGAAAATAAATAAATATATAAAAATAAGGTTACCTCTTGGGGTTTTTTACAAACTCTAATCTTTCATCAAAAGAACAACCAGAGGAAGGTTGTCGGAGAAGTACCAAATCCGTTGAGACAATCCGCTACACTCGAACTCGCTAGTCGTAGGAGAAATAGGAAGGAAAATCAAAGCCCCAAAACAAATCCTAACCTTTTTCTCTCACTCCCGTGTGCTCTCGTTTAATCTCTTTGATTCTCACAAATTGGAAGGAAGGAAGGAAAATGAGGGAAAGAAGAGATACGGGCCTTAGGATGCGTTATTACTCTGATGGGCCTGAGCCTGGATCCATAACAGCCCATTAAACAAGAGCTATTGTAAAGGCTATTGCCCCCATTTTTATCAAACCCTCCTTTAGAAAACATCATTTTGAACAATTTTTTAAAAGAAAGTTTTTACAAAATCTATCGTTTATATACACTTTTTGGCAAAAAATGAACTAAAGACTATAAACGGCTAAAAGTCTACTTAAACGATATATTTTGGAAATAGACTTTTCACTTTGCCCTTAACGGCATAGCCTCCTAACACAATATGGGGTTTATTTTTATGGGTTTTTTAATAGAGGGGGGTAAAGTGCAAAATGGCTAATAATAGGAGGGGGTTTTTTTCATTTTACCCAAAAATAAATAAATAAATAAAGAAACTGGGTGTAATTGTGGGACTGGTTGTAATTATATTAATGTTGAAAAAATTACTATTTCAACATAATCTGGATTGTAAGCTTAATGTTGTATGCTATATGATTGATTGCTCGTGCTCATATACTTCCATATCCCTTGGTCTTGAGAAAAATCCGATCGTTATTAAAATTCAAAGATTAAAATAGAAAAAAATTGGTGCATGTGGGGGACTGATTGATGGGGAAGTGACCACAAATTTTCCCCCAAAGCATTTAATTCACAGGGCCCTATTGGCATCTCAAGGCTTATCTTTTATTTCTTTTTTATTTTAAACTTTTTAAGGTTTAATGAAAAATATAAAAGATTTTTATGAAAACTGGACATGTAGTCCATTATAAAACATCATTTTGAAAAGTTTTCTTGTAGAAAAAAGTTTTTTCAAAATCTATCATTTAAATGAATTTTTTGATCATTTATCTTCTCAGTTTCATGAAAATCTTGAAAGATTTAAAATAAATGAGGGAGAAAAAACAAGTTTTGGGTGGCCCCCCCTTATTCATTTTTTAATTCTTTTTGTAGTCTCTTTTGGAATTTTGGGATGGGTGATATTTTTGGGATATTTTCTTAAATTTTGGGCTTACGGCCCGAGCCTAGAACAAAATCCTAAATCCAGGCCCTTCAGCCAAACCAGGCCAAAGGCTGACCCTTAGTTAGAGACAAGCAGTGAAGCAAACTAAGAAGCAGTGAAGCGCGGACAATTCTTCAAAGGCCGCGTGTCTGACATAGACACGTATTGGACACAACATTTGTCTGACATGACATCTCTCCCTTTATCTTTTTTTTCCTTCTTTTTGTTCATTATTTTTGTTTTTTGTCAAACATTTTCTACTTAAAATTCAACTAGATTTATAAAAACAATATAAATGTATGCATTTTGAATCATTTATGTGATGTTACATGATATTTTATAATTAAATATATAAAAATAAATATTCTATTAATGCCTATCCCCACTGTGTCATCTCCTAAATTTTGAAGATTTTTGTGTCCACATATCCATATTGTGTCATACCTGTGTCATGTATCTGTGTCTGTTCTTTTTAGGAAGTGTATATGTGTCTGCTTTTTTAGGAAGCAACCAGTGTAGATCATGTTTTCCTAGATTTGTGGATGGGATATTTGGTTGGAATGAAACAATAGGCAGACCCAATTACCAAAACAATGTACAAATTCAAGTAGTTGTCTGAAGAGCTGGCAATGACTAGGGAGGGGCAGATTTGGATCGGTATAATTTTGGCTAGGTCTAAAAATGAATAGGGGTAATTACAGGGTAAGCAATCAAATTAATCATGGTTTAAATAACAAAACCAATATAATTTGGTCTTGTTCTTCAAAACTGAATCACACAATATCCATTCCTTAACTGTTATTTGTTTTTTAAATAAACCAATTCATTGTTAGTTTAAAAACACTGTGTTCATATCTTATTTTTAGCAGAAAGTTGGATTGATTAATATAAAAAGGAGACATACAAATCAATGTGAAATCAAAATTGGCCAAACTTATCTCCAGTCTGCTACGTTTTTGTTTGTCAAATATCCTCTTAGGTTATGCTAACTACCAAGGTTCTTATTTTGACTTTTATTTTTATTTTTATTTTTGCCTAGATTATTACATATACCAGCCTACCAGGTCTGCTTGTATGGAAAATATGACCATTTGTCTATCACATATACCTTGTGGTGTCTTCATCTTCTCTCTTCAACATTGATCAACCTGCCACTCATTTTCATGAGAACCCTGAGACCAAGGCAACCAGCGAAGGCAAACAGTGACTATCATTGATTCCCCAGTCCTCATGGTCTCATCTTTTAATTCCTCGCAGCCTTATTTGAACCGGAAAGCACAATATTGTTGACACTTAGACGGCTGTTTAATCTGCCGGCAAAGACCAACTTTTTTGTAGTGACGGTCTTAGAAAAAAAGAAAAGAAAAGAAAAAAGAGAGGATAATTTCACTTTACCTCTCTTAAAGTTTGAACCTTTTCACGTTTTCACTCATCTATATAATATATCTAAAACGGAGGAAAGTTGCCTCCTTTAATGCCACGTGTAAATTTTGTGTTTTTTTTTTTTTTCTCTTTTGTTAGAGATCTGATTGGTTCCACCCACTCCCCTGCACCGTCTCTCTCTCTCTCTCTTAAGGAACTATTGCTCCTCTTCTCACTCTGAGACCCTCTATAATGACAATACCTATCCAACCGAAAGGAAGTCAACCTTTGTTCAGTGGGTAAATTTTGTGTATTTCTTTCTTTCTTTCTTTCTTTCTACTTCTTCTTCTTCTTCTTCTTTTTTTTTTTTTTTTTTTGTTTTTTTTCCTCTTTTGTTAGGGATCTGATTGGTTCCCACCCACTCCACTGCACCATCTCTCTTTTTTTCTCTTTTTTTTTTTTTTTCTCTTCTCTCTCCCTGAGACCCTCTCTATAATGCCAGTACCTATCCACTCCACTGCACCCCCTCCCTGTCTCTCTCTTTCTCTCTCTCTCTCTCTCTCCCCTTCATTCACTGAATTTAGAGTTCCGTTTCCAACTCCAACTCAGGAAAATAAAAAATAAAAAATGCCCTTAGATTCATGGCTCACTCTCTCTCCCCTTCATTCACTGAATTTTTTAGAGTTCCGTTTCCAACTCCAACTCAGGAAAATAGAAAATAGAAAATAGAAAATAAAAAATAAAAAATGCCCTTAGATTCATGGCTCAAAACAAGAAAAAATTAAGAATAAAATAAAAAAATTTCACCCAACTACACAGAAATAAGAAGCATGATCCCCTCTCTCTCTCTCTCTCTCTCTCTCAATTTAGAGTTCCGTTTCCAACTCCAACTCAGGAAAATAAAAAAATAAGAAATGCCCTTAGATCCATAGCTCTCTATCTATCTATATATCTATACTACCTATAAAAAGATGAATGTGAGAAAAACTTTTGATTGACTAATATATCCTTAAAAAACTTTTGATTGACTAATATATCCTTATTTTAATTTTTAAATACACAACTAACCTTATGCATATATAGGAAATATAGCAATATAAAACACATACCTTAATAAGAATTCTAAAGAAACTATAATTCGTATAATAATTAAATAAAACCAAACCCCATTCAAGGCTTCAATTAAAGTAACTGAAGTAAATATGATTAGAATCCTACAACCCTAAAACGTTGCCTTCATCCATCTCCATCTGTCTCCCTCCTCTTCTTCTCTTTTCAAGTCGCTTTCTCTGCCCAAGGATTTGCATCCTCAACTTCTCTTTTATTCCATCATCATCTTCAATATTTAAAGTCTCATCATAAAAGGTACTCTTTCAATTTGCTTTACTTTGTGTTTTCTACATTTTTATATGCTCAATCTCTATCAAATTATTTTAATTGGTTGAATTTTATTTTTCTAACTTTTCATGGTCTGTTCTGGTCATCATGCGTTATTTGATTATAACTAGGCCAAATTGTTGTAGTAGGCTCAGCGGAGTGAAATGAAATTTCTGTGTCATAGATTCCAAAATGATGAAACCAAACAAAATTTTAATTTTTTTTGGTTTTGTTTTACTACTTTTTCTCAGAAACCAAACAGAATTTTAGGCTTCTATTCCAACACTTCAAAAAGACTTCAATCCTTAAAACATGAATCAATTCGTTATTACTGCTTTAGTTCTCATTATTTGGCAAAGAAGAAGAATATGATGAGAAGTGTTGCTGCTTGTTTTACTGTTTGAAATTAAAAATAAAAAATAAAATAAAAAAATAAAAAATTCACCGGTGTTACAACTACTGTGTGTATTAATGAGAACTTGCTTCTCATATCTTGCCATTTTGTACTTAGGTTCCAATGGTCTTTCATTTTTTTCCTCAAAATTCATATTTCTACTTATATAAAATTATTTAAATTATTATCTTTTAAGGATGAAATTAGAACAAAAGAAGAAAAAAAAGAAAAGGGAAAAAGTCTTTTATATTGATGGCACTTTTAGAATACAATATACCACAACATAATGTTGCTTAAAAGTTGAGAAATCTTTACTTGTCACCTCAAATTCTATTTCGCTTTTGTTTCTTTTGTTTTCCTTTACATCATGTTTAATTACCAAGAGCACAAAGAAATAGAAAATATTTCTCTTTAATATATATAAGAAAAAATTATAATTTTCCATTAACTATCAAATTAGGATCATCTAACCTATGTTTATAAATGACATTGAAATTTTATCGCACAATATTGTGTCAACTGATGATATAGGATTCATTTTGTCCTACAACTGAGTTTCCAATATTATTATTTATTAGTAATGGTACGTGCATCGCATTAAATCAATAATTCTGTTTCAATGGGTTTTTTTTATTAAAATGTTTTCCTCTTACATTGAAATTTTATCGCACAATATTGTGTCAACTGATGATATAGGATTCATTTTGTCCTACAACTGAGTTTCCAATATTATTATTTATTAGTAATGGTACGTGCATCTCATTAAATCAATAATTCTGTTTCAATGGGTTTTTTTTATTAAAATGTTTTGCTCTTATATTGTATTGTTGTAGATTTTGATTGCTAATTAAATTTATTTGATTACAGTATTAATTATTATAAGAACAATTTATGTGTATACATATAAAAAAACTCCAAATGGTCTACATGTGCACCAACTAGAAATTTGTAGAGTTGAGTTTTGGTTTGAATGCTAATAATCACATTAGGTTTTATTTAATTTTATTCCTCTAAGAAATTAATTTTATGCAATCATATTTTATTTAAATTTTATATATCTTTCCTAGAGTTTTTTTTATTCAAGTTTTTAGTTTTGTATTTTTTATTTTTGCTGTGAGTATTTTCACTTACTTTTGATTTGATTGGTAGAGTTTCATATATAAGTAATTTACTAAAATGCTTTTGTGTTTGAATACTAAACTCTTTATTTTACGTGGTAAATCATCTAATTATATTGTTTATTCTTTTATATAATTATATAATTATATAATTTATTCTTTTATATGTTTATTTAGGAAAAATAATTGATGATCTTTAAATCATTTTATTGTTGACAAAAAATCCACGTGCAACGCACGCGTGCAATAACTAGTATATACTAAAACGGAGGAAATGCCTCCCTTTGGTGCCACGTGTCCGTTTGTGAACAGTTGGGGAAAAAGGTAAAATTACCTTTTAGTGACCATTGTTCAATCTAATGCCAAAAAAGGACAATATCTATCAACTTGCTACAAATTACCTATATACTTACATCAAAATAACTATCAGTTTTCTTTTTTTCGTATTAAGTTGAAAAAGAATCACTAAAAAGTAATTTTCCCAAAAAGATATGACTTTTGGAGAAATTACTTTTTAGTGATCAATTTTCAACTTAATGCCAAAGAAAGAATATTCTCTGCCAACTTGCTACACATTGACTATATACATACTTCAAAAGGACTACTAATGTTTCATGTTTGGTATTAAGTTGATAAGTGATCACCAAAAGGTAAATTTTCTAACTTTTCTATTTTTTGGTTTTCACTGCTCTTTTTCATGCTCTTTTTCACGCGGTATAAGTAGGTTGACGCGTGGTGTACCCTGCATATCTTTTTGTTTTTATGTAGAAAAATCGAAAAACCTATATTATACAATGTTCAACCCAAACTTAGTAGACTATATCATATTTCTTCGTTTTTTTTATGTCTATTCATCTCATTTCCCAAAAGTTAAACGTATAAAATTATAAATATTTATAATCAGAAAGGGAGCCAAATAAAGGCAATAATGATTAAAAAAGAAAATGCGACACATTGGAATATGTATTAACATATCAAATTGCTTAGAAAACTATAAAAATGCTTTCAAAATTGTGCAAATACACTTTTGCCAAACAAGGAGTATCTCAAATTGTTAGATCCAAACTAATTTACATGATGCACAAATCATTCTCAAGTCCATGCATTCGATAGTAGAGGAGCGAAGACACGAACTCAAGATTTATGATTTTGGAGCCGCGGTTCTTTACCATCTGAACTACCACACGGGTGTGTATTATATATATATATAATTTATATTGTTCACAATATTTATATTACAGACCTCACCCGTGCGTTGCATAGGTTATAAAAAATAAATGATATTGTCTGTCAACTTGCTACAAATTGACTTGATAAGTGCTTCAAAAGGACTACTAACTTTCTTTGTTTGGTATCAAGCTGGGAAGTGGTCACCAAAAGATAAATTCCTCACCTTCTTTTTCTTTTCTTTTTTCTTTTTTCTTTTTTTTTGGTATTACTTGCTCTTTCTTATATGGTGGAGGTATGTTGACATTTGGTGTTCACTACATATCTCTTTGTTTTTATGTGAGAGGATTAGAAAACCCACACTATACAATGTTCAACCCAAACTTAATAAACTGTAATATATTTTTCTGTTTTCTTTATGCCTATTCATTTCCCCTTCTAAAAATTAAACGTATAAAACTATAAATAGTCATAATTAAAAAGAAAGACAAATAGAGAAAATGAGGATTAAAAAAGAAAACACAATCCGCTAGAATCTTCAGATTCTCCCGATTTGCTTCTGACATGAATAAAAAAAAAAAAAAAAAAATCTATTTGAATCAAAATTCTTCCCATATGGTTAATTACATAAAGTTGAAAAGATTTATACGTTCTCTTATCTTCTTCTTCTTCTGGCTTTTTTTCCTATTCTCTTTCTCAGTCTAGACTTTTCTCTCATCTTTTTATGATCTAATTTCAAACATATTTTTGATATTTTTTCCCATGGTTTTTCACTCTTTGTGAAACCCACTCGAAACTTCATGAAAGGTCAAGATTTATCATTGTCATGCATTTTACAATCTCCACCGTCGGATTTCGAGACACTTTCAACGGCTATATTTGCTTTGGTATATACCAACATGTTAAAACCATGATTGTGGGATAGAATAGGCTTTAGAGAATTTTAATCTTTCTCCACCAAATATCATAACGTATCAGTTTCTTCATTTTTTTACAAGTTTCCACTATTAAATTAATTGTTTTTCAAAATAACTTATTTTTTTTGAGAATATAATTAAATTTTGTATAATACATTATGCTAACATTACACCAAAGATTATTTTGATTAAATTATTTTATTTATTTTTGTCTATATCTTTTCAATTTAATTGACATATTATATTAACAAATATATTTTACTATTTTAGAGACTAAGAGTTTTGTTAAAATTTTAATTTGTTAATAATATTATTTTTTATAAATTAATCCGTGCGTCGCACGGGTTCTAAAGCTAGTAGATTTTCTGTTACGATGGGCTCCCATATAGTTTTTCTGTTACAAAGTACATTATATCTCATTCATAAAAGAAAGAGGAGTGGAATTAGTGACAAATAACTTATCCGGCCACATTTTGATAAATAATTTTTCTTTCCAGCATAACCTAGATTACAATTTGATGCTGTACTCTTTACTTGCCCAATTGCCCCATAAAAAATTAGAGTATCACCAATGTCCCCTTAACGAAACAATTGTGTTTCAAAAGTTTGAAGGCTATATAACCTTTAGTCCTATCTACCGCCAACCTAATTGAGGACTTTGCAGCTAACTTAAGATACAGGTTAAATGATAGATTTTGTAGCATCCCTTAAGCATTTGTAGATATTTAAGGTGTTGCATTTCTCATATGTAGATTTTTAAATAAAAAATAAATTTTAGTACTCCTATTATTCCTTTTTTCTCATATGTAGATTGGACTTACCGTACCATATAATATACGTGCGGACTACTCAAAAGATTGAAAACCATTGATTTCTCGTGCTTACATAATTCCTTGTCATCTAGGTCTTTAGAAAAATCTTCTGGTTCTTGAAATCAAAAGATTAAGAGAGAGAGAAAATGATACGTGTTTACATGTGAAACTCATTGATGTAGAACGCATGGACTACTCAAAAGATTGAAAACCATTGATTTCTCGTACTTACATAATTCCTTGTCATCTAGGTCTTTAGAAAAATCTTCTAGTTCTTGAAATCGAAAGATTAAGAGAGAGAGAAAATGGTACGTGTTTACATGTGAAACTCATTGATGTAAAACATGTGGACTACTCAAAAGATTGAAAACCATTGATTTTTCGTGCTTACATAATTCCTTGTCATCTGGGTCTTTAGAAAAATTTTCTGGTTCTTGAAATCGAAAGATTAAGAAAGAGAAAATAACATGTTTACATGTGAAGCTCATTGATGTAGAACGATTGTACGATCAAAAGTCAAAGTGGAGAATTCGCTGACGAGTAATAGTGGATATTACTCCCTCCCAAGGTTTATTTTGATGTTGAAATTAAAAAGTTTTAATGTCAACATACTTTGGATCGTAATTTAATTTAGTCTCTACATGATGCAAATCAGGCGCTTAGAATGAGTTTTTTTTTGGTAATAAGAATGAGTTGAGTTACCATATGATTTACTACTGTAGTGATCTATTCAAAAAGAGAATGATTGATTGCTATTTTCTCATGCTCATTTACTTCCATGTGCTGTGGTATTAAGAAAAGCAAATTGAAAGTATTGTCCACCAACTGGAAATTTTTTGGCCGTTAAATGAATGTCGGGGCCTGCTTGTGAGAGAAGACCTTATAATGTCCGAGTGTACCCACCTCTGGTCACACATGCCCAAGTTCCTCTGCTCCAGAAACACGGCAGCTGAGATGGTCGCAGTGACTTTCTTTCAATTATTCACATTGCCGTTGCTGCTACATTATAAGGAACTAGTGGTAACAATTAGGGTTTGTCTGGTTGTCCAATTCGAAATTAGACAATTTAAGAAATTTTACATAAGATTGAAGGCATAAATTCTTCACCTTGAATTATAATATTTTAAAATGTTGAAGTTCTCACTATAATTGATGTTATGGAATCAATTTCAAGAAATTCAAGGAATGCCACTATTTTGAATTGATACTCTTATTTGTGAAGATGGTCATCATTTTCTTGAATTTGTTAATTCAAGATGATGGATTGTGCTTTCAATACTATTTGAAATTTCATAAATTGTCTAATTTTGAATTGGACAATCAAACAGGCCATTAATATTTTCTTAGTATCCTTAATAGGGTCTTAAAAGGCGTTATTTTCCAGCATAAATTTGGATCATGAGTTTGGTGTCATTCTAAAAAAAAAAGAGGTATTGCCCCTTCTCAAAGACTTCCAGGTCTATGGCCTACCAATTGAAAGCAGTGTATCAAAAAAAAATTGGCCCATGCTTGAAATTGGAAGATTAGAAGAGAGAGAAAGAAAATTACCTGCGGGACTGAGGTCTCTTGCGCGGTCTTCGTTTACTTTCTACATTATTTCTTACTTCTCTGCCTATCCTATCAATTTAGTGATATGGGATCAGCCAGGCTAACGTTAAGCTATGTGGTCTTCAGTCTTTAGTTTTTCATCTTTGCCTATTCTATGTATTTAATCAGTCTTTGTACAAAAAGCAATACACAACTAGAACCAAGAAGACATTGTAACGTGATTTCCTTCAACCGATGAGACCATTGGTCTTGGTGGTTCTATTTCTCCAGTAACAGTTTCTTCTCCACCCATGCTGTCTACGTAAATCATTCTTTGAACTGATAATATACACCAAGATGAGAATCACATTCCATAACCATTTCTCAACCCATAAGAGACGGGGACACCATTGTTTCAGCTGGTGGAAGCTTTGAGCTTGGATTTTTCAGCTCAGAAAATTCCACAAAACAATACTTTGGAACATGGTACAAGAAAATATCCATTAGGACAGTTTTCTGGGTTGCCAACAGAGAAATCCCCCTCATTGATTCATCAGGTGTATTAAAGGTCACCAACGAGGGAATTCTCTAACTTCTCAATGGAAACGAGACCATCATTTGGTCATCCAATTCATCAAGATTGGTGCTTAATCCAGTCGCAAAGCTTTTGAAGACAGGGAATCTAGTTATGAAAGATGCAAATGATGATGACCCAGAAAATTTCCCATGGCAGAGTTTTGATTATCCATATGACACGCACGTGCCTACGATGAAGTTTGGGAGAAACACGGTTACAGGCCTGGACTGTTACTTATCGTCTTGGGAGAGCAGTGATGATCCTTCTCAAGGTGATTACACGTATCGTGTTGATCCCCGTGGATTTCCAGAATTCATTCTGAGCAAGGGTCCAGTCAAGAAATTCCGGCTTGGACCATGGAATGGTCTCCGGTTCAGTGGTAATCCTGATTTAAAACCGGACCCAACTTATAAATTTGGATTTGTTTATAATCAGGAAGAGGTCTATTATAGTTACGAGCTTCTTAATAGCTCAATTATGACTAGGTCGGTGATCAGTCCGAATGGAATTTTACAGCGATCCACCTGGGTCGATCCAACCCAAAGTTGGGTCCTTTACTTAACTGTGCAGACTGATAACTGTGACCGTTATGCGTTGTGTGGCCCATAAGGCAGTTGTAACATCAACAACTCCCCTGTATGTGGGTGTTTGAAAGGATTTGTGCCAAAATCCCCAAAAGATTGGGACCAGAAGTATTGGTCAAACGGGTGTGTTAGAAAGGCCCCATTGGATTGCCAGAATGGAGATGGGTCTAATAAGTACTCCGGGCTAAAATTGCTAGAGATGCAACATTCATGGTATAATGTTAGCATGAACCTTGAGGAATGCAGGATTGTGTGCTTAAAGAATTGCTCTTGCACAGCTTATGCAAATTTAGATATCAAAAGAAGAATAGGGTGTTTACTCTAGTTTGGTGAACTGATTGATATTAGAGAGTTCAACAAGAATGTACAAGACATCTACATAAGGAAGGCTGCATCAGAACTAGGTATGAAACTATTCTCAACCTGAAAATTGTGTTTAGTACTTAAGGAACACTACTCAGCTAAGCAAAACCTCGTGCATTCAACAAAGCTAAGCATGCAAAACCATGTTCACTTTCCCTTCCCTTAATGATTCTATGACCCAACCAAGGCTTAGTATTTGAGGGGTAGATCTAGTCACACTTCGGGTTGTGCTTGCATCCGAAATCAGCTTGACCTACCTGAGTTGGGGCCATACACAGCAGGCCCTCATTTAAATACAACTACATATGGCATACTGCTTTTCCTTATTTTTTGTTTAACTCCTTTCAACTCCTAGTCCTACTTTTCCTGATTTAAATTCCCTTGCTCAAGATGAAGGTGACATTATGAAGATAAATGATGTTTCTAATGTGAGGAATCGAGTGCGAATCATAGTCATTGCTGTGTTGTCTACAACACTGCTGCTCCTGGGCCTAGCTTTGGTCTTTTACGTTTCGATGAAGAAGCACAAGACAGCACGTAAGTCATTCACTTTATTTCTCTGAGAAAGCTCTTGAAGAAAATAGATCGATATGCACTCAAATTTATAAAAAAAATTCTGCAGTAGATACCTTGGATTGGCCTTTTTCTGGTCATGATCCTTGATTATTAAACACAAAATGTTACTCTTCACTCATTTTCATCCACGTCAATTCCGAATCTGCAGGAAAAGTGGGATTCAATAAAGAGAGAGGTTTTACCAATGAGACCCAGAAGGAAGACCTTGTGTTACCATTGTTTAACATGGCTACATGCTAATGCAACCAATAACTTTTCAAGTAACAATAAACTTGGAGAGGGTGGTTTTGGACCTGTCTACAAGGTAAACACTTTGATAAACTGCCATTCAATGTTTCAATGTCACCCAGTTTGCATGGTAACAATTCAAGGCACCAACTAGTTTTCTATCACTACTTTGACCTTCAATATTCCAACAAATGACACAAAACTATCATTCTGAATGTTCGAAATTTTTTATCACTTAGCAAACAAAAATAAAAATGTTATTTTGTTCCCTGTTTTATGTAAGAAATGAAGTCATACATGTTGCCACACTTTGGCAAACGGCCCATTTGTACATGTAATTGTAACTATTTAAAAAGCTGGGCGACATTTTATAGTAGTATCCAACAGAACAAAAACTCTTGATTTTACAAAAGAAACATGAAAGTTTCACCATTTTATGGGGTGATAATTTCTAGGGAGTGCTAGAAGACGGGCAAGAAATAGCGGTGAAAAGGCTCTCAAAGTATTCTAGACAAGGACTCAACGAGTTCAAGAATGAAGTTATACACATTGCCAAACATCAGCACCGAAATCTCGTGAAGCTCTTGGGGTGCTGCATTCAAGTAGATGAAAAGATGTTGATCTACGAATTCATGCCTAACAAAAGCTTGGACTTCTTTATTTTTTGTATGACTCTTTCTCAAAACACTTGCATATTTAGTTCAATTAATTTAGAGACACAATCATGTATTTTTCACCATACAAGCTCCAAAACCTTCTTTCTTTAAGAATGTGATGTTTTGACCAAAGACCTTAATTAGGGAAACTATTAGGCAACAAGATATAGCAGTGACACATGACTAAAGAGAAAAGGACACATGTAGCCATTACCTATTTGTTGTGTTACATGGACATTTCAAAATGTGTGAAGTATTCGTGTCAGACACATGTGACATGGGTGTGGGTGCTCCTACTGGACAATAGTGAGACATCTTTGGAAAGTAAACGAATATGACACCTGGACACATACTCACACCCAACACCCATACCCGAGTCCATGTAACATAGCCTATTTGTGTCATATTTAAAGCAAGTTATTGGAGGTGGCCTCGATTTCAATGTTACACATGTTGCCACATGAATTCTATTCCATGATTGTGTTAATTATGGAGTCATGGAATCATCCTCCATATGTATTCAAGAATTTAAATACCTGCTAAGCGAAATTACTTGGGCAAAACAATTGGCAGATCACACACAAAGCATTCAAATAGATTGGCCTAAGCGCTTCCACATCATCAATGGAATTGCTCAAGGGCTTCTTTATCTTCATCGAGACTCTAGACTGAGGATTATCCATAGAGATCTCAAAGCAAGTAACATTTTACTAGACAATGAGATGAATGCAAAAATATCTAACTTCGGCTTGGCTAGAAGTTTTGGTGGAAATGTAACTGAGGCGAACACGAAAAGAGTGGTTGGAACATAGCAAGTATCCTTAGAAAGTTTTAATCTAATTTCAGCACTTGTCAAATCAACGAGTTTATTTTTTTATTGGTTTCATGCAGTGGTTATATGTCCCCAGAATACGCAATTGATGGGTTGTATTTAGTAAAATCCGATGTGTTTAGCTTTGGTGTTTTGTTGCTAGAAGTAGTATGTGGGAAGAGAAATAGAGGTTTCTATCATCCAAACCACCACCTCAACTTTATTGGACATGTAAGTGTTTTGACTAATATTCGCTTAATTCTATACATTAAACATACTCTTGATAATATGATCTTATTTCTAACTTTTTAGGCATGGAGACTCCATATAGAGGGTAGGTCTTCGGAACTAACAGATGCATCGATAGGGGACTCATACAATTCATTCGAAGTGTTGCGATCAATCCATGTTGGTCTCTTATGTGTCCAACAATGTCTGGAAGATCGGCCTAGCATGTCGTCAGTGGTTTTGATGTTGGGTAGTGAGGGTGCATTGCCTCGGCCTAACCAACCTGGTTTTTTCACCGAAAAGAATCTAGTTGAAGGAAATTCTTCATTAAGCAAGCTTGAACCATGCTCAGCAAATGAAATCACCATTACACAATTAGAGGCTCGATAAAAGACATTTTATGTTGATGTTTTGTATGTGGGCTTAAACCGTGTTGTTTAGACCGAAGCATATGCACCATCACTTCCCAACACACTGATGACTTGTTGGGCCTTTCTTCCAAACATCCTTGCGCACATAATGGATTCATCACAATACTTTAGATAGATTACATGAGTGCCCCATTGATGCATTTATTATGTGTGCAACGATGTTCGGAAGATAGCCTATCATGGCAAACGTGGTTCTATAGTTGGGAGGTGATGGTGGATTGCCTCAGCCTAAAAAGGCTCAGTTTTTCACCAAAATGAATCTGGTTGAAGCAATATCTTCATCAAGCAAGAATGAGTCATGTTCAACCACCGAAATCACCATTACACTATTAGATGCTCGATAAAAGACATTGTATGTTGATATTTCACATGTCTCTAAAGCCTAAACCATGGATTATTATTATTTTTAAATAAAAATTGTCACTATTTAAGCCTATTTATCCTTTTTGAGTGGGTTATTTGTTGAGCATACCTGTATTATATAGTGTCCTCTTTTTCGTTTGTGCCTTTTGAATTAGGACTTAGCTAGCCTCCAGTCCTTTGTCCTAAAGTTCCCTCAAGTTTGTACTTGTGTCATTGCCGCATCAACATAAAAAAGAAACGATACCACTATAAGATGGGTCTTACTTATGATATTTATGTGTGCTGAGTCAGCTCAGCTTGACTCATTTTAGCCTATCGATTTTAATCAAAATATTTGGATCATTAATTATATGATTAATCACATTTGATCAAGTTGTCCCTTTTGCCTAAATGAATTGAGTGAGATCCATATGATGGTGAGTCTATATCTTCACTTCTTATTGAAGGATAGGACAAACTTGAGGGTTTAGGGATTTGAGGAGAACCCAATTTTGCATTTTTTTTTTTTCCTCTCTTATATTCAGTTTGGGATTGATTCGAAGAAGCCATGGAGTCCTAGGGGAAATATATTAAACACCCATATAGCAATAATGAAAGTAGACATTCAAGGGCATCAAGATATACAGAAGAAACGATCCAACAAAGAGGAAAAATTCAAAGCAGAAGCTCCAAGCAAATTTAATATATCAGAAACAAGAACACAATGGTTATTTATCAGATGCTCGATAAAAGACATTTGTACGTTGACATTTTGCATGTCTCTATAGCCTGAACCTTGGATTATTATTATTTTTAAATAAAAATTGTCACTATTTAAGGCTATTTATCCTTATTGAGTTGGTTATTTGTTGAGTATACCTGTATTATATAGTTCCCCTTTTTCATTTATGCCTTTTGTATAAGGATTTAGCTAGCCTCCAATCCTTTGTCCTCAAGTTCCCTCAAGTTTCTAATTATGTCATTGCCTCATCAACGTCTAATCAAGTTGTCCCTTTTGCCTTAATGTATTAAGTGAGATCCATATGATGGTGAGTCCATATCTTCACTTATTACTGAAGCGGCGTAATTTTAAGACAAACTTGAGGCAACTTGAGGATTAAGGGATTTGAGGAGTGCCCAATTTTATATTTTGTATTTTTTTTCAGTGCCCAATTTTATATTTTGTATTTTTTTTCTCTTACATACAGTTTGGGATTGATTCAAAGAAGCTGTTGAGTCCATGAGGAAATCTATTAAACACCCATATAGCAATAATGAAAGTAGACATACAAGGACATCAAGAAAATTATAGGAAACCCTCCGACGAAGAGGAAAAATTGACAAGAGAAGCTCCAAGCAAATTTAGTATATCAGAAACAAGAACACAATGGTTCTATTATCAAGTTTATGCGTAAAATTCGAGATAATCCAACACCAGAAAATAAATAAATATATAAAAACGAGGTTACCTCTTGGGGTTTTTTACAAACTCTAATCTTTCATCACAGGAACAACCTGAGGAAGGTTGTCGAGAAGTACCAAATCCGTTGAGACAATCCGCTACACTCGAACTCGCTAGTCGTAGGAGAAATAGGAAGGAAAATCAAAGCCCCAATACAAATCCTAACCTTTTTTCTCTCACTCCCGTGTGCTCTCGTTTAATCTCTTTGATTCTCACAAATTGGAAGGAAGGAAAATGAGGGAAAGAAGAGATACGGGCCTTAGGATGTGATATTACTCTGATGGGCCTGGGCCTGGATCCATAACAGCCCATTAAACAAGAGCAATTGTAATGGGAACGGCTATTGCCCCCATTTTTACCAAACCTCTCTTTAGTTAAGGTTTTTAAGATTTTATGCAAAATATAAAAGTTTTTTTTTATGAAAACCGACTGCTTAGTCTACTAGAAAACATCATTTTGAACAACTTTTCAGAAGAAAGGTTTTCCAAAATCTATCGTTTATATAGGCTTTTTGGCAAAAAATGAAATAAAGACTATAAATGGCTAAAAGTCTACTTAAATGATATATTTTGAAAAAACTTTCTTCTACAAATTTTTTCAAAATAATGTTTTGTTGTAGACAATGTGGCCGGTTTTCGTAAAAACCTTTTATGTTTTGCATAAAACCTTAAAAATCTAAAGAGGGGGGGGGGGGGGGAATAGTCGTTCCCCAATTGTAATATAACCTGTCAATCCTAGTTAGGTAAAGACGTACAGTACTATGCATTGGAGATTGCACCACATGCATTCGTCTCATATACCTCATAGTAGGGTTGTTCATGGTTTAGGTTAAAACCGAAAACCAAACCAGTCTGTTTGGTTTGGTTTTTATGTCCTTAGGTTTGGTTTTGATTCTAATTTTAGAAAACCGAATTAAATTGGTTTGGTTTTGGTTTTCATGTTTAAAAAACCAAACCAAACCGAAAAAAATATAACATAAATATATAAAATTTTATATATCACATATTAAACTTACTTTGTAAATTTTTATTCTAATAAGGGCATAATAGGTAATAGATTGTAAATTTTCTTAGTGTTTTTTCTTTATTAGATTAACATGTGTTAAACTAGCTATTATTGTTGTGTGAGATATTGACACGTATTAGATTGGAGATTTGAACTTGGATTGACATAAGTCAATACTTTTCTATTTTGATACAATGTTTAATGTTTTTTTTAGTTGCTAATGTAATGATTTTACTAAAAATGTTTTTATTTAAAGTTTGGCTTGTCATTTTTCTCTTTTTAATTATTTGTTGCTATTTGATAGGATGAAACCGAACCGAACCAAACCGAAATTTATGGTTTGGTTTGGTTCGGTTATTTTTATAGTATGGTTTGGTTTTGGTTTGAGAAAACAAAAACCGAAGTATAATGGTTTGGTTTAAGATTTACCTTAAAACCGAACCAAACCGAACCACGAACACCCCTACCTCATAGCCCACCAATGCACGGGGTGCAACCCCATATGTGAGTGCTGATATAAATTATATCAACACATTCTTATTAGACCGCCATCCTATACCTATTCTAGTTTGGAACTATCAACACGAAAATTTCTATAAATGGCCAAATGGGCTCGCTCTTGTTGCAAAACAGAATTTCGTCTTTCATTGTCCAACTTGTTATAAATCCCATGTGCTGAGGTATTCTCGTCTAGTGTAGAAGCATCTCGAAAGAAATTAGCTACTTTAGTTAGCAATATGAGATTTTTTAAAATAGCTAGTTACCTATCCATGTAAGTACTTCAAAGATATTAGTTATGTTTTAGCTATATCAATTTTTTTATTAATAATCTTTTTTTTTTTAATCATTTAGTGGAGAGAGAAAGAAGAAACAATGCATAGAGAGAGGGAAAGTGTCACATTTTTTACTAAAAAAATAGTTTAACTTGTAAACATTCAAAATTATAATAGCTAAAAAATCTTTTGGAGAAGTAAAAATGAACTCTGGCTAGTTAAAATAGCCAAGAGGGTAAGATATGTAGTTAGCTCCTTGAAGAGCTCTAAATGGTCATTTCATAAGATCTCTGTGAAATTAATAACGTATTCAGTAGGACCATGCTATGCAGTAGCCTTTTTTTAGCTAATACACCAACATAAATATTTAGTACATTTCATATATCTATATTTATATCTATATGTAAAAATATAAAAATATCTATATATGTATAGATAAATAATTAATATAAAGGAGTTGAGAGGTCTTGATTTCTCACATCTCTATTTATATATATATAGAATAGAAACTTCATATTGGAAAACAAATGTTAGAATTGTATCCAACTCACTCCTCTCATCCTTTCTTGGACCCTTCTTAGCGCACTAAGTAATAGCCTTGATAGCCGTAACATATTAGATGACGAAATACTTAACATGACTATCATACACTTATGATTTAGTAATAAGTTATGCGTAAATTTTGCATTAAAAAAATGTTAAACTCATCATCATGAACATGTCAGATGACCAATTTTCATCTCTAATTGTAATGGCTCACTGACGAAGCGAGATTAAATGTCACACCATCATACTTTAGGCACATGTCTTCGTCCCTGTACTTTAGGGTAAAGTCTGATGAATAACCTCTTAGCATCCTCAATATTATGAAAAACAAAAATGGGGATCTTGACAAAGATATCGTATCATGTGTTCCCATAGGGGTCAATTCAATAAAAAGAAAAGTAATCGCGCAAGCCTTTTGCGACCGTAGATTATTCAAACAAATTGATTGATTGCCCATTCTCAAGAGTTCCAGGCCTCTGTCCGACCTGTTGGAAAAGTATTTTGCAATTTGTAAGAAAAAATTTCTCAGTAATCAGCCCTGTTAGGATTAGTCAAATGACAATACCAACTAAGAGTGTAGACTATTCAAAAGAAAATCCACGGACGTAGCCTCCTCTCCTCATAAATTCCATGCCTATGGTCCACCACCTGCAAATTTTTTTGGCCGTATAAATGAATATCAGGGCCGGCCTGCTTGTGTGAAAGAGAAGACCTTATGATATTCAAGATAATAATAATATATGCCTTATGATATTCAAGATAATAAAAATCTCAGAAATATAGATACACCCTCTCACGTTATTGAAATTACATTGACACCCCTTACTTTTGAAAATAAACTACAAAAAGACCCCTCCCTCTAACCTCCGTTTATTAATCCGTTAAATCATACTAAAAGTTTTTAAAAATACCTTAACTATCTTTATTAGATGACAACTTTCATGTTAAATGCATTTAACTCATCACTCCAACTCATTCATCTAGTACATTTAATTTTTTTTTTTTAAATTTATTGATAAACAACTAAAAGATTATATATATATATATATATATATATATATCAGAAAATGCCAAAATTTTAATTTTTTTTTTTTTTTTTTTTTGTGAAGTTGCCACCTCTATATGTGCATTTCCATTGTAATAATTCTCTTAATTTATTTCTACATATGAATAATGCTACATAGCCCTTCTTTTTTTTTTTTGGCCCAAATCTTTTTACTAAAATAAGATGGCAACTTGGTAAATCAATTTTTTTTTTTTGTCAAATCAATTAAAAATTTAATTAAATAAACAATTCTTTCTAATGAACAAATCTGACAGCTGCCACATCAATTAAACAGAAAATTTAAGTTTTTTTTTTAGCATTTTTATTATATATATTTAATCTTTTTGGGACATCAATTAAAAATTTAATTAAATAAATAATTGTTTCTAATGAGCAAATTTGACGGCTACCACATGGTTGGATAGAAAATTTAAGCTTTTGGCATTTTTCTTTTATATATATATATATATATATATATATATATTATCTTTTAGTTGTTTATCAATAAAAATAAATAAATAAATTTCGAATGTACTAGATAAATGAATTGTATTGATGAGTTATATTCATTTAACATGAAAGTTGTCATCTAATAAGGATAGTTATGGTATTTTGAAAAAATTTGAGTATGATTTAATAGATTAATAGGCGGAGGTTAGAGGGAGGGGTTTCTTTGTAGTTTATTTTGTAAAATAAGGGGTGTCAATGTAATTTCATAAACGTGAGGGAGTGTATCTAAATCCACAAGGGATCTTAATGTAATTTACCCAAAATCAATCTGTCGGCTCCTGAAATTCAAAGATCATGAAGGAAGGAGAATGGTGTACTTGTGGGACCGTTGATGTATAACAAGTAGGCCACAAAATTTTTGGGAATATTTGAAGCGTCAAAAGTCCAAATAAAGCATCCACAAATTTCCCGGAACAGGTAGGGCATCAGAAGTCCAGGCGGAGTGTTCACATCATTTTTGGTAATTCTTTTGTTTTTAATAATTTCATGCTCTAGAAGGAAGAAGAAAAAAAAAAAAAAAAAAAACCTTTTTTTGGGTACAATTAGAGAAATTTGAATTCCTAACTTATTTTAATCCTATCTTTTTATCTCTAGTCTTCCGATAGTTTTAAAAATTCTCATTTATTAATAGACGGTCACACCCAAAAGTAAACGGGTTAGTATTTGCCGCGTTATTTCTACAATAATATTACTTCGCAAGTCCTTATATAGTTTCTTCTCCACTATCCATATGTCAATAATGAAAAACACACGGACATCAATGGAATGCAATACCAATCTTGTTTTCTGCTCGTCTTTGTTATCATTACTCTTAATAATGTCCACTGCAACAGATACCATAACTGTGTCCCAATCGATAAGAGACGGGGCGACACCATAGTTTCAGCAGGTGGAAGCTTTGAGCTTGGATTTTTCATCCCAGATGATTCCACAAAACGATACTTGGGAATATGGTACAACAAAATATCAACTAGGACAGTTGTATGGGTTGCCAACAGAGAAATTCCCCTTGCAGATACGTTTGGTGTATTGAAGGTCACCAATCAGGGAACTCTCCAACTTCTCGATCATAACAACAGCATCATTTGGTCTTCCAATTCATCAAGATTGGTGCAAAATCCAGTTGCACAGCTTTTAGATACGGGGAATCTTGTCATGAGAGATGTGAACGAAAACAGCCTCGAAAATTTCCTGTGGCAGAGTTTTGATTATCCGTGCGACACCCTCCTGCCTGGCATGAAGCTTGGGAAAAAACATGGAAACGGGCTTGGACCGTTACTTATCGTCTTGGAAGAGCACTAATGATCCTTCTCAAGGCGACTACACGTATCGTCTTGATCCCCGTGGATTTCCAGAATTTATTGTGAGCAAAGGCTCGAAAGTCCAATTCCGTTCTGGACCATGGAATGGTCTCCGGTTTAGTGGTGCGCCTCAATTAAATGCAAACCCAGTTTATATATTTGCTTTCGTGTATAGTCAGGAAGAGATCTATTATAGTTATGAGCTTCTTGATAGTTCGATCATTACCAGGATGGTGGTGGGTCTGAATGGAATCGTGCAGCGCTTCACGTGGATTGATCGAACCCAAAGGTGGGTCCTTTACTCAACCGCAGAGGATAATTGTGACCGTTATGCATTGTGCGGCACCTACGGAAGCTGTAAAATCAGCAACTCCCCCGTGTGTGAGTGTTTGAAAGGATTTGTGCCCAAATTCCCAAGAGATTGGGACATGCTGGATTGGTCAAATGGGTGTGTTAGAAAGATTTCATTGAATTGCCAGAATGGAGATAGGTTTAATAAGTACTCCGGGCTGAAATTGCCAGAGACGCAACGTTCGTGGTATAATGATAGCATGAACCTTGAGGAATGCAAGATCGTGTGCTTGAAGAATTGCTCTTGTACAGCTTATGCAACTTTAGACATCAGCAGAGGAACAGGGTGTTTGCTCTGGTTTGATGACTTGGTTGATATTAGAGAGTTCGCTAACAATGGGCAAGACATCTACATAAGGATGGCTGCATCAGAACTAGGTATGAATTTATGAGGGATGTCAGTCAAAGTCGCGACAGTCAGACCGTGATTGTCATTCCTGATGAAATTATTCCCAACCTGAATTGTGTGTTACTTTACAAAGTTACTGGTTTCAACACTATGCCCCAATTATTTTACTCCAACCTGTGTGGCAAATTTGTCTGTATACATGTGTATGTTTTAATTGCCTACATTAATGCTATAGGTTGGGATGACATAATTGGAGCAAAAAGTTGGTGCATATAGGATTTTCCAGTACCCAATAAACGGGTTATTGGTCTATAACATCTATAGTCAAACAATTTACAACCAGAGTAAATAGTTATGATTTTTAACACATGAGTTTTGTTGCATTGTTTAAAATTCAGTCTATTCGAAGAGGAGATCAACCTGTTGGGTTGAGGTGTCAGATTCTAGGTTCAAACCAGTGACATCTCTGCTGTCTTCCTGATTTTAAAATAGTTATGATTTCTGAATGTTGTCTTCCTGATTTTAACTGCTTTATTTATGTCAAGATCAAGGTGACAATGAGAAGAGAAACGCTGCTTCTAGTGGGAGCAAACTAAAGAAAAACATAGTCATCTCTGTGGTTTGTTCAGCAGTGCTGCTCCTGGGCCAAGCTTTGATCTTTTATGTTTGCATAAAGAAGCACAATAGAGCACGTAAGTAATTTCCTAGCAAGAAAAAAATCACTTTATTTTTATGGAAAATTCTACAATAAAATAGATCAACCTGTGCTAAAATTTTTAATAAAATTCTCCCATAGGATACCTCGGATTGGCTCTGCTCTGCTTAAGATTCATGACTAACACAAAGATGATTCTCCTGATTCATTTTCATCGGCATTAAATCCTACCTTGCAGGAAAAATGCGACGCAATAAAGATGAAGATCATACCATTAAGAGCGAGGAGGAAGACATAGAGTTACCATTATTTGACCTGGCTACATTAGCTAATGCAACCAATAATTTTTCGAACAACAATAAACTTGGAGAGGGCGGTTTTGGACATGTTTACAAGGTAAACACTTTGATTGACTGCCATTCAATGTTCCCCAGTATGCAATGGTACCATTCAAGGCACCAAGTAGTTTTCTACAACTGCTACATTCCAACAAATGACACAGAACTATCATTCTAAATGTTCTGAAATTTTTTATCAGCACTTAGCAAACAAAAAATAAAGGACTTACTTTCTTCTCCATTTTATGTAAGAAATGAATTCATACACGTTGCCACACTTCAGAAAATGGCCCATTTGTAGATGTAGTTGTAACTATTTAAAACAATGGGGGACGTTTTACAGTTGTATGCAAAATTCAACAAATCTTTTTTGGATTTTACAAAAGAAATATGAAACTTTAGGCATCTAATTTATGGCATGAAAATCTTCAGGGTGTATTGGAAGATGAGCAAGAAATAGCTGTGAAGAGGCTCTCAAAGAATTCTAGACAAGGGCTCAATGAGTTCAAGAATGAAGTCATTCACATTGCCAAACTCCAACACCGAAATCTAGTGAAGCTTTTAGGGTGCTGCATTCAAGTAGATGAAAGGATGTTGATCTATGAATTCATGCCTAACAAAAGCTTGGACTCATTTATTTTTGGTAAGAATCTCTCTTTGAATGCATGCTTATTTAGTTCAACTAGCTGGTCTAGAAATTAAATCCAATAATGTATCTTTTCACCGTACAAGCTCCAAAAGTTTCTTTCTTTTACGAGTGTGATGTTTTGACCAAAGACCTTAATTAGGGGAAATTTTAGACAACCAGATATAGCAGTGACATATGAATCAAGGAAAAGGAACACTTGTGCTAGCCATCACCTCTTCTTTTCCAATTTAGCATTATGGGTCACCAGTGTTGGCTTTAATTTCACTATTACATATGTTCCCACATGAATTAATTTCCATAATTTTGTTTATTATGGACTCATGAAATCATTTTCCAAATATATTCAAGAATCTAAATACCTATTGAATGGAATTTACTTGTGTAAAAAATTGGGCAGATCACACACGAAGCACTCTACTGGATTGGCCTAAGCGCTTTCACATTATCCATGGAATTGCTCAAGGGCTTCTTTATCTTCATCGAGATTCCAGACTAAGGATAATCCACAGAGATCTCAAAGCAAGTAATATTTTATTAGACAATGAGATGAATCCAAAGATATCTGACTTCGGCTTGGCTAGAAGTTTTGGAGGAAATGAAACAGAAGCAAACACGAATAAAGTGGTTGGCACATAGTAGGTACCCCTAAAATATAGTTGTTTCTCTCATTTTGTTGCTTGTTTAATTATTTATTGGTTTCATGCAGTGGTTATATGTCTCCTGAGTATACAATTGATGGGCTGTACTCTATAAAATCCGATGTATTTAGCTTTGGTGTTTTATTGCTAGAGGTAGTGAGTGGGAAAAAAAACAGAGGTTTCCATCATCCAGACCACCACCTTAATCTTATTGGACATGTAAGTGTTTTGATGAATATTTTCTTATGTTTCTATGTTAAACTTACTAATGATAGCATGGTTTAATTTTGAGTTGTTTAGGCATGGAGACTCCATATAGAGGATAGGTCCTTGGAACTAGTAGATGCATCAATGGGGAACTCACACAATCTATGTGAAGCATTGCGATCAATTCATGTGGGTCTATTATGTGTGCAACAAAGTCCAGAAGATAGACCTAGCATGTCATCAGTGGTTTTGATGTTGGGTAGTGAGGGCACATTGCCTCACCCAAAACAGCCTGGTTTTTTTACTGGAAGAAATATGGTTGAAACATATTCTTCATCAAGCAGGCCTGAACCAGGTTCAACCAATGAGATCACCATTACACTATTAGAGGGTCGATAAAAGACATCTATATAATGCTGATGTTTTGCATATCGCTAATGTTTGAACCTTAATTGGATTTATCTTATTTTAAATGAAAACCATTGTTGTTATTAATTTAAGGCTATTTATCCTTTTTTTTTAGTGGGATATTTGTTAAGGATACTATATTAGTCCCCTTTTTTGCTGGTGCTCTTTTGTATTAGGGTTTAGCTCACCTCCCATCCTTTAATTATCCTCAGGTTCCCTTACATTTGTAATTAAGGGATGGGAGGTGAGCATAAGGATGACCCATCCTATGGTGGGTCTCACTTATGACATCAAAGTGTGCTCAGTATATTGAGGTGCATAATTTTAAAGCGAATTTGAGGCAACCAGCTGAGGGTTAAGGGGTTGAGTAGAGCGCTTTTTTTTATTTTTTTGGTTTTTATATTCAGTTTGGGATTGATTAATTCCGAGAGTCGATGTATAGTGTATAAGCTGTGGGTTACAATTGTACAAACTATAGTTTTCTGAATCTGAAAGAGTAAAGACACCTTTATTCTAGGCTTGAACACGGCCACTTCAATCAAGATACGCCTAACGCTGAATTGGGTCAAGGCTTGTGCAATACCATCTCCAAGTGCCCTGCATTCTGCCACCGAGATTTTGGTTTAGCCCTCACTCTAATTGCCCTCATCTTCAACTCTTCTTATATAAATTTGGATCGTAATAACAAATAAATTCAACAATAATATTATTTTGGGTATGTGGGGAACTTAAATCTTCAACGTTGCCTCACCTTCAGAATGCATAAATATTCACCTTCAGAATGCAAACACAGATAACAAAGGTGCAAGTTCAACTCTATAGAATTGTAACTTTGTATTGTGAAATAAAGGTTAGAACTGTATCTAACTCACTCCTCCCACCCCTTCTGAAACCATTGTTGGCGGGACCCAAGGATGGAGCAATAAGGGGTTCTGGAAGGGCAGTTGCCTCCCCGAACCCACCACCCTCTTTCTTGTATGCCTTAGAGTTTTTAAAAATTTTAGATTTGCCAACCCTTAATTTTTCTTTCCCTCTCCTCTTTTTTTTTTTTTTTTTTTTCCTTTCTATTTTTATTGATAGATTATAAATTTTTTTTAATTTTTTCTACCTCAAAATAATAAAAAATAAAAATAAAAATAAAAATAAAAAAAGAATTTCAGCTGGTGGAAGCTTTGAGCTTGGACTGATTGCCCATTCAAACAAATTTCCTGTTGCCCATTCAAACAATTAAAAAAATTTCTTGTAATCGCGCAAGCCTTTTGCGACCGTAGATTATTCAAAGAAATTGACTGATTGCCCATTCTCAAGAGTTCTAGGCGTCTAGGGGTGTTCATAGTTTTGGTTAAAACCGAAAACCAAACTGAACCAAACCGATTGTTTGGTTCGGTTTTTTTGTCATTAGGTTTGATTTTGGTTTCAATTTTAGAAAATCGAATTAAATTGGTTTAGTTTTGGTTTTCATGTTTAAAAAACCAAACCAAACCGAAAAACCAAAAAAACCGAAAAACATATTATATCTATATATATATATATAATTTTATATATTACATATTAAACTTAGTTTGTAAATTTTCTATTCTAATAAGGAAAGAATAGGTAATAGATTTAAAATAAATTTAGTTTGTAAATTTTCTATTCTAATAAAAGCAGAATAAGTAATAAATTCAAAATAATAGTACACTACCTGAAGAAAGACGTTTGGAATGAACTTGTTTTTGTAGATTTTAACTTTCTTATTATTTTTTCTTTATTAGATTGACATGTATTAAATTAGCTATTAATGTTGTGTGAGATATTAGCATGTATTAGATTGGAGATTTGAACTTGGATTGATATAAATCAATACTTTTCTATTTTGATATAATGTTTAATGTTTTTTTTTGTTGCAATGTAATGATTTTATTAAAAATATTTTTATTTGAAGTTTGGCTTATCATTTTTTTCATTTTCAATTATTTGTTACTACTTGATAGGATAAAACCAAAACTGAACCGAACCAAACCAAAATTTTATGGTTTGGTTTGGTTCGGTTTTTTTATAATATGGTTTAATTATGGTTTGGGATGTAAAAAACCGAAGGATAATGGTTTGATTTGAAATCTACCCTAAAACCGAATCAAACCAAACCACGAACACCCTTACAGGCGTCTGTCCAACCTGTTGGAAAAGTATTGTGCAATTTGTAAGAAAAATTTTCTCAGCAGTCAGCCCTGTTAGGATTAGTCAAATGACTATACCAACTAAGAGTGTAGACTACTCAAAAGAAAATCCACGGACGTAGCCTCCTCTTCTCATAAATTCCATGCCTATGGTCCACCACCTGCAAATTTTTTGGGCCGTTAAATGAATATTAGGGCCTCCTTGTGTGAAAGAGAAGACCTTATGATATTCGAGTGTACCCACCTTTGGCCACACATGCCCAAGACTTTTCCTGCTCCAGAAACACTGCAACTGAGATAGTGACAGTGACTCTCATCTTTCAATTCTTCACACCCAAATTTAATCATCAAAGCAAATAAATTTTTAAGATAATTAATATATATATATATATATATATATATATAGATATATATATTTTATTGAGGATTAGGGTATCTTAAGCTTTATTCCCGCTAAAGTTTTGGTCCAGACTAATCCTCTAAACTGCATGTGTGAGATGTCTTATACTCACATAGGCAACGATAACAATAAAGAGTTAAAACGGTAACTTTTGGGAAGCACACATAGGGTATAACTGCTTAATGAACCCCATAGGCCAGAGCAAATTTTAAAGATAATAATAGAATTACCTACTTCAATGTAAAGAGTGGTCCGAAATCAAATATATGAACAATTAATATTCTGTTAGTATCCTTATTAGGGTCTTAAAAGGCGTTATTTTCCAGCATAAATTTGGATCGTGAGTTTGGTATCATTCAAAGAAAATGATTCATTGCCTACCAATTGAAAGCAGTGTAAAATTGGTACATGCTTGAAATTGGAAGATTAGAAATAAGAGAGACAATTAGTTGTGGGACCGAGGTGCCTTATGCGGTTTTCGTTTACTTTCTGCAGAATATCTTACTTCTCTGCCTATCCTATCAATTAAGTTAAATCTTTGAACTAATAATAAAATACACCAAGCTTATGCCTACATTGAAGCAGGAGGACATCAAGGGAACACTATACCATTCTTTTTCTGTTTTTTTTTTTTGCCACTCTTTGTTGTCCATCTTAATAATGTCCACTGCAACTGATACCATCACTATGTCTCAACCCATAAGAGACGGCGACACCATAGTTTCAGCTGGTGGAAGCTTTGAGCTTGGATTTGTCAGCCCGGGTAATTCCACAAAACGATACTTGGGAATATGGTACAAGAAAATATCTGTGAGGACAGTTGTATAGGTTGCCAACAGAGAAATCCCCCTTGTCGATACATCTGGTGTTTTAAAGGTCACCAACCACGGAATTCTCCAACTTCCCAATCGCAATGAGAGTATCATTTGGTCCTCCAATTCATCAATATTGGTGCTTAATCCGGTCGCAAAGCTATTGGCATGGAGACGGGGAATCTAGTTGCGAAAGATGCAAATGATGATGACCCCGAAAATTTCCAATGGCAGAGTTTTGATTATCCATGCGACACACTTACGCCTACAATGAAGCTTGGGAAAAACATGGTGACAGGCCTGGACCGTTATTTATCGTCTTGGAAGAGCAGTGATGATCCTTCTCAAGGCGATTATACATTTTGGCTTGATCCCCGTGGATTTCCAGGACTCGTAGAGAGCAAGGGTTCAGTCAAGGAATTCCGGCTGGGACCATGGAATGGTCTCTGGTTCAGTGGCATGCCTGATTTAAATCCAAACCGGATATATAAATTTGGATTCGTTTATAATCAACAAGAGGTCAATTATAGTTACGAGCTTCTTAATAGCTCGATTATGTCTAGGTTGGTGATCAATTCGAATGGAATTATAGAGCGATTCACGTGGGTTGCTCCAACCCAAAGTTGGGTCCTTTACTTGACTGTGCAGACTGATAACTGTGACCGTTATGCGATGTGTGGCCCGTACGGCAGTTGTAAGATAAGCAACTACCCTGTATGTGATTGTTTGAAAGGATTTGTGCCAAAATCCCCAAAAGATTGGGACCAGATGTACTGGACAAATGGTTGTGTTAGACAGGCTCCACTGGATTGCCAGAATGGGGATGGGTTTAATAAGTACTCTGGGCTGAAATTGCCAGAGACGTCGAGTTCATGATATAATGTTAGCATGAACCTTGAAGAATGCAAGATTGTGTGCTTGAAGAACTGCAATTGCAGAGCTTATGCAAATTTGGATATCAAAATAGGAATAGGGTGTTTACTCTAGTTTGGTGAGCTAATTGATATTAGAGAGTTCAACAAAACTATGCAAGATATTTACATAAGGATGACTGCATCAGAACTAGGTATGAAACTATTCTCAACCTGAAAATTGTGTTTAGTACTTAATGCACACTACTCAGCTAAGGAAAACCTTATGCATTCGACAAACTGGCTAAAATCATTGTAGAATCAGAACAGTACTACTCAGCTAAGCATGCAAGATCATGTTCATTTTCCCTTCCCTTTTGCTGATTCTATCATCCAACTAAGGCTTATTTAGTGTTTGAGGGGTAGAGGTAGCCACACTTTGGTTGTGCTTGCGATGGAAATCGACTTGACCTGCCTGAGTTGGAGCCATACTCAGCAGGCCCTCCCCTAAATACAACCACATACAGCATACTGATTTTCATTAATTTTTGTTTAAATTTTAACTATACTTCTTTCCAACTCCTACTCATTCCTGATTTTAATTGCCTTGTTCAAGATGGAGGAGACATTGTGAAGACAAATGATGTTTCCAATGTGCGGAATTGAGGGCGAATCATAGTCATCGCTGAGTTGTCTACAGCACTACTGCTGCTCCTGGGCCTAGCTTTGGTCTTTTATGTTTCGATGAAGCACAAGAGAGCACGTAAGTCATTCACTTTATTTTTCTGAGAAAGTTCATGCAGAAAATAGATTGACCTGCACTCAAATTTATATTTTTTTAAAATTAAAAAAAAAAAAAAAAAAGGGAGGAAAAAATCCTGCAATAAGATACCTCGGATAGGCCTCTTTCCGGTCATAATCCTTGATAATTAAACACAAAAAACGTTCCTGTTCACTCATTTCCATCTACTTCAATTCCTAATGTGCAGGAAAAGTAGGATTCAATAAAGAGAGAGGTATTACCAATGAGACCCAGAAGGAAGACCTTGAGTTACCATTGTTTGACATGGCTACATTAGCTAATGCAACCAATAACTTTTCAATTAACAATAAACTTGGAGAGGGTGGTTTTGGACCTGTCTACAAGGTAAACACTGACATAAACTGCCATTCAATGTTTCAATGTTACCCAGTTTGCATGATACCAATTCAAGGCAACAAGTAGTTTTCTCTTACTTTGCCCATCAACATTCCAACAAATGACACATAACTATCATTTTAAATGTTCGAAATTTTTTATCACCACTTAGCAAACAAAAAAAAAAAAGTCATCTTGTTCCCCTTTTTATTTAAGAAATGAAATCATACATGAAGCCACACTTCAACAACCGGCCAATTTGTAGATGTAATTGTACCTATTTAAAAAAAAAAAAATGGGTGACAATTTATAGTTGTATCCAAACTGAAGAAAAATTTTGGGCTTCTACAAATTTCTAGGGAGTGTTGGAAGACGGGAAAGAAATAGCAGTTAAAAGGCTTTCAAAGAATTTTAGGCATGGACTCAACGAGTTCAAGAATGAAGTTATACACATTGCCATACTTCAGCACTGAAATCTAGTGAAGCTTCTGGGTGCTGCATCCAAGTAGATGAAAAGATGTTGATCTATGGATTCATGCCTAACAAAAGCTTGGACTTCTTTATTTTTGGTATGACTCTTTCTCAAAACACTTGCATATTTAGTTCAACTAATTTAGATGCACAATCATGTAACTTTTCACTGTACAAGCTCCAAAATCTTCTTTCATTAAGAATGTGATGTTTTGACCAAAGACTTTAATTAGGGAAACTATTAGGCAACAAGATATAGCAGTGACACATGAATCAAGGGAAAGGAATACCTCTATTAGCCATTACCTATTTGTGTCAAATTTAAAGCAGGTTATTGGGAATGGCTTCGATTTCATTGTTACACATGATGCCGCATGAATTTTATCCCATGATTGTGTTAGTTATGGAGTCATGGAATCATCCTCCATATATATTCAAGAATTTAAATAGCTGCTAAACGAAATTACTTGGGCAAAAAAATTGGCAGATCAAACACAAAGCATTCAACTAGATTGGCCTAAGCGCTTCCACATCATCAATGGAATTGCTCAAGGGTTTCTTTATCTTCATCAAGATTCCAGACTTAGGATTATCTATAGAGATCTCAAAGCAGGTAATATTTTACTAGATGATGAAATGAATGCAAAAATATCTGACTTTGGCTTAGCTAGAAGTTTTGATGGAAATGTAACAAAGGCGAACACAAATAGAGTGGTTGGAACATAGTAAGTATCCTTAGAATGTTAGTTTTAATCTAATTCCATTACTTGTCAAATCAATGGGTTCATTTGTTTATTCGTTTCATGCAGTGGTTATATGTCTCCTGAGTACGCAATTGATGGGCTATATTCAGTAAAATCCGATGTGTCTAGCTTTGGTGTATTGTTGCTAGAAGTAGTATGTGGGAAGAAAAATAGAGGTTTCTATCATCCAGACCACCACCTTAACCTTATTGGACATGTAAGTGTTTTGACTAATATTCGCTTATTTCTATACATTAAACATACTCTTGATAATATGGTTTGATTTCAAATTGTTTAGGCATGGAGACTCCATATAGACGGTAGGTCTTTGGAACTAATAGATGCGTCAATAGGGGACCCATACAATTCATCTGAAGTGTCACAATCAATCTATATTAGTCTCTTATGTGTCCAACAATGTCCGGAAGACAGGCCTAGCATGTCGTCAGTGGTTTTGATGTTGGGTAGAGAGGGTGCATTGCCTCAGCCTAACCAACCTGGTTTTTTCACTGAAAGGAATCTTGTTGAAGGAAATTCTTCATCAAGCAAGCATGATCCATGCTCAGCTAATGAAATCACCATTACACAATTAGAGGCTCGATAAAAGACATTTTATGTTGATGTTTTTGTTATGGGCCTAAACTAAGTTCTTTAGATTGAGGCAATGCACCACCACTTCCCAACAAAACCATTGATCACTTGTTGATCCTTGCACACATAATGGATTCATCACAACACTTTAGATAGACTGCACCCCATCGATGCATTTATTATGTGTGCAATGACGTTTGGAAGATAGCCTAGCATGACAACCATGGTTCTATAGCCTCAACCTAAAAAAGCTCGGTTTTCACCGCAATGAATCTGGTTGAAGCAAATTCTTCATCAAGCAAGCATGAGTCATGTTCAGCCACCGAAATCACCATTAGACTATTAGATGCTCGATAAAAGACATTGTATGTTGATATTTTGCATGTCTCTAAAGCCTAAATCTGATAAAAGACATTGTCACTATTTAAGCTGATTTATCCTTTTTATGGGTTATTTGTTGAGCATACCTGTATTATATAGCTTCCTTTTTTTCGTTTGTGCCTTTCGTATTAGGATTTGGCTAGCCTGCAATTCATTGTCCCCAAGTTCCTTCAAGTTTGTAATTATGTCACTGCCACAATGCCACATCAACATTGAAAAGCAACGATACCACTATAAGGTGAGTCTCACTTCTGATATTATGTGTGCTGAGTCAGCTCAGCTTGACTCATTTTAGCCTATCGATTCCAATCAAACTTTTTGGATCATTAATTATATGATTAATCACATTTGATCAAGTTGTCCCTTTTGCCTTAATGAATTGAGTGACATCCATATGATGGTGAGTCCATATCTTCACTTCTTAGTGAAGGGTAGGATAAACTTGAGGCAACTTGAGGGTTAAGGGATTTGAGGAGAACCCAAATTTGCATTTTTTTTTTTCTCTCTCTTATATTCAGTTTGGGATTGATTCGTAGAAGCCATGGAGTCCTAGGGAAAATATATTAAACACCCATATAGCAATAAGGAAATTAGACATACAAGGGCATCAAGATATACAGAGGAAACCCTCCAACAAAGAGGAAAAATTCAAAGGAAAAGCTCCAAGCAAATTTAATATACCAGAAACAAGAACACAATGGCTCTATTATCATGTTTATGCCTAAAATTCGAGATAATCCAACAACAGAAAAAAATAAAAAATAAAAAAAAATAATGCAGAACGAGGTTACCTCTTGAGGTTTTTTACGAACTCGAGTCTTTCATCACAAGAACAACCTGGGGAAGGTTGTCGGAGAATTACGAAATCCGTTGATACAATCCGCCACACTCGAATTCGATAGTCGTAGGAGAAATAGGAAGGAAAATCAAGCCCCAAAAGGCCACAACAAATCCTAGCTTTTCTCTCTGTCGATTGTGTGCCCTCGTTTTCTCTATTTGATTCTCACGAAGAAGAGGAAAGGAAAATGAGGAAAAGAAGAGAGACGGGCCTTAGACTGCGTTATTAAAGTGATGGGCCTGGGCCTGGACCCATAACAGCTCACTGAACAATAGCAACCGATATTTGGGAATATGGTACAAGAAGATATCCACTATGGTAGTAGTATGACTGGGTTTTGCTTATCCGCGCAACCAAAAAAAACCTTGTGTGTAAGGGTGATACAACGCCCTCGCCTGATGTCACAAGATAACAAATTAAAGACAGTAAAATAAAATATGTTATGCTTTACTTATTTAGCTAATTGTGTTTTAATTAGTGGGTATGTCAGAACTTGTGACACCGTTTACAGGGTCTCATCCTTGCATATAAACCTATATCCCAATTGACACGTTTTTGCCAAGCATATATAAATGTGGGGATTTGTGTCTAAGTGTGTATCGCATATATTTTTTAGGATAAAAACTTATATATGACTATAATACTACTGACGTGGTATTACACGTCAATAAAAATGAAGTAAAGTGAGATTGTTAAAATATCTTTTGGTCTTATAATCTCATTTTGCTTTATTTCTATAAATTCATGATACCTCGTGACCAAATCACACTTACACCGACTTTTCAGGGTTCTTTCCACATGAGCTGCCACTCATTTAATAGATTAGGTAAATATCTATTGTCCTCATTTGACCAAGAATATTCAATGGCCTGATTCTTCAAAAAAAATAATAATAATAATTAAAAAAAAATTAACCTAAGAAGACTCAAATCTGAAAAATCAACGGTTCGTGACTTATATTTTTATCACACAGATCTATTCTTATCCTTTTACAAAAATTTCCTTCACCTTCTTATAAGGCAACCCATCAAATGACAAAATTTCATCACAAAATGCCTTGTATTTTTATCACACACGCCAATAATTATGCTCTTCTTTCCAATCGAGCAATTTGACTAGAATTTTTCATCACAATTTGACCAGTTTGTGTAGGCCCATATTTATATCTATTGAATAGTAACTTCGCATTACAAAACAAAGGTTACAACTGTATCTAACTCACTCTTCTCATTCCTTGTTGGACTGTTCTTAGCCTTGGTAATAACGTTGATGGATGTGACAGATTAGGCGACGAAAAGCTTAACATGAGTATCATACACTTAATGATTTAGTAACAAGTTATGGGTAAATTTTCAAATTAAAAATGTTGAACTCATCATCATGTGCATGTCAGATGACCAATTTTCACCTCTAATGGTATTGGCTCATTGACCAAGCGGGATTAAATGTTACACCATCATGCTTTAGGCACATGTCGATGCCCTATAGTTGCTTAATTAGGATGGTAAGTTGTCTTCGTCCTTTTAGTTCGGGGGAAAGTCTGATTAATAATCTCTTAGCATCCTCAATATTATGAAAAAATAAAATGGGGATCTTGAAATGGATGTCAATATGTCATATCATATGTTCCCATAGGGGTCAATTCAATAGAAAGAGAAGTAATTAATCGCGCAAGCCTTTTGCGACCGTAGATTATTCAAACAAATTTGATTGATTGCCCATTCTCAAGAGTTCCAGGCCTATGTCCGACCTGTTGGAAAAGTATTGTGCAATTTGTAAGAAAAATCTGCTCAGCAGCCAGCCCTGTTAGGATAATTCAAATGACTACAGCAACTTAGGAAGCACGGACATTCCTATAGAGGTGTTGTGTCTGTATCGGACACAATACTCCTTGAACACGACACCACTTTCTTTTCATCCTTTTTGTCTTTTTAATTTTTTTCCTTTTCTTTTTTGTCTTATTTTATCAATAAATACTTCACTAGAGTTCTAAAAAAAATACAAAAAATGCATTTTGAATGATGGATGTAAAGATATACGATATTATCCAGCTATATACAAAAAATATGCATTTTATTAATGAGTGTTGTGTCCTAAATTTTAAGGATTTATTATATCGGTGTATTCGTGTCGTATCGTAATCATGTTGCGTGTTTGTGTCGGTACCTCTTAGATACCAACTAAAGAGTCTAGACTATTCAAAAGAAAATCCACGGACCTAGCCTCCCCTACTCGTAAATTCCATGCCTATGGTCCACCACAATTCTTTTGGCAATATCAGGCCCTTCTTGTGTGAAAGAAAAGACCTTATACATGATATCCGAGTGTACCCACTTTTGGCCGCACATGCCCAAGATTTTTCCTGCTCCAGAAACACCGCAACTGATCGAGATGGTGGCAGTGACTCTAATCTTTCAATTCTTCACACGGAAATTTAATCATCAGAGCAAATAAACTTTAAAGATACTATATATAAAATCCTCAATTTACTGGTCCATTTGTCATGTAAAATCCTCAATTTAGCCTCACACCCACACTTAATAGTTGAACAATTTCGACTTCTTTTTTTTACATTTTCATCCATGACAATCTCAGTCTCACAATTTTCTTCTATAGCCTTCTCTTTATCAGTCTTTGAAATATATTTATCTTGACGTGCGCAAACAAACTTTTTACTAGTCACCTCATTTTAGCGTCCTTTTGTCTTGTTTGAACTTTGAGTGCGAATCCAAAAACCTTCCTGTCGACCTTAATTTTTGCAGTAGGTTCTTGCTCCTAATTCCATTGTATCAAAAACCATCCCCACATACGGTGCTTTTAAATTTTCAACATCTTTCTTTGGAGTTTGGGAAGGGTCTAATTCGCCACTTTCTTCATGGAGTTCATTGATCACCTAAATAAATTTCAACTCAATAAATTATACATTATCAAGTATGAAGTTAATAAAATTAATACATATTCAAATAAATAGTTCCTATCGTATGTACACTTGGTCTTATTTCGTTATAACCTATAAGCTCAAGTGTTTAAATAAATGCATGGTTTCTATTTTTTATTTATTTATTTTTTTTTTAGTCAAAGCGAATAAACTCAAAAAGTTAAAAAATAAAGTCATCAAGTCAAAAGCTTTAAAGCTTTTTGGAGAAAAACCATGCTCCTGCCACAAATTATGAATTTAAATGTACCATCCATATTTTATTAGGGTATGGTGCGAGTGAATATGACAACTATTTCTATCATTAATGATGCATATGTTTAAGAATGTTTGCTCAATGACTACAATATATTAGCATGTGATTATTAGCTTTATAAAGGAAATTGATCTTTTGAGTTGGGTTCCCTCAATTTTTTTTTTTTTTTTTTTTTTTTGGCTGAAAGAATTTTTTTTTCCTCTATTTAAGCATCTTAAATTATGGAAACCTAGGCTAATAATTTTACGAATTTCATTTTCAAAGATTTGGGGCAAATGCAATCATGAGATTCTTTTGCTTTGTTCGAAAATACAAACAAACAATTAAGGCCCCAATCATGACATGGCCTTTAGGAAACCTACAATTGAAGTTTGCTCAATGCACATGTTTTTTATGATTATGACTAAATCAATGATTTTGCACTCTCTATGCTTGATCTTTGGTCTACACGTAATTTCTTAAAAATAATGCAGTAGAAATTAAAGCAATAAAATAAGAAATAAAAGAAAAAATCCAGCACAAGCAATCAAAACCAGATGGATATGGTGCACAACTAAACCTAGAAATGCTTACCGGCCTCAGTTTGAGAAGAAATTCTAGCTATTGGAGCCTCTAAGTCTCCCACTCCCACCATTTGAGATTCTTTGAGAGAGGGAGGATTTGAGATGGTTGCGTCAAAGTCTCCCACTTCAACTATTACAAATTCTTTGAGAGAGAGGGAGAGAGAAAATTAAGATGGAGAACAGGTACAAATTATAAAAAATCGTCTTGGCACTGCACCCTCATCGGATTATCATCGTCGGTATCTCACTGCCGGCCCATCGTCTCCCAACCTAGGATTTGGTGAGAGAGAATGGTGGAGTGGGAAGAAGGAAGCTAGGAAGAGGGAACGTACTTAGATTTGGGGATTGAGATATTTTTTAATACTTGATTTTTTTTTTAATTGTTGATATATATCAGTGCCACGTCAGCTCAGCTTAGGTTAAAAAAACTAGCCACATCAACATTGTTTAAGACCCTTGGATCTTTTAAGATCTGATAGTTAATAAGTTGTGTAAAAAATTAAGTGCTTTTTATGAGTCCATGGATCCTGTCCCCATATATATATTGGTTGAGGATTAGGGTATTTGGTCTTATTCCCGATAAGGTTTGAGTCCAGACTAATCTCTTAAACTGCATGTGTGAGACATTTCATATCCACATAGGCGATGATTACTGCGAGGAGTTAAAACGATAACCTGTAGGAAGCACACATAGGGTCTGATTGTTTAATGAATCTCGTGGGAGCAAATTTTAAACATAATAATAGAATTGCCTGCTACAATATTAAGAGTGGTCCGAAATCAAATAAATGAACAATTAATATTCTGTTAGTATCCTTATTAGGGTCTTAAAAGGCCTTATTTTCCAGCATAAATTTGGATCATGAGTTTGGTGTCATTCAAAGAACATGATTCATTGCCCCTTGGCCCCTTCTCAAGACTTCCAGGTCTATGGCCTACCAATTGAAAGCAGTGTACCAATAAAACTTTCGCTCATGCTTGAAATTGGAAGATTACAAGTGAGACAAAATGAATTTCTAATGGGACCGAGGTAACTTGCGCCGTCTTCTTTTACTATCTCCAGTATTTCTTACTTCTCTGCCTACTCTTATTTTATTTTATTTTATTTATTTATTTTTATTTTATTGGGACTTCTCTGCCTATTTAATCAATTGAGTCAAATCTTTGATCTATTAATGAAATACACCAAGCTTATTCCTACATTGAAGCACGAGGACATCAATGGAACGCTATACCATACTTCTTTTTTGCCACTCTTTGTTGTCCATCTTAATTATGTCCACTGCAACTGATACCATCACTATGTCTCAACCCATAAGAGATGGCGACACCATTGTTTCAGCCGGTGGAAGCTTTGAGCTTGGATTTTTCAGCCCTGGTAATTCCACGAAACGATTCTTGGGAATATGGTACAAGAAAATATCCGCTCGCACAGTTTTATGGGTTGCCAACAGAGAAATCCCCCTCGTCGATTCAACGGGTGTTTTAAAGGTCACCAACAAGGGAATTCTCCTACTTCTCAATCACAGTGAGAGTATCATTTGGTCTTCCAATTCATCAAGATTGGTGCTTAATCCAGTCGCGAAGCTATTCGAGACGGGGAATCTAGTTACGAAAGATGCGAATGATGATGAACCCGAAAATTTCCTGTGGCAGAGTTTTGATTATCCATACGACACGCTTATGCCTACAATGAAGCTTGGGAAAAACATGGTGACAGGCCTGGACCGCTATTTATCGTCCTGGAAGAGCAGTGATGATCCTTCTCAAGGCGATTACACATTTCGGCTTGATCCCCGGGGATTTCCAGGACTCATACAGAGCAAGGGCTCAGTTGAGGAATTCCGGCTGGGACCATGGAATGGTTTCTGGTTCAGTGGTATGCCTGATTCAAATCCAAACCAGATTTATAAATTTGGATTCGTTTATAATCAAGAAGAGGTCTACTATAGTTACGAGCTTCTTAATAGCTCGATTATGTCTAGGTTGGTGATCAATCCCAACTCTGGAATTATAGAGCGATTCACGTGGGTTGCTCCAACCCAAAGTTGGAAACTTTACTTGACTGTGCAAACTGATAACTGTGACCGTTATGCTATATGTGGCCCGTACGGCAGTTGTAAGATCAACAACGCCCCTGTATGTGGGTGTTTGAAAGGATTTGTGCCAAAATCCCCAGAAGATTGGGACCAGATGAACTGGTCACATGGGTGTGTTAGACAGGCTCCACTGGATTGCCAGAATGGGGATGGGTTTAATAAGTACTCCGGGCTGAAATTGCCAGAGACGTCGAGTTCATGGTATAATGTTAGCATGAATCTTGAGGAATGCAGGATTGTGTGCTTGAAGAATTGCTCTTGTACAGCTTATGCCAGTTTAGATATCAAAAGAGGAATAGGGTGTTTACTCTGGTTTGGTGAGCTAATTGATATGAGAGAGTTCAGCGAGACTGTGCAAAATATCTACATAAGGATGGCTGCTTCAGAACTAGGTATGAAACTATTCTCAACCTGAAAATTGTGTTTAGTACTCAATGAACACTACTCAGCTAAGAAAAAACCTTGTGCTGAATCATTGTAGAATCGGAACACTACCCAGCTAAGCATGCAAAATCATGGTCACTTTCCCTTCCCTTTTGCGGATTCTATCACCCAACTAATTCTTATTTGGTGTTTGAGGAGTTGGAGCCATACTCAGCAGGCCCTCCTCTAAATACAACTACATACGGCATACTGTTTTTTATTAATTTTTGTTTAAATTTTAACTCTACTTCTTTCCAACTCCTACTTTTCCTGATTTTAAATGCCTTGTTCAAGATCGAGGTGACATTGTGAAGATAAATGATGTTTCCAATGTGAGGAATCGAGGGCGAATCATAGTCATCGCTGTGTTGTCTACAGCACTGCCGCTCCTGGGCCTAGCCCTGGTCTTTTATGTTTCGATGAAGCACAAGAGAGCACGTAAGTCCTTCACTTTATTTTTCTGAGAAAGTTCTTGCAGAAAATAGATTGACCTGCACTCAAATTTATATATAAAAAAATAAAAAGTTCTGTGGTAAGATACCTCGGATAGGCCTCTTTCCGGTCATGATCCTTAAAAATTAAACACGAAAAACGTTCCTCTTCACTCATTTTCATCCACTTCAATTCCTAATGTGCAGGAAAAGTAGGATTCAATAGAGAGAGAGGTATTACCGGTGAGACCCAGAATGAAGACCTTGAGTCACCATTGTTTGACATGGCTACATTAGCTAATGCAACCAATTACTTTTCAATTAACAACAAACTTGGAGAGGGTGGTTTTGGACCCGTCTACAAGGTAAACACTGACATAAACTGCCATTCAATGTTTCAATGTTATCCAGTTTGCATGGTACCAATTCAAGGCACCAAGTAGTTTACTATTACTTTGTCCATCAACATTCCAACAAATGACACATAACTTCATTTTACATAAACTGCCATTCAATGTTTCAATGTTACCCAGTTTGCATGGTACTAATTCAAGGCACCAAGTAGTTTCTATTACTTTGCCCATCAACATTCCAACAAATGACACATAACTATCATTTTAAATGTAAGAAATTTTTTATCACCACTTAGCAAACAAAAAAAAAAATGTTATTTTGTTCCCCTTTTTATATAAGAAATGAAGTCATACAAGTTGCCACACTTCAACAACCAGCCAATTTGTAGATGTAATTGTACCTATTTAAAAAAATGGGTGAAAATTTATACTTGTATCCAAATTGAAGAAAAATTTTGGGCTTCTACAAATTTCTAGGGAGTGTTGGAAGATGGGAAAGAAATAGCAGTTAAAAGGCTATCAAAGAATTCTAGACAAGGACTCAACGAGTTCAAGAATGAAGTTATACACATTGCCAAACTTCAGCACCGAAATCTAGTGAAGCTTCTGGGGTGCTGCATCCAAGGAGATGAAAAGATGTTGATCTATGAATACATGCCTAACAAAAGCTTGGACTTCTTTATTTTTGGTATGACTCTTTCTCAAAACACTTGCATATTTAGTTCAACTAATTTAGACGCACAATCATGTAATTTTTCACCGTACAAGCTCCACAATCTTCTTTCATTAAGAAGGTGATGTTTTGATCAAAGACCTTAATTAAGGAAGTATTAGGCAACAAGATATGGCAGTGACACATGAATCAACGAAAAGGAATCACTCTACTAGCCATTACCTATTTGTGTCAAATTTAAAGCAGGTTATTGGGAATTGCTTCGATTTCATTGTTACACATGTTGCCACACGAATTTTATCCCATGATTGTGTTAGTTATGGAGTCATGGAATCATCCTCCATATATATTCAAGAATTTAAATAGGTGCTGAACGAAATTACTTGGGCAAAAAAATTGGCAGATCAAACACAAAGCATTCGACTAGATTGGCCTAAGCGCTTCCACATCATTAATGGAATTGCTCAAGGGCTTCTTTATCTTCATCGAGACTCCAGACTGAGGATTATCCATAGAGATCTCAAAGCAAGTAATATTTTACTAGACGATGAAATGAATGCAAAAATATCAGACTTTGGCTTGGCTAGAAGTTTTGATGGAAATGAAACAGAGGTGAACACGAATAGAGTGGTTGGAACATAGTAAGTATCCTTAGAATGTTAGTTTTAATCTAATTCCATTACTTGTCAAATCAATGGGTTTATTTGTTTATTGGTTTCATGCAGCGGTTATATGTCCCCTGAGTACGCAATTGATGGGCTGTATTCAGTAAAATCCGATGTGTTTAGCTTTGGTGTTTTGTTGCTAGAAGTAGTATGTGGGAAGAGAAATAGAGGTTTCTATCATCCAGACCACCACCTTAACCTTATTGGACATGTAAGTGTTTTGACAAATATTCGCTTATTTCTATACATTAAACATACTCTTGATAATATGGTTTGATTTCAAATTGTTTTAGGCATGGAGACTTCATATAGAGGGCAGGTCTTTGGAACTAGCAGATGCGTCAATAGGGGACTCATACAATTCATCTGAAGTGTCGCGATCAATCCATATTAGTCTCTTATGTGTCCAAAGGTATCCGGAAGATAGGCCCAACATGTCGTCAGTGGTTTTGATGTTGGGTAGAGAGGGTGCATTGCCTCAGCCTAACCAACTTGGTTTTTTCAATGAAAGGAATCTTATTGAACGAAATTCTTCAGCAAGCAAGCATGAACCATGCTCAGCTAATGAAATCACCATTACACAATTAGAGGCTCGATAAAAGACATTTATGTTGATGTTTTTGTTGTGGGCCTAAACTAAGTTGTTTAGATTGAGGCAATGCATGACCACCACTTCCCAACAAAACCACTGAAGACTTGCTGGGCCTTGCGCACATAGTGGATTCATCGCAACACTTTAGGTAGACTGCGCCCCATCAATGCATTTATTATGTGTACAACGATGTTCGGAAGATAGCCTAGAATGACAACCATGGTTCTATAGTTGGGAAGTGATGGTGGATTGCCTCAGCCTAAAAAAGCTCGGTTTTCACCGCAATGAATCTGGTTGAAGCAAATTCTTCATCAAGCAAGCATGAGTCATGTTTAGCCACCGAAATCACCATTACACTTTTAGATGCTGGATAAAAGACATTTTATGTTGATATTTTGCATGTCTCTAAAGCCTAAATCTTGGATTATTATTATTTTTATATAAAAATTGTCACTATTTAAGCCGATTTATCCTTTTCATGGGTTATTTGTTGAGCATACCTGTATTATATAGTTTCCTCTTTTTCGTTTGTGCCTTTTGTATTAGGGTTTGGCTAGCCTGCAATCCATTGTCCTCAAGTTCCTTCAAGTTTGTAATTATGTCATCGCCACATCAACGTAAAGATGAAACGATACCACTATAAGGGGGGTCTCACTTATGATATTATGTGTGCTGAGTCAGCTCGGCTTGACTCATTTTAGCCTATCGATTCCAATCAAACTTTTTGGATCATTAATTATATGATTAATCACATTTGATCAAGTTGTCCCTTTTGCCTTAATGAATTGAGTGAGATCCATATGATGATGAGTCCATATCTTCACTTCTTACTGAAGGGTAGGACAAACTTGAGGCAACTTGAGGGTTAAGGGATTTGAGGAGAACCCAAATTTGATTTTTTTTTTCTCTCTCTTATATTCAGTTTGGGATTGATTCGTAGAAGCCATAGAGTCCTAGGGGAAATATATTAAACACCCATATAGCAATAAGGAAAGTAGAGATACAAGGGCATCAAGATATACAGAGGAAACCCTCCAACAAAGAGGAAAAATTCAAAGCAGAAGCTCCAAGCAAATTTAATATATCAGAAACAAGAACACAATGGCTCTATTATCAAGTTTATGCCTAAAATTCGAGAAATTCCAACAACAGAAAAAAACAGAAGAACGAGGTTACCTCTTGAGGTTTTTTACAAACTCGAATCTTTCATCACAAGAACAACCCGGGGAAGGTTGTCGGAGAAGTACGAAACCCGTTGATACAATCCGCCACACTCGAATTCGATAGTCGTAGGAGAAATAGGAAGGAAAATCAAGCCCGAAAAGGTCAAAACAAATCCTAGCTTTTCTCTGTCTGTTGTATGCCCTCGTTTTCTCTATTTGATTCTCACGAAGAAGAGGAAAGGAAAGTGAGGAAAAGAAGAGATACGGGCCTTAGACTGTGTTATTACTGTGATGGGCCTGGGCCCATAACAGCTCACTGAACAAGAGCAAACGATATTTGGGAATATGGTACAAGAAGATATCCACTGTGATAGTAGTATGACTGAGTTTTGCTCATCCACGCAACCAAAAAAGACCTTGTGTCTAACGGTGATACAACGCCATCGCCTGATATCACAAGATAACAAATTAAAGACAGTAAAATAAAATATGTTATGCTTTACTTTTTTAGCTAATTGTGTTTTAATTAGTGGGTATCTCAGAACTTGTGACACTGCCTACGAGGTCTCATCCTTGCATATAAGTCGTTATCCCAATTGACACGTTTTTGCCAAGCATATTTGAATGTGGGGATTTGTGTCTAAGTGTACAATTGTATTTATATTTTTTAGGATAAAAACTTAAATATAATTATGATGTGACTGACGTTGTATCACGCATTAATAAAAATGAAATAGAGTAAGATTATTAAAATATCTTTTGGTCTTATAATCTTTTTTCTTTTTGTTTTTTTTTTTTTAATAAAAAAATTCGTGATATCATGTGACCAAATCACATTTACATTGACTTTAAAGGTTCTTTCCACATGAGTAGGGATGGCAATTTCGCCCCAATCCATAGGGTCCCGACTCAATCCATACCCGAATGGGCGGGTATTTTTTTTATTTTTTCGGGTACGGGTCGGGCATGGATCCCAACAAGAAAAAACCCGAAGACCCGACCCAACCCGATATATTTACAAAATATATATATTTTTTACAATAAAATATAAATAGCTACTTAAAAAAAAGGTGAAAAAATGTAAAAAAACCCTAAGTTATACTTCCCTTTCAGCTTTCACAATCACTTTCAGCAAATCAGCCATTCGCCGCCCACCCCTCACTCCCTCAGACCTCGCCCCTGCCCCTCCCAGCCTCAGAGCCTCCCTTCCCTCAGACCTCACTCAGTCTCTCTCTCCCTCACAGTCACGGCCCTAGTGCCCTCAGGTCAGGCCTCACTCCTTAACATCAGCACTTAGCTATCGCACCTCGCCCTCGCGGTCCTCGCGGAGTCGCAGCCTCGCCCCTCAAGCCCTCAGCCCCTCACTGAGTCACGGTAGTCAGCCCTCACCATCGCTGGAACGCCCTCGCCCTCGCGAGCCTTGCCTCGCCTCGCTTCCCCTCGCTTCGCCTTGCCACTCGCCTCGCCACTGCCGCTCAGCCCTTACAACTCGCCACCCGTCAGTCCCTCACGCTCAGCTCAGCAGCTCAGGCGCTCCCGCCTGCTCCGCGCTCAGCTTACGCCTCATGCCCTCCACCACTGTCGCTGGACCCTCACGCCTCATGCCTCCGACCACTGTCACGGCCTCACCTTCACTGCTCCTCTTCTAGATCTGACCAGATCTCACAACAGGACAGGGTTGGGTATGGGCGGGTCGGGCATGGATAGCCCAAGAAAACAGCGGATCGAGGATGGATGTTGATTCTTCATACCCATCGGGTATCGGGTCAAGCATAGGTATAAGAGATTGAAGATCGGGTCGGGTATGGGGAAGTGCTGACCCACATCCGACCCGACCCATTGTCATTCCTACACATGAGTAGCTAGCCACTCATTAAATAGGTTAGGTAAATATTTATTGTCCTCATCTTTGACCAAGAATATTCAATGGCCTGATTCTTATAAAAATAAAAATAAAAATTAAAAAAATATTCAACCTGAGAAGACTCAAATATGAAAAATGAACCGGCTCGTGACTTGTATTTTTATCACACACGATGATCTATTCTTATCCTTTTACAAAAAATTTCCTTTACCTTCTTCCAAGGCAATCCATCAAATGACAAAATTTCATCACAAAATGCCTTGTATTTTGTTCTTATCCTTTTACAAAAAAATTTGCTTTACCTTCTTCCAAGGCAACCCATCAAATAACAAAATTTCATTACAAAATGCCTTGTATTTTTATCACACATGCACGCCAATAAATTATGCTCTGCTTTCCTATCAAACAATTGGACTAGAATTTTTCGTCACATTTTGACCGGTTTGTGTAGGCCCATATTAATATCTTCTTGAGTAATTTATACCTGGACTTAATGTGAAAATTGAAAAATATGAAGAGGTGAGGCATATTTGATTGCGTTGCATATGTGAAATGGTTGAAATAATGAAAGAACACATTGAAAGATGGATGATCGAGGCGGCCTTATAAGAGGTGGACCCTTCAGATTTTTTTCGTTCTAGATGTTCTTGTGCCCTGAGACCAAGGCAACAAATTAAGCCAACTGCGATTGCCACTGGTCTCCCATTTCAATTTCTTTTTAGCCGTAATTAAAAACTGCAAAGCATTTTAATTGGAAGAAGATATTGTCTCTTTCGTTGGAACTTGACGAAGTTAACTCTCCTAAATATTGTGGACTCTTGAAGGCTTGGGCAACTGATGAGGTCTTTAGTCTCTACATTTCTCTGTCTAGCTTTACATCCTGTCTTTTTAAGTTAGTTTTTGTTCCAAAGTAGTGGCCGGGGGCAAGAATCATGAAGACATCAATGGAATGCTATAGCATACTTCTTTTCTGCACCTCCTTGTTATCCATCTTATTAGTGTCCACTGCAACAGATACGATAACCATTTCTCGATCCATAAGAGACAACGAGACCATAGTTTCAGTTGGTGGCAAGTTTGAGCTAAGATTTTTCAGACTGGGTAATTCCACTAGGAGATACTTGGGAATATGGTACAAGAAAATATCTACTAGGACAGTTGTATGGGTTGCCAACAGAGATGTTCCCCTGGTGGATTCATCAGGTGTTTTGAAGGTCACCAACCGAGGAATTCTCCAACTTCTCAATCACAACGAGAGCATCATTTGGTCCTCCAATTCATCAAGATTGGTGCTTAATCCTGTTGCCCAGCTTTTTGGATTCCAGGAATCTTGTTATGAAGGATGCGAATGATAATAACCCAGAAAAATTCCTGTGGCAGAGCTTTGATTATCCTGGTGATACGTTTCTACCTACCATGAAGATGGGAAAAAACATGGTGACCGGTCTAGACCGTTACTTATCGTCTTGGAAAAGTGCTGATGATCCTGCTCGAGGTGATTTTACGTATCGGCTTAATCCCCATGGATATCCAGAATTCATTGCCTGCAAGGGTTCGGTTGAGCAATACCGATCTGGACCATGGAATGGTCTCTGGTTTAGTGGTCACCCTCAACTAGAACAAAACCCAGTTTATAAATTTGGTTTTGTTTATAACCATGAAGAGATGTATTATCATTACGAGATCCTTAATAGCTCAATAATAACCAGGGTAGTGCTGAATCTGAATGGAGTTCTGCAACGCTCCATGTAGATTGATCGAACCAAAGGTTGGGTCCTCTACTCAAGCGCACAGATGGATAACTATGACCAGTATGCGTCTTGTGGTGCTTATGGCAGCTGCAAGGTCGATAAATCCCCAGTTTGTGGGTGTTTGAAAGGATTTGTGCCAAAATTCGAAAAAAATTGGAACATGATGGATTGGTCAGATGGGTGTGTCAGAAAGACTCCATTGGATTGCCAGAATGGAGAAGGGTTTAACAAATACTCAGGGCTGAAGTTACCACAGACACGAAGCTCATGGTTTAACGATAGCATGAGCCCTGAGGAATACGAGGATGTTTGCTTGAAAAATTGCTCTTGTACAGCTTATACAACTTTAGATATCAAAAGAGGAACAGCGTGTTTACTTTCGCTTGGTGACCTCATTGACATGAGAGAGTTTCCGGAGAATGGGCAAGATATCTATATAAGGATGGCTGCATCAGAAATAGGTATGAAATTATTGTTAACCTAAAAAGTGTGTTTTGTATAAGAAGTGTGTTTTCTACATGAGGGTTTACTGCTTAATTTCTAATTCTTAGAATTCTTGATTTTAATTGCCTTATATAGATCGAGGTGACAGTGTGAAGATAAATCCTATTTCCAATGTGAAGAATCGAGTGAGGACCATAGTCATCTCTATGATAGGAGTGCTGCTCCTTGGCCTAGCCTTGGTCTTTTATGTTTGGATGAAGAAGCACAAGAGAGCCGGTGAGTAATTCATTTTAGTTTTATGGGAGAGTTTTGTAACAAAATAGATCTATCTGCACTAGGATTTATCATTAAATTCTGCAGTAAGTGATATTTTTTTAGTTTTGCTCCGGTCAAGATCTATGAACTCAGAAAAATGTTTCCTTTCATTCATCTTCTTCCACTCGAATTTCTACTTTACAGGAGCACGAGGACCCAATCAAGAAAGTGGTTATACCAATGAGAGTCAGAAGGAAGATTTAGAGTCACCATTATTTGACTTTACTACATTAGCTAGGGCAACCAATAACTTTTCAATCAACAGTAAGCTTACAGAGGGCGGTTTTGGACCTGTTTACAAGGTAAACACTTTGATTTTACCGAGTTCGAGTTTCCTAGTCACCTAGATTGCATAGTACCAACTTTAGGCACTTGTCTCGAATCCTATTTATTTTTGTATCCATGTCTTTAAGGGTTATTTTTATGGAAACATATTTTGGTTTTATTTGTGGGAATAGGATTTGGTTTTCCAATTCCAGATAACAGATTGGTTTAGGATTTCATAAAGAGGAATTGAGTATTAAGATTTTGTGTGAGGGGTTATATCTAAATATTGGGAAGGTGGCTTTGGGGTTTCTTTTCTATGGGGTTTTGGGTTTGTGTACTCATTCCATGGGTTTTAAAAAAGGGAAAATGCCATTGGACTTCCCTTAATAGCCCATATAAAGAGCCCCCCATGATGTGTCATAAAAAGGGATTGGGACTAGTGCTATTCGGCCTCATTAGTCCACCTCTGTTTTTGTGGCACATTATGGGGAGTTGTTTGTTGTTGGGGCTATTAAGGATGGTCCAATAGAATTACTCTTTTAAAAAAAATACATATTTATTGTAACTATTTAAAAGGTGTGTTAGATTTTATAGTTGTATATATGCAAAACATTCAACAAATTTTGTGAGCTAGCTTTCACGAAATAAACATTGATCTTTCGTCCTATATATATGGTGTAATAATTTTCAGGGTATGTTGGAAGATGGACAAGAGATAGCTGTGAAGAGGCTCTCGAAGAATTCTAGCCAAGGACTTAATGAGTTCACGAATGAAGTTATACACATCGCTAAACTTCAGCACCGAAATTTGGTGAAACTTCTAGGATGTTGCATTCAAATAGATGACAAGATGTTGATTTATGAAGTCATGCCTAACAAAAGCTTGGACTCCTTTATTTTCGGTCTGATTCTCTCTCAAAACCCATTGCATAGTTAGATCAACTACTCTAATCCTGTGTTTTTCATCATAAAACTTACTCCAAAACCTTGTTATATATATATATATTTTTGGGTAAATTGCAAATAACCCCCCTTATGTTTTAATCTTGTCAATGTGCCTCTTTTATGTTTTAATTTTTGTCAATGTGTCCACCATCACTTGCTATTGATGAAATTTGACGAAAATTAGTCATGTGACTATGCACGTGATACCGTTAACAGACCCATGTTGCCCAAAATCACCATAACCCTTGCTGGCATCATGGCCAATTTGATGGCCATCGATGATTGGTTTTGTCTTTTGACTGAACTCAAGGGCACCTTGACAAAATTAAAATATAAGGGAGGTTATTTGCTGACCCTCATACTCCAGGGGGGTTTTCTGCAATTTACCCTCTCTTTTTTTCCTACCGAGGGTATCATGCATGTGTTTCTTTTCCTTACTTTAAGAGAGTGATGTTTTGACCAAAGACCTTAGGGTAAATTTAGTTAATAATATCTGGCAGTGACACTTGAACCAAGAGAAAGATCCAACTATACTAGGTATTATGTAATGTATATTGTTTACATTTAACCATTTTTATTGGGGCTGACTTTGATTTTATAGTTACACAGGATGCCACAAGAAATATTTTCCATGATTCTGTTAATTTTGGAGTCAAGAAATCATTTCCTATTTATGTTAAATACATTAAATAGCTATTGAATGGAATTATTTTGGCAAAAAAATTGTCCAGATCATACATGAAGCATTCTACTGGATTGGCCTAAGCGCTTCCACATCATCAACGGAATTGCTCAAGAGCTCCTTTATCTTCACCGAGATTCTAGATTAAGGATAATTCACAGGGACGTCAAAGCTAGCAATATTTTACTAGATAATGAGATGAATCCAAAAATATCTGATTTTGGCTTATCTAGAAGTTTTGGTGGAAATGAAATTGAGGTGAACACAAATAAAGTGGTGGGAACATAGTAAGTTTCTCTAGAGTGTTAATTTTTACTATAATTTCATTGCTTGTTAGTTTAGTTCTTTGTGCATTGGTTTCATGCAGCGGTTATATGTCCCCTGAGTATGCAGTTGATGGGCTTTACTCTGTAAAATCCGATGTCTTTAGCTTTGGTGTTTTATTGCTAGAGGTAGTAAGTGGGAAGAGAAACAGAGGTTTTTATCATGCAGATGACCACCTTAACCTTATTGGCCATGTAAGTATTTTGATTAAAATTTACTTCTTTATTGTATTAAAACTACTATTGATAATATTGTTTTGAATTGTTTAGGCATGGAGGCTCTACATAGAAGGTAGGTCCTTAGAACTAATAGATGCATTGATGGGGGACACACAGAATCTATTTGAAGTGTTACGGTCAATCCACGTGGGCTTGTTATGTGTGTAACAATGTTCGGAAGATAGCCCGACAATGTCATTAGTGGTTATGATGTTAGGTAGTGAGAATGCATTGCCTCAACCTAAACAACCTGATTTTTTCATTGAAAGGCATCTGGTTGAAGCTGATTTTTCTTCGAGCAGGTGTGAAGGATTTTCAACCCATGAAATCACCATTACACAATTTGATGCTCGATAAATGACATTTTCATGTTGATGTTTTGTAGGTACCTTTGACTTTTCTTTTTTCTTTTTTCTTCATTTTTTAAAAATAATAATAATAGAAACCATGACCTTTGTGGCTCTTTACCTTCGTTGTGTGTAATTATTGGGGATCAATGTATTAGCTCACCTTTTCGCAAAAGGTTTGTTTTTGAGTTTGGCTCACGTTTAATCCCTTATGATCTGTTTTCATTAAGTTTATTATTGTGTCACCACCATGTTAGCATAAAGAACCAAACATTCAAGCCGTATCACTTTCGGGCCGGGCCAAGCCTTCCGTTGGCCCAATGCTAACCCTTAGTTAGGGACAAGCAGCAATCGTAGACTACCTCGATATTGGGTTGCAACGAAACATCAGGCTAGACCCAATTACCAAAATAATGTACAAATTCAAGTGGTCGTGTGTAGAGCTGGCAATGAGCAGGGAGGGCCAGATTTGGATTGGTATAATTTTGGGTAGAGATAGGGTAATAATTATGGGGTGAGTTACGAGAGAGTTTTTTTTTATTATTTTTTTTTTAGGGTTCTAATCCTAACCTATTCTAATCATATTGGATTATTTAGTTAGTAGATGAATACAAAAAATAAGGAACCGTTTGGATTATCAAAACTTGAAAAGCATGAAAAGCTCTACAAGATCCTTATCAAAAAAAAAACTTGCAGAGGATCCAAGTCTATTAGGCTAATCACTCGGGTATTAGTTTTAACGTTTTACCTTTTTCATTTTTTTTTTTTTATACCTAGATTGTAACATTTACCAGGGGTGCTTTGGGTGGAAAATAAGATCATTTGTCTGTCACATATACTATTGGTCGTCGTCTTGCTCTCTTAAACACGACCAGCCACTCATTTTCATGATAACCTTGAGACCACGACAACAGATTAAGGCAACCAGTGACAAACACAAGTTCCTCATATTTCCCTCATCTTTTAATTCCTCATAGACGCGTTTGAAACGCCAACGGAGAATATTGTTACAACTTGCCACAGACGATTGATTATAATAAAGCGGTCCTCGGAAAAAAAAAAAAAGAAGGGGATATAAATCCACTTTAACCCCTTTAATTAAGTTTGGTCCATTTTCACTTTAATTTTCATAATTCCTTCTAATGTTGAAAAGAAGAATTATTTCAGCATAATCTTGATTGTAATTTATGCTGTGTTTGGCAGCCATAAAAGAAAGGAAAAGAATTCATTTAATAGAAAGGAAAGGAATAGAAGCAGAATTCATTTCCCTTTGTCTTGTTTGATATAGAAGGAATTTAAAATGAAGGAATTCAATTAGATCTTTTATTATTCTTATATTCTTTTTATAACTCTTTTAATAAATCCAATTCCCTTGAAATTCCACCTTTTTTGGCCGGACTTCAAGACATGTATCAAAATCCCATCAAATCCATTCTAATTCATTTCTCGTTATAAATCCTTCTATTCCAAACATTGGAATTCATTTCCCATTATCAAGACATGTATCAAAATCCCATCAAATCTCTTTTTTGTGCTCTATATGATGCAAATCACTAAATCAGGCACTTATAATGAATTGAGTTACCATATTATTTACTACTGTAGTCTATTCAAAAGGAAAATGATTGACTGCTTGATCTTAAGAAAAATTGGCAGGCTCTTGAAATCCAAAGATTAAGAAAGGAAAAAAAAATGGTGTATGTTGCTTTTTTTTTTTTTTGTTAAAATTTATTTTTTGTTTTTTTACGTCTTGGTCAAACAATAGAAAAACATATACATTGACATACGCATTTGCACGGAATTAAAACTGAGATTTCTATAAATCCCACGCTCTTATTAGGATAGAATATTCCATTAGACTAAAAAGACATTGAAAATAACAAACCTTATAAACTGAATGACATTGAAATGGCACAAATTTATAGGTCAAAAGAAGTGGAGTGTCCAGACCCAAAATTTCATACAACCATTGCTTTTGATTCGGAAGAATTATAAAACGTACAACATATCAACGGAATGCAAGCACCACGCTGGGGGTCAAGGTCTATTGGACTTGTTTCTTGGGCCTCAATTCCAGTTATTTCGATACAGTAGCTTATATGGGATTGATTTATTTATGGGGCTTTGGTTATGAGTCCATAAAATAAGTCCTGGGATAAATTTTGTATAGCCGTGACTTACCCACTAGCTGCATCGTAAACACCAATCGACCACCCAGACTACCTGTAACGCCCCAAAATTTATAAACTGTAACACATATAATTTTTTTATGAGCTCTGTACAAATAAACCTTTTCAAAAATATATTCCTTTCAAAATACAGAGTATTACGCAGCTGCGGGTAGCGATGGTTAACCCAAAAACCAACCTCAATATACATTGGCCAACCAAATAAATAAAATTACATCGGTTTTAAATAAAAATAAATGTATGCGTTAATTTCTCCAAATCTTGAACCCTAATTCTATTACGTGCCTCCAACAATTATCACCTGAAAATATATTGGGGTGAGCGAACAACAGCTCAGTAGGAAATCTAATTCCTATACAATAAATAATGTTTCAAAAATCACATGCAAGCATTTATATATTTAAAATAATATATAAATCAAATAATACGAACTCCAAATCCTCAACCTCAAATATAATCCAACTGTTAATAAAATCAACCATCATAAACCTCAAATATATCATCATCAATAATTATCACCTTGCATAAATAAAATTTTAACATATGCTTTAAAATAATCATCATTCACTGTACAAGAATTAAACCCCTACCTCAAAAATAAATGAATAAAATGAATAACCACCATTATAGACATGTAGATCAGCTTAACCAATATAAAATTCATACTGATATATATGAGATTGGAGCTCCATCGATCCAGCGATGGACTTCGGCCTCTCTTCCTCTCTTGCTCTGTCTCTACTCCTTATTTTTCTCTTCCCTTCTCTATTTCTCTATTTATTTCCTTCTTCTCACTCACGTTCCTATCTCCTTTTCTCTTTCTTCATTTATTTCTCCTCCTTATTTTCTACACTTGACCTGCCATCTTTCTTTCATCCTTTTTTTTCTCTTCTTTCTTCTTTCTTTTCTTCTCTTTCTCACGCGCATCCCTGCCACCGTCCTTCCCAATTCTTCTGTTTCGTTTATTTTATTTTATTTTATTTTCCACACCTAACCCTTCTTTCACCTTTCTTCTCTTCTTTTCTTTTTTTTCACACCAATTGCATTCATTTCCTTAATCTTTCCCCTGACAACCGGCCCTTCTTCTTCTTCTTCTTTATTTCTTTTGACTTTTCTTATCTTATTTTGTCTTTTCTTTTTTTCTTTTGTTTCCTTTACAACCGGTTATATATATATATATATCACAATTTAACATCTTCTCCATCCAAAACATTTTAATACAATATCTCCCAACATTTAATTAACCTCAAAAATATTTAAAATTATCACTCTATTTACAATTACACCAAATATACAAATAAATCAATAAATATTTGGGGTATCACACTACCCCACAAGACTCCCATCACCGTGAGGTGGTGCTGTGGATTTGAGATGGAAGTTTAGTGAGTTTAATGATTTTGGGTCTCAAGATGGACATTGAGATCTCGGAGGCTTCGGTCTAATAGTGACATGGTTTTTTTAAGGTTGCTGCCATTAAGCATCCCTCTTCCCTTGCTTCTTTCTATTTGTTCTCTTTCATTTCTCCTTCTCTTCTCTCTCCTTTTTACATTGGCCAGTGCTTTTGGCACTCCCCTTTGGCATTCCCGCAATCCCCCTCCAATTTTTACTTTACGTAATACCCAATCTGCCCCTCTATCAGCTAACATATTTCCTCATTATTTTGCCTAATACCGTTCTACCCTTAAGCCAAAAACCTTGCAAGAAGAACAGATACCCGCCGTTTCTTAAAAGTGACAATATATTATTATTATTATTATTATTATTATATGGTGCTTGCCTTGGTTCAAGAAAGCCCCTCCCTCGTTGTTTGTAATTTCTAAGGCTTGTTTTCTCTCGAATCGGTTGAATTGGGACTTTTAGCTTAAAGGTAGTCTTGGTAAGTAAAATAATGAGGAGACGTATGTTGCCTGATAGAAGGGTAGGTTGGGTATAACGTATGCTAAAAATTGAAGGAGGAATGCGGGAGTGCCATTAGCCTTTATATTTGATTAGATCTCAAGCTCAATCTCTCATCTCAAATCACCATCACCATCTGCTTTGGCTGACACCACCACAGGTGTTCGAGAAACATCTATTCTTATATTGGGGATAAATCAACACGGCAAACAGTGAAAAAACAAAAAAAATTGAGAAAAGATGTCTACTTTTTAGTTTTTCTTGTCATGAGCTGTGAAAGAAAAAATTAAGTGCGGCAAATATATACGGCAATTGATCTCACATAAAACAATTATTCTGTGTATAAAAGCAATTACATGTACCCGTTTTCAAATTAATTACATTTACCAACAAAAAATTCAAATTAAGTCATAAAACATTTAAATGTAACAGTTTTTGGTAACAAACACATAAATTTAACTGATTTGAATTAGTTATATTTAATAAATTTAACAATCTTGTGTGGCAATTGAACCCATATAAAATAATTACATGTAATTATTTTAAAAACAGTAACATTGACAGTTACAAGTAACTCATAATGTTACTGTTTATTTTATACATAATTTTATATTCACTATAGATTTGTTTTGAAGGTGTTGATGTATAAATGAAAAAAATAAAAATTTTATCAAAAACTGACATTTTGATTAAAAGTTATGACATTTTAAAGTTTAAAAACAAAAAATAATTATTTAAGAATAATATTAACTTTATATATTTAACCTTTCACACAAAACACCCTTATTTTGCTTAGATTTGACCTTATGGCCACATAAGTTCCATCATTGGACTTATCCTTTTACAAGTCTATTTAAGTGTCTTTGACGCCTCCTTTTTATTTTATTTTTTATTATATTTTTTTTTGAGGTTTTTTTATTTCTTTGATATTACAGTTGGGTCAAGCTAAGTGCTTTGGTTTTTGAATATATTTATTTATTTTTCAATGTATAAGGAATGCTAGATGACCGGTTATGCTGGTCATGCCACGTGACCTGCCTTGCTCAATAATAGGGGATGGGACCTGTAGAACGGGGTCACCGTCATATCGGATGACACGCGTGATGGATGTAATATTCACTAGGACGTCTTGCCTTGGAAATAAGGCCATGCCATGTCTCTGTCTCACATCTATACCGGTCTTTGAAGGTTGGCTGGCTCTCTTCCAGATGAACAAGCCCCTCGTTTCATTTCTGACCACGGCAAGTGGGCAACCAAAATGGCGATAGTGACTTTCATCGTTTCCTCATCTTTCAATTCTTTATAGGCATAATTAAAAAAAATAATAATAACTTATGTCAACAACAGTGGGCGAGGAGGAACTTTTACTGAAAACTAGTGAAAAGTGATATGACCCAATTAATGATTGACACGTCTTAATTTAATAAAAAAAAATATGCTGCTCATGTTATCATAAGAATGGCTCTTTCCTTTATTTTATTAGGACCAAAATACGCTTTTTGCTCATGTTATCATAAGAATGGCTCTTTCTTTTATTTTATTAGGACCAAAATACGCTTTTTCTTAGATGAGAGGAAAAGAGTTCAACTTCGGCGGCAACCACTGTGGATAACTACTCCAACGCCAATGACCTTCCCCTCTTGTCACAGCAGATCCATTTTCATCTTCTACAACTTGATTAACACCCAACAATAAACAGTCCTAAGTCCCTAACAACCCTCATCCCCTTGACCTCTCACTGTTTCTTCTATTTCGGACCAATCTGAACCATCTGGCCGATAGAAAAAGAAAAAAAAAAAAAAAACTACATTTTTTGATGACTTTCCAACACGCAAGACCAGCAATGACACCCTTTCTCTCCTAGGACCATCCCATCTCTTGCCGAATTCTAACAAATTTGTAAAAATCATTTGCATAAAGATGTATTTGTAAATTGAAGCTTTGGAAAGCTCGAATTTTCTTATAAACGACCTCAAATCATACAGGAGCTTGAACTCCTACGGGCAAATCAAGCAAACACATTTTTTTTCTCTGTTTTTTCTAGATTAAAGCTTTGGATTTACTGCTAGGCAGCCAAAAACTAGTGGATCTTGAAGGCGGCTTCGCTGGATTCCGGCATGAGCAAAGGGTTTTTCAATTTGGGTTGCCATCGATCTAATGGGTTGTGTGCGTCTTCACGATCAAACACCCCCACCGTCAACGTCGGCAACTGATCTTCTATGAGTCTCCCCTCTCTTATCATTTGAGTAAGTTTGTGTACCACAGTAGCGCGCGAAAGAATCATGAAGACATCACTGGAAGGCTATACCATACTTCTTTTCTGCTCCTTTTTGTTATCCATCTTAATAACATCCATTGCAACAGATACCATAACTCTGTCTCAATCCATAAGGGGCAACGAGACCATAGTTTCAGCTGGCGGAAGCTTTGAGCTAGGATTTTTCAGGCCGCCTAACTCCACGAAACGATACTTGGGAATATGGTACAAGAAGATATCCATTATGACAGTAGTATGGGTTGCCAACAGAGAAATCGCCCTTGTGGATTCATCAGGTGTTTTAAAGTTTACCAGCCGAGGAGCTCTTGTCCTTCTCAATCCTAATGAGACCATCATTTGGTCTACCAATTCTTCAGGATTGGCGCTTAATCCAATTGCACAGCTTTTGGATTCAGGAAATCTTGTTATAAGAGATGGAAACGATGACGACCCGGAAAACTTCCTGTGGCAGAGTTTTGACTTCCCATATGATACACTCCTACCAGGCATGAAGCTTGGAAGGAACAGAAGTACCGGCCTGGAGTGGTACCTATCATCATGGAAAAGTGCGGATGATCCTTCCCCAGGTGATTTTACTTGTCGGCTTGATCCCCGTGGATATCCAGAATTGGTCATTAGGAAGGGTTCGGAGGAGCAATTTCGCTCTGGACCATGGAATGGTCTCCAGTTTAGTGGAATGCTTAATTTAAAACCGAATTCAGTATTCACGTTCAGTTTAATTTTTAATCACAAGGAGATGTATTATACTTATCAGCAGGCCGTTGGCAGCTCAGTTATTACGAGGTTGGTGTTAGATCAGAGTGGCTCTTTGCAGCGCTTCACATGGATTGATAGAACCCAAGAATGGAACCTGTTCAGAACCGCACAGACGGATAACTGTGATAAGTATGCTGTTTGTCACGCATACGGTAGCTGTAACATTGGCAACTCCCCTGAATGTGGGTGTTTAAGAGGTTTTGTGCCAAATGTCTCAGAACATTGGAATATAGCAGATTGGTCCGATGGTTGTGTTCGGAGGATTCCATTGGATTGCCAAAGCAGAGTCGGCTTTTTAAAATATTCCGGTGTTAAACTGCCAGACACGAAGAATTCCTTGTACGATGAGAGGCTGACCCTTGAGCAATGCAAGATGGTGTGTTTGGAAAACTGCACTTGTATGGCTTATGCAAATTTGGATATTAGAGGAGGAAGTGGCTGCTTGCTTTGGTTTGGTGAGCTGATTGACATTAGAGAGTACAGTACAGAAGATGGGCAAGACATCTACATCAGGATGGCTTTGTCTGAAATAGGTATGAATTTATCCCTTAAGCTAGGGAAATTTGTGTTTTACATTCTAGTTTCAAAATTATATCCTCTACTTGATTGCCTAGATGTCATAGGATTTAGAAAAGACATGAAGACTACGAACTTTCCGAGAGCCAGTATTTCATGGGCCATTGAGCATTCAATGCGAAAGCCACAACAGCTCTATAAGATCATATTGAAAATTGAGAAGATATTTTTTGGAGAAAAATTAAAACAGATACCATAGCATCAATTGTTAAAATATTTTCAAGATATATTTGATATTGTTTTCGAAGTATATGGATGAGTTTCAAATATTAACCAACATTCAATATGTATTTGCTTTAAAGCACATAAGTAAAGACCAAGTGTATGCCTGCAAAAGATGGCTTTCCTTTTTATGCGAATGCAATATTGACCATCCTCCCAAGTACCGTACACATATATAGCAGGAATTTCTATTTTTTCAGCTTTCTAATTCCTGGTTTTCTCTGCAATTTACTACTTCACATTTAGGTAAAGTTAGCTCCAGTGGGAAAAAACGAGTGAGGAACATAGTCATCTCAGTATTGTCAGCAGGAATGCTTCTCCTTGTCATGGGTCTGTCCCTGTGTGCTTGGAAGAAGAAGATGCTAACCAGACAAGGTAAACCAAATAGTCACATTATGGTAAAGCTACTCATGTGCTTTCGTACTCTACAACAGAAGGGAAACCATGATCGAATCTTCATACGTATTTTCAATTTATGCATATAGCCAAGTTAAATTAGGTGAAGAAACCCACAAAATTACCACAACAAATTAGGTAGACACGACTAATTAAAACTCGGCATTGGATGCGTAGATTGAAGAGAGTCCATGACATGCTAAGGATTGATAACCTATCCTGAATTTGCTCCCCTTCCATGCGACATTTTGAATTGGGCGCGCAACATTGACCTCTCAAAGAAGTGATGGATCTGCCAAAAGAATATGTTCCGTTGGCTGATTTTAGCCTTGCAATTTGATTAAAATGGCTAAAATCATCCAATTGACACAATTTTTGTATACTTAAGTTCCTCTTGAGAGGCTGATGTGACCCGATGAAATGGGAAAGCATAGAAGGGGAGAGTAAGAAGGCAGGGGAACTATTCAGTTTTATACCAGTGCAATTTGGGAAACCGGGAGGACCTCAACTTGTGGTAGCTGCCATGGATGAATCGGACTTTCTTTTGTATTTTTAAAGAAAATTCCTTCAATTTTTCGTTGAAATGATCTTTATTCCCTCTGTTGCAGGGAAAAAGGGTCAAAATCCAGAAACAGGTTACACCACTGAAGATCTAGAGTTACCATTATTTGACTTGGCTATAATAGCTAATGCCACCAATAACTTCTCAAATAACAACAAGCTTGGAGAGGGTGGTTTCGGACCTGTCTACAAGGTAATTATATAGATAAACCTCTATAAAGCTTCTTGGAAATTAGTTGATGCAACCCAATCTCTGCTTTTGGAAAGGATATTCTAATAAATGAACTTGTTCTAGTGAAAATGGACCAAGTGAATGACCTTTTTTCATTTTAATCTATCAAGAGAGTTTAATTGAAGGTCTTAATCATGGTTATTTGAATCAATTTTGGTATACAGTAGAACTGTGAGAATTATATTCAAGAAAAAGACGAAGAAAGCATGCCTCTTTCTATAACAGAGTATTTTAACTTCTATAGTTGATAATTTTCAGGGTGTACTGGAAGGACAAGAAATTGCTGTGAAGAGGCTTTCGAAGAATTCGAAACAAGGACCCGAGGAGTTAAAAAATGAAGCTTTATGTATTGCCAAACTTCAGCACCGAAACCTCGTGAAGCTTCTAGGATGTTGCATTCAAGAAGAAAAGATGTTGATATATGAATACATGCCCAACAAAAGCTTGGACTTCTTTATTTTTGGTTTGGCCCACTCAACCTTACTCTATACTCTAGAGAAATATAAAGAAAAAGGAAAAATGAAAAAAAACTCCATAATAATCCTAATGTTTTGACCGATGAGTTCATTGTAGATCATTGAGACCAAGTCAAGTGGCAATGCCATATGAGAGAAATGGAAAACAATACCAGCCTTTTGTTGTCCCATAACAATTTTTTGTTCCTTTCATTTTTATTTATTTATTTATTTTAAAACCATTTTCCATTTATATTCAAGAATCTAATTAGCAGCAACAAGGACTGACTTCTATGAAAAATTTGTGTAGATGAAACTCAAAGCATGTTACTGAATTGGCGTAAGCGCTTCCACATTATCAATGGGATTGCTCGGGGGCTTCTTTATCTTCATCAAGATTCCAGACTTAGAATTATCCATAGAGATCTCAAAGCTAGCAACATTTTACTAGATTATGAGATGAACCCAAAAATTTCGGACTTTGGCATGGCTAGAAGTTTTGTAGGAAATGAAACTGAAGGAGATACAACTAGAGTGGTTGGAACATAGTAAGTATATCTATATATGCTGTGTATCATACTCTTTTTTTTGGCTCATTATAAGATTTCTTTGTTCAATGATTTCCTACAGTGGTTACATGTCCCCAGAATATGCAATTGATGGAGTCTTCTCAATAAAATCTGACGTCTTTAGCTTTGGTGTTTTGGTGTTAGAGATAGTGAGTGGGAAGAAGAACAGAGGGTTTAATCATCCAAACCATGACCTTAACCTTCTTGGACACGTAAGCATTGAGTCAGGTGCTATTCAATTTGTCTCTATATCACGATCTACTACTAATAAAAAAGGTTCTTAACTGTTCAGGCATGGAGACTCTACAATGAAGGTAGATCTTTAGAATTGATGGATGCATCAATAGGGGACTCATGCAATTTAAGTGAAGTGTTACGATCAATTCATGTGGGACTACTATGTGTGCAACAATGCCCAGAAGATAGGCCAAACATGTCATCTGTGGTTTTGATGTTGAGTGGTGAGAGTGCATCACTTCAACCAAAACAACCTGGTTTCTTCATCGAAAGGAATCCGCTTGAGGCTGATTTCTTGTCAAGCAAACAGGAAACATGTTCAATCAATGAAGTTACTGTTACATTGTTGGCCGCTCGATAGAAGACATTCATGTCAGTGTTATAATGCCTCAACCTGTGAGTCATTGCTGGTATTCTATTGTTGAAAGAACCTCTCCACTCTCCAGATGATCTGCTTTCAAAATCACAGTTTTGAAATTAGTAGGACATGCCGGTTGTTTATTTTGTAAACTGCCATTTATCGCAGTTTGTACAGGCTGATTGTTTGTATATATAGACTACGATTATTAACATACCCAAACTTTAAGCTAGACGATTTTATGGATTATCAAATAATGTATGATTTATGCCATTTAAGCTAGATGGTTATAAGAGTTTTATGTGTCCCATTAGTCAGCTAAAGAGGATTCTTGGCTGCGGAAGAGGGTGTCCTGTTTTCTTAGCATTTCTCTAACATACATGGGGTGTCGAGTCAAGCAGGCAATTTGACTTGGAAAAGATGGTGTAATGTGTTGTGCCACAAACACAATTATCTAGTATATGAATTAATAAACAAAATATTATCTCAAAACAAAAACTAAGTCTACTGGTGAATTAAACCAAAACTAATAATTTAGGAATGTACTAGTACCAAATTCCCAGCCAAGCAACCAACACCAAACTCAAGAATGTCTATAGAGCAATTTATCAAACACTTAGAGAGTAGGAATAAAAAATCACACAACAAAGAACACCAAAAATTACGTGGTTTGGTGAGAAAAAAACTCAACCTACATCCACGGGACAAACTCCGATCAATCCACTATATTAAATAATGAATACAATGGTTTTCTATCTCAAGTTTATACCCAAAACAAGAGATTAACTCAAGAAAGAGGAAAAATATAGAGTTTACCTCCAAAGCTTTACAACCCCAAGTTCTTACCACAAAGTCACCTTCAAACTATCAAGTTGAAGAAAAACAAACCCCCTTTGTAGCCTCTTGCTCCAATGGATTTGAATGAGAAGTGGTAGAAGTAGGAAAAATAACTTCAACAAGACCGAACCCTTAGTTTTTCCCCTCTTCCGTCTTTTGCTCTCTGCCTGATTCCCCTTTTCCTCACGCACGGATTGCAAAGAGAAACATAAAATATATATAGGGCAGATTTCTTACTGCCTAGGTTTAATGGGAGCAATCAATCTTTGGGCCTTGGGTTATTAGAGAACCCATATGGCCTGGACCACAATCCAGCCCATTAACCAACATAATGCACTATCCGTTTCAGACTGATTATAGGCCTTATAGTCTGAAGCTTCAATTTCTGAAGTAGGTTTGGGATACTCACCTTTGGCCCCAAAAAAAAAAAAAAAATAAAAAAATTAAAAAAAATAATAATAATAATTTCAGAGTGGGGACAAGGGAAATTTGGCAGACTCATCTTTACTCCAATCTTGATTGCACATGTTTTATCTTAGACTCGTATATTAAACTCATATGGCCCTAAACCTGATTTTATATAATGGTTTGGTTTGGCTAATGTCATCGATCAATTATTTTACTCACAGAGTATCCAGACATTTGAACCCGATAATCCCCTGAATACAGGTTAGCCCATTGCCTGCTCCCCATGAACTAACGCTCAAGATGAGGTTGTCTGATAACAAAAGGCACATAAGCCTGCGTGTAGGAAATAGATACGTGCCACATGAACAATGGGGCTCTTTGTGAAAACTGAAGAAGCGGCCATCATATAAAATGAACCCAGTAGGGTGTATTTAACAAGAAAAAGCAAACTTGATTAGAGGTACTTCACTTTTCTTTCCAAATGAAACAAAGCATTTTCCTCACGTAGTGAGAAAAAACGAACCAAGCAAAAAGAGGAGACTTTTAAGATAGATAACAAAGAGGTGCAGAAAAGATGCTGGCATAGCTTTCCATTGATGCTTTGTGCTTCTCGTAATGGTAAACATGATTATGAGTATATCAAATCATGGATTTTCTTTTTGAATAATCTACACCCTTAATTGGTATAGTCATTAGAATCATCATAACAGTCTGAAGTGGAGAACAACATCAAAGAATTATGCTTTCGAAGACCAAATTAGGGCTTATCCATTGCTTTCGTTTTCGTTGTCATTTTTTTTTTTGTTCTGCTTAGCGTGGGTATCCCCATCCCTTTGGTATGAGATTAATCCCATGTGCTCCCCTCTGTTCCATTGTTTATTTTATACCAATTTATATCTGCAAACCTTTTGTTGCAAGATGTAGAAAACAGGAACATTATATGGAAGTCAGTAACAAGTTGGGGTTTTCCAAGCGTGACCCTAAAAAAAAAAGGGTTTTCCAAGCGTGACCCAAAAAAAAAAAGACCCTTGATATGTTTGTTTCTTGTTGGAATTGCAAGGGCTGAAATATCCTAGTTCAAAGCTTCCACCAGCTAAAACTATGGCCGGTCTTGCCGTCTCTTGTAGATTGAGGCATAGTAGTTGTTAAGAGGATAACGAAGAGGTCCAGAAAATATGTTTACCGTCTAGCTCTTATGGGTCGATGGCAAATCTGCCCCACAAATTCCAGTTGGTGGACCATAGGCATGGAATTTTATATATGGAGTACAGAAGATCATGAATTTTCTCGAGTAATCTACACTCCTAATTGGTATAGTCATTCAAATCATCATGACAGTCTGAAGTGCATAATATAGAGAACATCATCAAAGAATTATGCTTCTAGAGACCATAAGGCTCACCCATTTTTGATTTTAGAGCGTCTATGTCTGCAGCAGCAAGATGTCGAAAATTGAAAGTTCCACGCTCAGTCATATCTATTTCTTTCCTTCTTTTGTTTTTTTCTAAAGAAAACAGGAACATTTTCTTGCTCTTCTAATCTTTCAATTTCAAATGCGAACGAATTTTCCCATAATTTGCGGATGCAATACTTTCCAACTGGTAGATCGACATAGACCTGTAACTCTTGAGAATGGGAAGCAATCATTTTCTTCGAATAATCTAAACTCGCAAATGGTATTGTTACTGGAATTGATATGAGGGTCTGATTTGGTTTATAGATATAAAGAATGAAATTTAAGTCAAGGTCCCGACTTATATTTTTCTTCACGTTAGGGATACCAAGAGATTATTAACAAGTACCCTTTCATAATGGTGCGGTTACGGCAACTCCTTTTAAGTGCTTGATGAAGAAAACAATAGGATAAATTACAATTAATAAAAGTGACAAAAATTGATTATCTCACAGACTCATGATGAGTTAAATATTTTCAATGACAAATGATTTACCCATGTTCTATTAATATCTCTATGGCAGAATGTGAGGCACTTATTGGGGTTCAGGTCCTCTCCAGTCAATTACTGTCCATTTCTCTTTTGTTTGCGGCTCACAATACACCAACTCATCATAAATCGATCTAATGGCCTAGAAGAGGATAGGTATGGATAGGCTTGGGCAATGCCAACCCCCTGAGGATGACGTGGTTAATTATATGCCGTTTGATCCAAATATGATGAGGTGCCACTATGTGAGTGGTACGTCACCAAGAGGGTAATGGACAATAACAGACTGGGGAGGATACAGACAGGTTGGGGGCAATGCCAAGCCCTTGCGAGAAAGGCTTTATGGGGGTATATATCTTTATTGAATAGATCTAGTTGAAGACTTTGGACACTTTGTTGTCAGGGACATCCATGGTAGATTAGTAGTGATAATTTTCATGCTACTAACATGACCTAACTGAATAAATTGATTAAAATGAAAGCCGATGACATAACAATTTAGTGGCATTCTTCTTACTTTTTGACTCAGCGATCTCGAGTTTAAGCTTAAAAAAAAAGCATTGATACTCATTTATTGATATTAAAGCATGGTTAGAGATAAGGTAGGTTCCATCAATTTTCAAAAATAAAATAATAGTAATAATAATAATAAAATAGAATGGAATCCAATTACCGACGCAAGGTTTAAGGGCGTCATCACATTTGACAGTCTCAATTAAGAGTAAGTTTTTCTCCTCAAGGAGAATCCCCGCCCTTCTGCAATTGCAAGACTTGACTGATGATGATCTGTGGGAATAAGTTGAAAGAAGGTGACTTTGACTGTAATGGAGCACTCAATCAAACATTAAACTAATCGAAAAATCTTTTGACTCTTGGAAAGATAAACGTTTACGTGTGGAGCTGTTGTGGTCTTCAGTCTTTGGATTTTTCCTTTTATTCCATTCTTTAATTAACTCAGTTTTTGTGCCACAAGTAGTGTATCATCAAAGACATCAATGGAAGGCTATACCATTCTTCTTTTCTGCTCCTCCCTGTTTTCCATATTAATAGTTGCCACAGCAACAGATACCATAACGATGTCTCAAACCATGAGAGATGGCGAGACCATAGTTTCAGCCGGTGGAGTTTTTGAGCTAGGATTTTTCAGCCCAGGTAATTCCACAAAACATTACTTGGGAATATGGTGCAGTAAAATGTCTACTAAGACAGCGGTATGGGTTGCCAACAGAGAAATCCCCCTCGCGGATTCATCAGGTGTTTTAAAGTTCACTGACCAGGGAATTCTTGTCCTTCTCAATCGACACAAGACCATCATTTGGTAATCCAATTCGTCAAGATCGGTGCCTAATCCTGTGGCACAAATTTTAGATTCGGGAAATTTTGTTATGAGAGATGGAAACGACGATGACCCTGAAAACTTCCTGTGGCAGAGTTTCGACAACCCTGGCGATACCCTTTTACCAGGCATGAAATTTGGGAGGAATTTGATTACCGGCCTTCAATGGTACCTATCGTCATGGAAAAGCATGGATGATCCTTCTCATGGTAATTTCACTGCTCAGGTTGATCCCCGTGCGCTAGCACTCCCACAAATATTCATATGGAAGGGTTCGATTGAGCAATTTCGCGGTGGAGCGTGGAATGGCATCGAATTTGCTGGTATTCCAAGTTTAAGGCTGAATCCATTATACAAGATCAATGCCATTTCAAATCAGAAGGAGATGTATTATTCTTATTTGCTTATCAACAGCACAGCTGTCACGAGGTTGGTGCTAAATCGAATGGCGTTATGCAGCTGTACACAGCGACTGATCTAGCCCAAGGCTGGAAACTCTACCTATCTGCACAGACAGATAAGTGCGATAGCTATGCTCTTTGTGGTGCATATGGTAGCTGTAACATTGACAACTCCCCAGAATGTCGGTGTCTAAAAGGATTTGAGCCAAAATCATTGAAAGATTGGGAGAGAGCTAATTACTCGAATGGGTGTGGTCGAAGAATAATGTTGGATTGCAAAAGCGGAGATGGGTTTATGAAGTACTCAAGTGTTAGAGTACCAGATACACGGAATTCTTGGTTCAATGAGAGCATGAGCCTTGAGGAATGCAAGATGGTGTGCTTGAGGAACTGTTCTTGTGTGGCTTACGCAAATATGTATAAAAGTGAAGGAGGAAGTGGGTGCTTGCTTTGGTTTGGCGACCTATTGGACATTAGGGTGTTCACAGAAAATGGGCAGGATTTATACGTGAGGGTGGCTTCCTCTGAACTAGGTATGAATTTATCTCCTAAGCTAGGGAAATGTGTGATTTATTTTCTAGTGCGAAAAATATGTATGTTCTCGTGTTTTCGTTTTTTTATTTTTTATTTAATCGAAAACTATTTGTTCTCATTAATTGTTGAGAAGTCGTAGGAATCAAATTAATTGCCAATCTTTCCAAGTTTGTAAATGCTACATATATCATCTCTTCCATGTCCCAATTTTTCTAACTCTCTCACATGGAATGGGAGTAGGCCCCACTTCTATGTGAGAGCATTGAGTTCATTGGATCTTAATGGAGTTGGGGTATGTAGTGTTCCTCTTCCAAGTTTTCAAATCAACAACAATTGATGATGGTGTGAAAGCCACAATACCAAGCCACAAACGAGTTAGCCACTGAGGTTAGCCTAGGGCTGCAACTTGGGTGGGTTGTGCCCGCCCAACCCGGTCAATGGATAAGCTTGGCAATGGTTTTCCATGCATTAGGTTGGGCTTGGGCTGGAAAATCCTAACCCGATATTAATTCAGGTTAGGTTTAGGCAAAGGGGTCAGTCAACCTAAACCCAACTTGAGCTGGACCTATATAATATATAAAGTTTAAAATACATTTTCAAATATTGAATAATTGCTTTTAACATGGTTGCTTATATACTCAATCATATATGTGTTAATGTTTTGAATTCTTTTAAGTGTTGTTCAATTATTTTGATGCTTTCATCTTTATTTACATAATTTTTTTTGGTGAAAAATTATTTTTTGAATTGACATGAATTTTATGAGAATTTGGATGATTGAGATTTGTGTGCATATACAATGATACATACATTTTTATTCAAATGGTTTCTAAAGTTTTATTTTTTAAAGAAGGTTTTCTAAAAATAAAAAATAAAAAAGAAATAAGTCAACCTGCTCAACCCGTCTTAAACCCGTTCAACCTGTGCCCAACGCGAGTCTGCCCACTCCAAGCACGGGTTAAGCTTGGGTTAGGGAACTTCAACTTGAAGAACGGGTTGAGCTAGGACTTAGTTGAGGGTTTCATACTTAGGGTTGAGCTTGTGATGACTTCTTAACTCGCCCAACTTGCCCAAGTTGCAGCCCGTTAGCATAGTGGTGAGAGTGGGTCAGGTAAAAGATATGAGTAGGATAGATTAAGAATTCGAACCCTTCCCATTGTACCCAAAAAAAAAATAATAATAATTAAAAAAAAATGGGGCAGCCCCTTGAAAAGAAGACTTTTCCACTTTTCACTCACTGGGTGGGCCAAAATCATGTAATTTGTAGGATGGGCCAACTTTAGCTCATCGCAAGTCTAGCCCATGTGCACCCCTACAGGCCTACATGGCACAGGACGTGGTTAAATTGTTTCACTAAATTCTCAACTAAAATCCATCGTGGGATGTTCTTTTCTTTTGTTTTCAAACTTTATGGAAGCATTTTAAATATTAGACCAGGTAAGAAAGAGGAACTTTGAACACCAAAGTAGCAGGAAAATTGTTGGCTCCATCACATTTTTCTTAGCGTTTTTTGGTATATTTAAAACTGAGTAAAGTATTTTTTTTATTAATTATTATTTATTTTAAAGATGATGGCACCTTTCCCCCTATATCAATGCCATTTCTATTTATTTATTTATTTTCTAATGTTCATTGAGTTTTACCCGTTTTCACCTTATCCTATATACCATTTTTGTTTTTGTTTTTTCTTTTTCGCAAGAAATTGCCCCTATAATTTTAAATGATGGCACTATACCTCCTTCCATACAAGAAAGATGTGAAATCAATGATAAGCAACCAATAGAGGTCTAATCGAAGGGGGCAAAGCGTAATTTTCAAACCATTTGTAGCAGAGAAACTCGAAGGGGGTAAAGTGAAATTTTCCCTAGAATAAATGTGATTAGAAGGCTTTCCGCTCATATAATTGTGCTATCAACAATCCTCAAAGTACACTACAAATAGTAGGAATTTCTAAATTTTTATTTTTTATTTTCCGTTTAATTTCCGTCTTTTATTTTCTGCAATTAATTTCTTCACCTTTAGGTCAAGTTGACTCGACTGGCATGAAAAGAGCCGGGAAGAAAAGAGAGAGAATCATAATCAGCTTGGTATCATTGGCAGGAATGCTTCTCTTAGGCTTGGGCCTGACTTTGTACGTTTGGAAGAAGAAGTTAAGCAGCCAAGGTAAACCAAATTAAGTAGTCACATGAATAATGCTAAAGTCATTCATGTGCTTTTATACTCTACAAATTAGTAAGGGAATCAATCCGGCCCAGCCACATGACTTAATGGACTTGATAGTCCAAAATGGGAGGAAAAAAAAACAACAAACGAAAGATTTATGTAGCCAACCCCATTTGGAAGATTATGAATTTACTAGGTTAAGTTGAGTTTGGTGATTTTAGCCTTCTGCCATGCAACCTTCTTCATTTTTTTTTTTTTTTTGATGACAAGGATATCATTGGGACAAACCCCTATCCCACATAAGACTACGCATCCCATAAGAACCAAGTAAATACAAAGTTTATTAAAACCATAAAACCTTGTGTGGGCGACCAGTGTAACCCAGTTAAAATGGGAAGCATTGAAGGAGAGCGTAATGACTAATGAGAAAGGAGAACAATTAAATTTTATAAGCCCGTACTATGTAGGATTTGGGAATCTATGGAGGAGCCCAACTTGAGGAAGTTGCCATTCATGCATGAATTAGACTTCCCTCAATGTTCTAGACAATATGTATTTCATGTTTCCTTTATATTATTTCTATTTAATTACTTTGTTGCAGGGAAAAGGGGGCATAATTTAGGAAAAGGTTACACCATTGATGATCTAGAGTTACCATTATTTGACTTGGCTACAGTAACTAATGCCACCAATAAATTCTCAATTAACAATAAGCTTGGAGAGGGCGGTTTTGGACCTGTTTACAAGGTAAATGCTTTGATAAACCACCATTTCATTTTTTGTGTTAGTAGGTAGGCAGGGGCGAAGTCAGGATACTACCTCAAGTGAGGCGACTTATTACGTTTTACTAATCACTTTTCAACTTAATATGGTATAAAGGATATTGTTTGTCAACTTATCACAAATTGATTGTATTTGTACTTCAGAATGACTAGTAGTTTCTTTTATTTGGTATTAAGTGATGAAATGATCATTAAATTAAAGAGCAAAATATTAAGATTTTTTTTTTTAATTTTTTAAATTTTTTGCAATTTTCTGGTGTGGCATTTGCCCCACCTGCTAGCATTCTAGCTTCACCCCTGTGGGCATGCATGGTCAAGGGTAGAGTTACCCATGGGGTAGCCTAGGCTATAACCAAGGCTAAGTAGCACCAAATTTATTATATATATATATAGATGAGGACTATGCTTTGCCCTTTAGCTTAGTAAAGATTTTGCCTTGGCCCAGTACTCTAACTTTGGGTTTTACCCTAATCCAAGGTAATTTCAAATTCACTCATTGTGCATGGTACAAGCTCTAGGTACCGGAGTCATTATTTGTACCGATAGTTTTCAATAACTCGTTTTCCATTAAATGCTTCAACAAATAACATAGAACTCATGTTATCTTCCTTTTAAGAAAGGTGACAACCCTTTTGTAGATGTTATACTTGCTAACTGAAAAGGTGTGTGACATTTTACAGTTTTTCTCAACTTTCAACCAAATTTTTAGGCTTCATAGAAGAAACATGGTCTTCAGGGTAATATGTACGTAGTGATGATTTTCAGGGTGTGTTGGAAGATGGAAAAGAAATAGCAGTAAAAAGGCTTTCAAAGAATTCTAGACAAGACTCCACGAGTTCAAGAACGAAGTTATACACATTGCCAAGCTTCAACACCGAAATTTGGTGAAGCTTCTAGGGTTTTGCATTGATGTAGATGAAACGATGTTGATCTACGGATTCATGCCAAACAAAAGCTTGGACTTCTTTATTTTTGGTATGACTCTCTCTCTCTCCCTCTCTCTCTCTCTCTCTCTCTCTCTCTCTGAATTCTTTCACATTCAGTTCAACTAGTTTAAACGCATAATTGTTGTGTTTGTCATTGTACAAGCTTTATTTATTTATTTATTTTTTTTACTTAATGAGATTGATGTTTGGCCAAACCTTAGGTAAGTTTAAGTTAACAAGATCCCGTAGTGAATCATAAATCCAGGACAAGGGCCAACTCTAGCCATTACCTATTGATGCCCAATTTAGTGGGTGTCTCCAAGGGATGACTTTGATTCCTTTTTCATTCGTGTTGCCACATAATTTCTTTTCCATGGTTCAATTAGAGCTCGAGTAATAGAATCATTTTCCTTTTTTACTCAAGAATATGTTTAAATAGTTGCTAAATGGAATTACTTGGGCGGAAAATTGCATAGATCAAAGGCAAAGCATGCTACTCGATTGGCCTAAGCGCTTTCACATCATCAATGGAATTGCTCAGGGACTCCTTTATCTTCATTGAGATTCAAGACTAAGGATAATCCATAGAGATCTCAAAGCAGGAAACATTTTACTAGATAATGAGATGAATCCAAAAATATCAGACTTTGGCTTGGCTAGAAGTTTTTGTGGAAATGAAACCGAGGCTAACACAAATAAAGTTGTTGGGACGTAGTAAGTATCTTTAGAATGTTAGTTTTAATCTAATTTATTTTCTTGTCAATGGTTTCATTGCTCAATCAATGGTTTCATGCAGTGGTTATATGTCGCCTGAGTACGCAATTGATGGGCTCTACTCAATAAAATCTGATGTTTTTAGCTTTGGTGTTGTGTTACTAGAGATAGTGAGTGGAAAGAAAAATAGAGGTTTCCATCATCCAGACCACCATGTTAACCTTATTGGGCACGTAAGTATTTTGACCAATGTTTGCTTACTTCTTTATGTCAAAATTACTGTTGATCAATTCTAAATTATTTAGGCTTGGAAACTACATATAGAAGGTAGGTCCTTGGAACTTATAGATGCATCAATACGGGACGACCCACACAATTTGTCTGAAGTGTTGCGATCAATCCATGTTGGTCTATTATGCGTGCAACGCTATCTGGAGGATAGGCCTAGCATGTCCTCAATGGTTTTAATGTTGGGTGGAGAGGGTGTATTGCCTCAGCCTAAACAACCTGGTTTTTACATTGGAAGGACTTTGGTTGACGGAAATTCTTCATCAAGTGTGTGTGAACTGTGTTCAGCCAATGAAATAACCATTACAGAATTAGAGGCTCGATAAAAGACATTTAATGTCAATTTTTTGTATGTCTCTAAACCTTTCATTTGTTTATTTTCAAAATAAAAACTGTTCTCATTGTTTGAGGCTATTTATCAATTTTGAGTGGGTGTTATTTGTTGGGGATACATGTACTAGTTTCCCTTTTTGTATGAGCATTTTGTGTTAAATTTTTTTGTTGGAGATGCATTATTTTCCCCTTCTTGTATTAAATTTTGTCTCGCCTCCAATCCCATATTCGTTCAAGTTTGTTAGCGTTATTCCTCCAACAGAGCACCAACATATTCGATTTTCCTCTTTTTGCCATATATAACCAACTGTATGCCATTCACTAGCCCAACTTAAATTACCATTGGGAATCATTTAATGAGCCATGTGCTCGTGTAATCCCTCTGTTTCACACATGATAAGTAATTACGGGTGACCCATTGTTGGTTTTAGACCAATCGTGTGTCGGCAAACCTTTTGTTGCAAGATATTGGAAGTTGGAATTTCCACGTTCGGACATATACAGCGATCTAATTTCTTTCTTAAAGAAAACAGGAACACGTACCATATGGTAAGTCAGTCACAAGTTGGGAGTTTCCAAGCGTGACCCACAAAAGACCCCTGATTCGTTTGTTTCTTGTGGGAATTACTAGTTTGCCGTATAGCTCTCATGGGTTGATGGCAAATTTGCCCGACAAATGCCAATGGGTGGACCATAGGCATGGAACTTTATCTATCTATCTATCTATCTATCTATCTATCTATCTATATATATATATGTGTGTGGAGTGTGGAAGATCATGAATTTTCTCTTGAGTAATCTACACTCCTAATTGGTATAAATCAATTAGTCATTCAAATCACCATGACAGTTTGAAGTGCGTAACTTAGAGAACATCATCAAAGAATTATTAGACCATATTAAGGCTTACCCATATTTCATTTTTAGATCACATTAAGGTTATATTTGTATAGTTGGAATAGAATGGGATGGATGAGAACGAAATCTGATTCTATGCTTGAAGTAGTTTGGAATGGAGAAAAATTTGAAATGACTGTCCAAACACGTTGTTTGATTCCATTCCCATTTAAATTATTTCATCCAAACTCGTTATTTATAATGAATTGGAATGTAATTCCATTTCATATAAACAAACATGGCCTTAAGGTCATACCTATATTCCCCCCTCCAAAAGAAAACAAGAGGCAGTTTTGGTTAGGAACATTTTCTTGCTCTTCTAATCTTTCGATTTCAAATGCCAATGAATTTTCCCATAAATTGCGTATGCAATACTTTCCGACTGGTAAAGATCGACATAGACCTGGAAGTCCAAAACTCTTGGGAATGGGAAGGAATCATTTTCTTTGAATAATCTAAGTTTGCAAATATTATTGTTATATATGAACCCTTTTACCTAGTGATGGAGTGGAATTTGGGCAATGCCAACCCTTGCGGCAAGGACTTTATGGGTATATATCTTTACGGTTATGTCCCATCAGTACATGTTGATATAAGTTATATCTGATCAGCACCATGCACTGGGGGTTGTACCCTTTGCATTGGTCTGCTGTACCTCTTATTCCACTAATGCACAAGGTATAACTTTCAATGTGGGTGTTGATATAAGTTACATCAGCACGTGCATACCTGATCATCATCCTATATCTTTATTTAATAGCTATTGTGGAAGACTTTGGATGCTTATTATCAAGGCTGATGATTTTCTTGCTACTATTATGACCCAGTTGATTAAAATGGATGCATATTGACATGATAGTTTAATGACATTCTCCTTACTTGCTGACTGAGTGATTTCTAAGTTCAAACTTAAGGAGAAGCATTCATACACTCATTTAAGGTTGGTTTTGAGTTTTTTGGAGCCCTAGGTAAACTTGTCAATGGATCCGATTTTAATTTGAATATGATCCGATAATTAGGATATGGTATGAGAAGTGTGATCCGGTAATCCATTAATAATCTGAATCTGATAATCTGTTAGTTAACAAATCAAATATGGATATTACCTAATCCATTCTGATAAAAATTTGATCTAACAAATTAAATAATATATTCCTTTCGTCCCACAAAGATAACCCAAGTTTGACAAAACACGTAGTTTAAGAAAAATCATCATTGCATTGACTTATGCCTTTTTAAACTCTATTTTTCTAAAAGTACCCTCCTTTACTTATTATGGGTTTTATGTTGAAACTTGAAAGTAATTATTGAACTAACAAAGGATAGTATAAGAAAGTTCATAAAATTTATGATTTGACTTTTAAAAGTTGACAAACATTTTGGAACAAAAAGACTACCAAAAATGGTCTATCTTTGTAGGACGGAGGGAGTGTATTTTATTAATTATTAGTTTACCGCATAATCTATGGTTCTTATGAATATTATATAGTAAAAATGTTGAAATTTATTTTTAAATTAAAAATATGTTTCTTATGATTATAATTTTTTTTAAAACTTCTACTTTTTTCCTCTTAAAATTCATGCTAGGTTTTTGTTAGTTATACATTATGTAAGATAATTAGATTGGATTGGATTTTCGGATTGGACATCCAAAAGTAACAAATTCAGATGTGGATTTACATTTTATCAGGTTAGATGAAATTCAGATATAGATCCTGCTAAAATCCAATCCGTTGATAGGTCTAGTTCTAGGCAAACTCTTAAAATGGGTCTTCATGCATACTCAAATTTTTTTTCCTAGTACTAACATAAAGTTTGTTTGCACATGCTACTGATTTTAATTTCTTAATATTTTAGAAAAATATAAAAGGTTTTTAAGAAAATTGATCGAGTAATTCATTAGAAAACATTATTTTGAACAACTTAGTAGAATAAATTTTTTTCAAAATCTTTCGTTTAAGTAGACTTTTTGGCCAAAAACTAAACAGACACGGTAAATGATAAAAAAAATCCACTTAAACGATAAATTTTGAAAAAACTTTTTTCTACAAAATTGTTCAAAATGATATTTTCTAGTGAATTAGGTAACAAAGTTTCACAAAAACCTTTTATATTTTTAGTAAAACGTTGATAAATAAAAATTTATGGGGTATGCAAATAAAATTAAAGGGTTGCAATAACCATTCTCTTTCCAAAAAAGAAAACAATCTGCAAGGTTAGTCCCCAAATAAGGTTCTCATTTTTTACCCAAAATATGAGGCCTCAGGTGGCCACCTTGCTCGCCTGCCCTTGAACTGACCTGCACTCATTTTTTGATATTAAAGTGTGATGTGATTAGAGATAAGGTTGTTAGAAAAAAGGTAAAAAAAAAAAAAAAAAAAAGGACAAAGGAAAGAAGAATCCAATTGCAGACGCAAAGTGTAAGGGCGTCATCACATTTCGTAGTCTGAATCAAGACTCAAGAGTAAGTTTTTCTCCTCAAGGAGAATCTCCGCCTTTCTTCAATTGCAAGACTTGACTGATGATTGTCTGTGAGAGTATGATGAAAGAAGGTGACTTTTGACTGTAATGGAGCACTCAATCAAACATCAGACTAATCCAAAACCCTTTTCACTCTTGGAAGAAAAACGTTTAACGCGTGGAACTGTTGCGGTCTTCATTCTTTGGGTTTTTTTTTTTTTTTTTTTTTTTTTCTTTTTATCCCATTCTTTAATTAACTCAGTTTTAGTGCCACAATTAGTGCATCATCAAACACATCAATGGAAGGCTATACCATTCTTCTTTTGTTCTCCTCTCTGTTTTCCGTCTTAATAATTTCCACAGCAACAGACACCATGACTGTGTCTCAATCCATGAGAGACGGCGAGTCCATAGTTTCAGCCGGTGGAATCTTTGAGTTAGGATTTTTCAGCCCAGGTAATTCCACGAAACGATACTTGGGAATATGGTGCAGTCAAATGTCTACTAAGACAGCAGTCTGGGTTGCCAACAGAGAAACCCCCCTCAACGATTCATCAGGTGTTTTAGAGTTCACCAACCAGGGAATTCTGGTCCTTCTCAATCAAAACAAGACCGTCATTTGGTCTTCAGATTTATCAAGATTGGTGCCTGATCCTGTCGCACAAATTTTAGATTCGGGAAATTTTGTAATTATGAGAGATGGAAACCACGATGACCCAGAAGACTTCCTGTGGCAGAGTTTCGACTACCCTGGCGATACCCTTTTAGCAGGCATGAAATGGGGGAGGAATTTGATTACCGGCCTTCAATGGTACCTATCGTCATGGAAGAGCATGGATGATCCTTCTCATGGTAATTTCACTGCTCAGGTTGATCCCCGTGCGCTAGCACTCCCACAAATATTCATATGGAAGGGTTCGATTGAGCAATTTCGCGGTGGAGCGTGGAATGGCATTGAATTCACTGGTATTCCAAGTTTAAGGCTGAACCCATTATACAAGATCAATGCCATTTCTAATCAGAAGGAGGTGTACTATTCTTATGTGCTTATCAACAGCTCAATTTTCACCAGGTTGGTGTTAAATCAGAATGGCGACATGCAGCTGTACATAGCGACTGATCTAGCCCAAGGCTGGAAACTCTACATATCTGCACAGACAGATAAGTGTGATAGCTATGCTCTTTGTGGTGCAAATGGTAACTGTAACATTGACAACTCCCCAGAGTGTGGGTGTCTGAATGGATTTGTGCCAAAATCCTTGAAAGACTGGGATAGAGCCAATTACTCGAATGGGTGTGTTCAAAGAACAGCATTGGATTGCAAAAGCAGAGATAGGTTTATTAAGTACTCTGGTGTCAAGGTGCCAGATACGCAGAATTCTTGGTTCAATGAGAGCATGAGCCTTGAGGAATGCAAGATGGTGTGCTTGAGGAACTGCTCTTGTATGGCTTACGCAAATATGTATAAAAGTGAAGGAGGAAGGGGGTGCTTGCTTTGGTTTGGCAACCTGTTGGACATTAGGGTGCTCATTGATTATGGGCAAGACTTATATGTGAGGGTGGCTTCCTCTGAAGTAGGTATGGATTTATCTCCTAAACTAGCTAGGGAAATGTGTGTTTTATGTTCTAGTGAGAAAAATACATATCTTCTTGCATTTTTGTTTTTGTTTTTTAAGTTTTTTTTATTTAATCGAAAAATATTTGTTCTCATTGATTGTTGAGAAGTCGTAGAAATCCAGTTGCGAATCCTTCCAAGTTCGTAAATGCTACACATATCATCTCTTCCAAGCCTCAATGTTTCGAACTCCTCCACATGAAATGGGTTCGTAAGGTGTTTATGAGATGTTACCCAAATGAGAGTGAACCCCACCTCCATGTGAGAGAATTGAGTTCATTGGATCTTAAAAAAGTTGGGGTATGTAGCGTTCCTCTTCCAACTTCCAATTTTTCAAATCAACAACCATTGATGATAGGTGTGAAAGCCATAACACCACAACAAACGGGGCACCCCCTTGAAAAGGATAGTTTTCTACTTTTCACTCGTTGGGTGGGCTTGGATCATGGAATTTGTAGGGTGTGCCAACCTTAGCTCATCTCAAGTGTAGCCCATACCTACATGGGCTACACTTGAGATGAGCAGTCGTTAAGTTGTTTCACCAAATTCTCAACTAAAATCCATCTTGGGATGTTCTTTTATCTTGTTTTCGATCTTTACTTGGCCTGAAGCAATTTAAATATTAAACCATGTAAGAAAGCTAGAGGAACTTTGAACACTAAAATAGCAGGAAATTTTTTGGCTCCACCACATTTTTCTTAGCATTTTTTTTGGTTTGTTTAAAATTGACTTTTAGTTTAGTTTATTTTTTGTTTGATGCACCTCAAATACTAGATATGGGCACACCTGCATTGCATGTGAATAATATTTAAATAATAAAAGATATATGAAAATTTATAAATTCTCAGATATGTATATATATTAATATAGAATATGGAAATACAATTATTTGTAACTTTTTGTTGAAAACATATATCCCATTTTAAAAACATGTACATATTACATTATGTTTTTAATATATATGAATATATCTCATTTAGGTCATTAGAATGGTTGTCCAACACAATAATTCAAACTTCCTTTGTTGGTTAGGAGTCATGGTAAGAATAGAAAAGTAGATAAGAAACATGCATAGTAATGGAGGTTGTGTAGAATTCATGAAAGGTAACATTCTTACTTGTTTAATTAAACATGAGGGGCAAATAAGTATTTACAATTTAAAATAAGGGTGTAATGGTCAATCAAAAGTTTTTCTGAGATACAAACTTTTATAGGTAGTATAGGTAGATTAACGTGTGTAAGTTACTAGGGCTAGCGTAGTGGTGAGGAAAGGTGGAATAAAGGCTATGAGTAGGATAGGTTAGGTTAGGAGTTTGAATCCCTTCAATTGTACCCAAAAAAAAAAAAAAAAGAGTAAATAAAATATCAACATGTGTAAGAAAGAGCAACTGTGATGAAATCAATGGCAACATAAGATTACATGAGGCACCTTCTCCTCTATATCAATGCCTCTTTTTTTTTTTTTTTTTTTTTTTTGCTTCTTCTATCGTTCATTGAGTTTTACCTGTTTTCACCTTATCCCCTATACCCCTCCCCCCCTTTTTTTTTGGCTAGATATTGCCCATATAATTTTAGATTATTGCACTGTACCTCCTTCCATATAAGAAAGAGGAGTGAAATAAATGCCAAGCAACTGATGGAGGTCTAACTGAAGGGGGCAAAGTGATATATTCAAAGTATTGTCCCATTGTAGGGTAAAGTGAAACAGACCAAACTCGAAGGGGGGAAAGTGTAATTTTCCCTATAATAAATGTGATTAGAAGGCTTTCCTCTCATATAATTGTGCTATCAACCATCCTCAAAGTATACTACAAAGAGCAGAAATTCCATTGTTTTTGTTTCTTTTTTTTTTTGGCCATCTAATTTCTGTTTTTTTTTTTTTTTTTTTTTTTTTTTTTTTGCAATTAATTTCTTCACATTTAGGTCAAGTTGGCTCGACTGGCATGAAAAGAGAGAGGATCATGATTATTAGCTTGGTATCATTTGCAGGAATGCTTCTCTTAGGCTTGGGCCTGAGTTTGTACGTTTGGAAGAAGTTAAATAGTCAAGGTAAACCAATTTAAGTAGTCATATTATGGTAAAGTATGTCCTTTCATACTCTACAAATTAGTAAGGGAATCAATCCGGCTCTGCCGCATGACTTAATGGACTTGATAGACCTGAATGGAATATAAGAAAAAAAAGGAAAAAAAAATATTTATGTAGCCAACCCCATTTGGTTAAGATTATGAATTATTTAGTTCAGTTAGGTGATTCTAGCCTTCTGTGATATACCATTTTTTTTTTTTTTTTTCATAATGACGAAAAAATTTATTGGGCAAACCCAGACCCATATAAGACCCTACAACCCATATGGACCAAGTAAGTCCAAAACCCATAAAAATTATGAGAGTTTGTGTGGGTGGCCAATGTAACCCAGTTAAAATAGGAGGCACTAATTTTATTAGCAGGTACTGTGTAGCAATTGCGAATCTATGGAGAAGCCCAACTTCTGGAAGTTGCCATTCATGCATGAATTAGACTTGCCTCAATGTTCTAGAGCATATGTATTTCATGTTTCCTTTATATTATCTCTATTTAATTACTTTGTTGCAGGGAAAAGGGGGCATAATTTAGGGAAAGGTTACACCACTGAAGATCTAGAGTTACCATTATTTGACTTGGCTACAATAACTAATGCCACTAATAACTTCGCAATTAACAATAAGCTTGGAGAGGGCGGCTTTGGACCTGTTTACAAGGTAAATGCATTGATTAACTACCATTCCATTTTTTGTGTTAGTGGGTATACAGGGGTGAAGCCAAAAAACTACCTCAGGTGAGGCGATTTATTGCTTTTTAGTGATCACTTTTCAACTTAATACCATATAAAGGATATTGTTTGTCATCACAAATTGACTCTATATGTACTTCAAAATGACTACTAGTTTCCTTTATTTGGTAATAAGTTGTGAAATGATCATTAAAAGAGCAAAATATTAAGAATTTTTTTTTTCTTTTATAAAATTTTCTGGTGGGGCATTTGCCCCACCTGCTAAAATTCTAGCTTCGCCCTGTGGGCATGCATGGTCAAGGGTAGAGTTACCCATGGGCTAGCCCAAACTATAACCAAGGGTAAGTCGCACCAAATTTATTTATTTTTCTTTTCTTTTTTTTATCTATTTTTATTTTTATATATGAGGAGTAGGCTTTGCCCTTTAGTTCAGTAAAGATTTTGCCTTTGACCAGGACTTTAACCTTGGGTTTTACCCTAATCCAAGGTAATTTCAAATCCTGACTCTGTCACTCACTGTGCATGGTACAAGCTCTAGGTACCAAAGTCAGTATTTGTACCCATAGTTTTCAATAACTCGTTTTCCATTAAATGTTTCAACAAATAACATAGAACTCATGTTATCTTTTCCTTTTAAGAAAGGTGACGACTCTTTTGTAGATGTAATTCTTGCTAACTGAAAAGGTGTGACATTTTACAGTTTTGCTCAACTTTCAACCAAATTTTTAGCCTTTATAGAAGAAACAAAGTCGTTTGGGTAATATGTTTTGATTTTCAGGGTGTGTTGGAAGATGGAAAAGAAATAGCAGTGAAAAGGCTTTCAAAGAATTCTAGACAAGGACTCCACGAGTTCAAGAACGAAGTTATACACATTGCCAAGCTTCAACACCGAAATTTAGTGAAGCTTCTAGGGTTTTGCATTGACGTAGATGAAACGATGTTGATCTATGAATTCATGCCGAACAAAAGCTTGGACGTCTTTATTTTTGGTATGACTCTCTCTTTCCCTCTCTCTCGCTCTTTGAATTCTTGAACATTCAGTCCAACTAGTTTAAATGCACAATCGTTGTGTTTGTCATTGTACAAGCTCTACTATATATATATATATTTTTACTTAATGAGATTGATGTTTGGCCAAACCATAGGTAAGTTTACGTTAACAAGATCCCGTAGTGAATCATAAATCAAGGACAAGGGTTAACTCTACTTATTACCTATTGATGCCCAATTTAGCGGGTGTCTCGAAGGGATGACTTTGATTCCTTTGTCATTCTTGTTGCCACATAATTTCATTTCTATGGTTCAATTAGAGCTCGAATAATAGAATCATTTTCGTTTTTTTTTATATTCAAGAATATGTTTAAATAGTTGTTGAATGGAATTACTTGGACGAAAAATTGCATAGATCAAATGCGAAGCATGCTACTCGAATGGCCAAAGCGCTTTCACATCATCAATGGAATTGCTCAGGGACTCCTTTATCTTCACCGAGATTCAAGACTAAGGATAATCCATAGAGATCTCAAAGCAGGAAACATTTTACTAGATAATGAGATGAATCCAAAAATATCAGACTTTGGCTTGGATAGAAGTTTTTGTGGAAATGAAACGGAGGCTAACACAAATAAAGTCGTTGGGACGTAGTAAGTATCTTTAGAATGTTAGTTTTAATCTAATTTATTTTCTTGTCAATGTGTTCATTGCTCAGTGGTTTCATGTAGTGGTTATATGTCTCCGGAGTACGCAGCTGATGGATTCTACTCAATAAAATCTAATGTCTTTAGCTTTGGTGTTGTGTTACTAGAGATAGTGAGTGGAAAGAAAAATAGAGGTTTCCATCATCCAGACCACCATGTTAACCTTATTGGGCATGTAAGTATTTTGACCATTGTTTGCTCACTTCTTTATGTCAAAATTACTATTGATCAATCCTAAATAATTTAGGCATGGAAACTACATATAGAAGGTAGGTCCTTGGAACTTATAGATGCATCAATACGGGACAACTCACACAATTTGTCTGAAGTGTTGCGATCAATCCATGTTGGTCTATTATGCGTGCAACGCTATCCGGAGGATAGGCCTAGCATGTCCTTAGTGGTTTTAATGTTGGGTGGAGAGGGTGCATTGCCTCAGCCTAAACAACCTGGTTTTTACATTGAAAGGACTCTGGTTGAAGGAAATTCTTCATCAAGTGTGTGTGAACTATGTTCAGCCAATGAAATCACCATTACACAATTAGAGGCTCGATAAAAGACATTTAATGCATGTAATTTTTTGTATGTCTCCAAACCTTTCATTTGTTTATTTTCAAAATAAAAACCGTTCTCATTGTTTGAGGCTATTTATCAATTTTGAGTGGGTGTTATTTGTTGGGGATACATGTACTTGTTTCCCTTTTTGTAAGAGCATTTTGTGTGAAATTTTTTGTTGGAGATGTATTATTTTCCCCTTCTTGTATTAAATTTTATCTCACCTCCAATCCCATATTCGTTCAAGTTTGTTAGCGTTATTCCTCCAACAGAGCACCAACATATTCGATTTTCCTCTTTTTGCCATATTTAACCAAATGTATTCCATTCACTAGCCCAGCTTAAATTACCATTGGAAAGCATTTGATGAGCCATGTGCTTGTGTAATCCCTCTGTTTCACACGTGCTAAGTAATAGCGGGTGACCCATTGTTGGTTTTAGACCAATCGCGTGTCGGCAAACCTTTTGTTGCAAGATATTGGAAGTTGGAATTTTCACGTTCAGACATATACAGCGATCTAATTTCTTTCTTAAAGAAAACAGGAACACGTACCATATGGTAAGTCAGTCACAAGTTGTGAGCTTCTAAGTGTGACCCACGAAAGACCCCTGATTCGTCTGTTTCTTGTTGGAATTACTATGTTTGCCGTATAGCTCTCATGGGTTGATGGCAAATCTGCCCGACAAATGCCAATGGGTGGACCATAGGCATGGAACTTTATACATATATATATGGAGTGTGGAAGATCATGAATTTTCTCTTGAGTGATCTACATTCCTAATTGGTATAAATCAATTAGTCATTCAAAACACCATGACAGTTTGAAGTGCGTAACTTAGAGAACATCATCAAAGAATTATTAGACCATATTAAGGCTTACCCATATTTCATTTTTAGATCACATTAAGGTCATATTTGTGTAGTTGGAATAGAATGGGATGGATGAGAACAAAATCTGATTCTATGCTTGAAATAGTTTGGAATGGAGAAAAATTTGAAATGACTGTCCAAACACGTTGTTTGATTCCATTCCCATTTAAATTATTTCATCCAAACTAGTTATTTATAATGAATTGGAATGTAATTCCATTCCATATAAACAAACATGGCCTTAAGGTCATACCTATATTCCCCCCTCTAAAAGAAAACAAGAGGTAGTTTTGGTCAGGAACATTTTCTTGCTCTTCTAATCTTTCGATTTCAAATGCCAATGAATTTTCCCATAAATTGCGTATGCAATACTTTCCGACTGGTAAAGATCAACATAGACCTGGAAGTCCGGAACTCTTGGGAATGGGAAGGAATCATTTTCTTTGAATAATCTAAGCTTGCAAATATTATTGTTATATATGAACCCTTTTACCTAGTGATGGAGTGGAATTTGGCAATGCCAACCCCTGCGGTAAGGGCTTTATGGGTATATATCTTTACGATTATGTCCCATCAGTCCATGTTGATATAAGTTATATTTGATTAGCACCATGCACTGGGGGTTGTACCCCTTGCATTGGTCTACTGTATCTCATATTCCACTAATGCATAAGGTATAACTTTCAATGCGGGTGTTGATACAAGTTATATCAGCATGTGCGTACCTGATCATCATCCTATATCTTTATTGAACAGATATTGTCGAAGACTTTGGATGCTTATTATCAAGGGCAACGATTTTCTTGCTACTACTATGAACCAATTAATTAAAATGGAAGCACATTGACATGACAGTCTAATGACATTCTCCTTATTTGTTAACTGATCGATTTCTACGTTCAAACTTAAGGAGAAGCGTTGATACACTCATTCAAGGCTGGTTCTAAGTTTTTTGGGGCCCTAGGTAGACCTGTCAATGGATCGGCTTTTAATTCGAATGTGATATGATAGTTAGGATATGGTAAGAGAAGCATGATCCGTTAATCCATTAATAATCTGAATCCGATAATCTGTTAGTTAACAAATCAAATATGGATATTACCTAATCCATTACGATAAAAATCCAATCCGACGAATTAAATAATATACTCCTTCCGTCCCACAAAGATAGCCGATGTTTAACAAAACACGTAGTTTAAGCAAAATCATCATTGCATTGACTTATGACTTTTTAAACTCTATCTTTTCAAAAGTACAATCCTTTACTTATTATGGGTTTTATGTTGAAACTGGAAAGTAATTAGTGAACTAACAAAGGGTAGTACAAGAAAGTTCATAAAATTTATGATTTGACTTTTAAAAGTTGACAAACATTTTAGGACAAAAAAAACTAGCACAAATGGTCTATCTTTGTGGGACGGAGAGAGTATATTTTATTAATTTTTAGTTTACCGCATAATCTATGGTTCTTATGAATATTATATAGTAAAAACGTTGAAATTTATTTTCAAATTAAAAATACGTTTCTTATGATTTTAAATTCATGCTAGTTTTTTGTTAGTTATGCATTTTTTAAGATTATCAGATCGGATTAGATTTTCGGATCAGACATCCGAAAGTAACAAATTCGGATGTGGAATTGCATTTTATTAATTCGTCTGATTATCGGATTAGATCGAATTCAGATATACCTTGATCCGATTGGAAATCTGATCCGTTGACAGGTGTAGTTCTAGGCGAACTCTTAATGTGGGCCCTTCATACTCAAATTTTTTTTCCTAGTGCCAACATAAAGTTTGTTTGCACATGTCATTGTTCTTAATTTCTTAAGATTTTAAAAAAAATATATAATGTTTTTATGCAAAATTGATTGAGTAATGCACTAGAAAACAATATTTTGAACAACTCAGTAGAAGAAAGGTTTTTCAAAATCTTTCGTTTAAGTAGACTTTTTGGGCAAAAATTAAATGGAGACGGTAAATTATCAAAAAATCCACTTAAACGATAAATTTCGAAAAACTTTCTTCTAAAAAATTATTCAAAATGATATTTTCTAGTGAATTATGTAACAAAGTTTCACAAAAACCTTTTATATTTTTAGTAAAACATTGATAAATAAAAATTAATGGGGCATGCAAATAAAATTAAAAGGTTGCAATAACCGTTCTCTTTTCAAAAAAGAAAACAATCTACAAAGTTAGCCCCAAAATAAGGTTCTCATTTTTTAGCCAAAACATGAGGCCTAGGTGGCCTGGCCACTTTGCTCGCCTGCCCTTGAACTGACCGGCATTCAGTTTTTTGATATTAAAGTGTGATGTGATTAGAGATGAGGTTGTCAGAAAAAAGGTTAAAAAAAAAAAAAGGAAAAGAGGAATCCAATTGCAGACGCAAAGTGTAAGGGCGTCATCCCATTTCATAGTCTGAATCAAGACTCAAGAGTAAGTTTTTCTCCTCAAGGAGAATCTCCGCCCCTCTTCGATTGCAAGACTTGACTGATGATGGCCTGTGAGACTATGATGAAAGAAGGTGACTTTTGACTGTAATGGAGCACTCAATCAAGTGTCAGACTAATCCTAAACCCTTTTCACTCTTGGAAGAAAAACGTACGTTTAACGCGTGGAACTGTTGCGGTCTTCATTCTATGGTTTTTTTCTTTTTACCCCACTCTTTAATTAACTCAGTTTTAGTGCCACAATTAGTGCATCGTCAAACACATGACTATGACCATGTCTCAATTCATGAGAGACGGCGAGTCCATAGTTTCAGCCAGTGGAATATTTGTGTTTGGATTTTTCAGCCCAGGTAATTCTACCAAACGATACTTGGGAATATGGTGCAGTAAAATGACTACTAAGACAGCAGTAATGGGTTGCCAACAGAGAAATCCCCCTCGCCGATTCATCAGGTGTTTTAGAATTCACCAGCCAGGAATTCTCGTCCTTCTCAGTCAAAAAAAGACCATCATTTGGTCTTCCAATTCATCAAGATTGGTGCCTAATCCTGTCGCACAAATTTTAGATTCGGGAAATTTTGTTATGAGAGATGGAAACCACGATGACCCAGAAGACTTCCTGTGGCAGAGGAACTTGCTTACCGGCCAACAATGGTACCTCTCATCATGGAAATGCAATGATGATCCTTATGGTAGTTTCACTGCTCAGGCTGATCCCGGCCCGGCAGTACTCCCACAAATAGTCATATGGAAGGGTTCGGTTGAGCATTTCCGTTGTGGAGCATGGAATGGCATCGAATATATTGTTATTCCAAATTTAAGGCTGAGCCCGTTATACAAGATCTATGCCGTTTCTAATGAGAAGGAGATGTATTACTATTATTATTGGCTTGTTAACAGCTCTAGTGTCACGAGGTTGGTATTAGGTCCGAATGGCAATTTGCAGCTGTACATGGCCACTATTCTAGCCAGAGGCTGGGACCTCTGCCTATCTGCACAGACAGATAAGTGTGATAGAGATGCTGTTCGAGGTGCATATGGTAGCTGTAATATTGGCAAATCCCCAGAATGTGAGAGGCTGGGACCTCTACCTATCTGCACAGACAGATAAGTGTGATAGAGATGCTGTTCGTGGTGCATATGGTAGCTGTAATATTGGCAAATCCCCAGAATGTGGGTGTTTGAATGGGTTTGTCCCAAAATTGCCAAAAGATTGGGGTAGAGCTGATTACTCGAATGGGTGTGTTCGAAGAACAGCATTGGATTGCAAAAGCAGAAATACATTTATGAAGTACCCTGGTGTTAAGGTGCTGGATTCACATAATTCTTGGTTCAATGAGAGCATGAGCCTTGAAGAATGCGAGATGGTGTGCTTGATGAATTGTTCTTGTATGGCTTACGCAAATATATATATATATATATACTAGTTATTGCACACGTGTGTTGCACGTAGATTTTTTTGTCAATAATAAAATGATTTATTGATAAGAACTCACTCAGAAAAATAAGAAAAATCCACAACTAGTGGAAGAATTCCATTGAATGGATTCAGTAATAATTCTCTTCTTGCTTTCCTCCTCTTCATGGATACTTATTTAAAGAGTCTCTTATTTAAAGAGTCTCTTAGGTAATCCAGGAATCATTTTCTTTTGTATTTTTAAAGAAAATTCCTTCAATGTTTCGTTGAAATGATCTTTATTCCCTCTGTTGCAGGGAAAAAGGGTCAAAATCCAGAAACAGGTTACACCACTGAAGATCTAGAGTTACCATTATTTGACTTGGCTACAATAGCTAATGCCACCAATAACTTCTCAAATAACAACAAGCTTGGAGAGGGTGGTTTCGGACCTGTCTACAAGGTAATTATATAGATAAACCTCTATAAAGCTTCTTGGAAATTAGTTGATGCAACCCAATCTCTGCTTTTGGAAAGGATATTCTAATAAATGAACTTGTTCTAGTGAAAATGGACCAAGTGAATGACCTTTTTTCATTTTAATCTATCAAGAGAGTTTAATTATATTATGGTTAATCATGGTTATTTGAATCAATTTTGGTATACAGTAGAACTGTGAGAATTATATTCAAGAAAAAGACGAAGAAAGCATGCCTCTTTCTATAACAGAGTATTTTAACTTCTATAGATGATAATTTTCAGGGTGTACTGGAAGGACAAGAAATTGCTGTGAAGAGGCTTTCGAAGAATTTGAAACAAGGACCCGAGGAGTTAAAAAATGAAGCTTTATGTATTGCCAAACTTCAGCACCGAAACCTCGTGAAGCTTCTAGGATGTTGCATTCAAGAAGAAAAGATGTTGATATATGAATACATGCCCAACAAAAGCTTGGACTTCTTTATTTTTGGTTTGGCCCACTCAACCTTACTCTAGACTCTAGAGAAATATAAAGAAAAAAGTAAAAAGAAAAAAAACTCCATAATAATCCTAATGTTTTGACCGATGATGAGTTCATTGTAGATCATTGAGACCAAGTCAAGTGGCAATGCCATATGAGAGAAATGGAAAACAATACCAGCCTTTTGTTGTCCCATAACAATTTTTTGTTCCTTTCATTTTTATTTATTTATTTTAAAACCATTTTCCATTTATATTCAAGAATCTAATTAGCAGCAACAAGGACTGACTTCTATGAAAAATTTGTGTAGATGAAACTCAAAGCATGTTACTGAATTGGCGTAAGCGCTTCCACATTATCAATGGGATTGCTCGGGGACTTCTTTATTTTCATCAAGATTCCAGACTTAGAATTATCCATAGAGATCTCAAAGCTAGCAACATTTTACTAGATTATGAGATGAACCCAAAAATTTCGGACTTTGGCATGGCTAGAAGTTTTGTAGGAAATGAAACTGAAGGAGATACAACTAGAGTGGTTGGAACATAGTAAGTATATCCATATATGCTGTGTATCCTACTCTTTTTTTTGGCTCATTATAAGATTTCTTTGTTCAATGATTTCCTACAGTGGTTACATGTCCCCAGAATATGCAATTGATGGAGTCTTCTCAATAAAATCTGACGTCTTTAGCTTTGGCGTTTTGGTGTTAGAGATAGTGAGTGGGAAGAAGAACAGAGGGTTTAATCATCCAAACCATGACCTTAACCTTCTTGGACACGTAAGCATTGAGTCAGGTGCTATTCAATTTGTCTCTATATCACGATCTACTACTAATAAAAAAGGTTCTTAATTGTTCAGGCATGGAGACTCTACAATGAAGGTAGATCTTTAGAATTGATGGATGCATCAATAGGGGACCCATGCAATTTAAGTGAAGTGTTACGATCAATTCATGTGGGACTACTATGTGTGCAACAATGCCCAGAAGATAGGCCAAACATGTCATCTGTGGTTTTGATGTTGAGTGGTGAGAGTGCATCACTTCAACCAAAACAACCTGGTTTCTTCATCGAAAGGAATCCGCTTGAGGCTGATTTCTTGTCAAGCAAACAGGAAACATGTTCAATCAATGAAGTTACTGTTACATTGTTGGCCGCTCGATAGAAGACATTCATGTCAGTGTTATAATGCCTCAACTTGTGAGTCATTGCTGGTATTCTATTGTTGAAAGAACCTCTCCACTCTCCAGATGATCTGCTTTCAAAATCACAGTTTTGAAATTAGTAGGACATGCCGGTTGTTTATTTTGTAAACTGCCATTTATCGCAGTTTGTACAGGCTGATTGTTTGTATATATAGACTACGATTATTAACATACCCAAACTTTAAGCTAGACGATTTTATGGATTATCAAATAATGTATGATTTATGCCATTTAAGCTAGATGGTTATAAGAGTTTTATGTGTCCCATTAGTCAGCTAAAGAGGATTCTTGGCTGCGGAAGAGGGTGTCCTGTTTTCTTAGCATTTCTCTAACATACATGGGGTGTCGAGTCAAGCAGGCAATTTGACTTGGAAAAGATGGTGTAATGTGTTGTGCCACAAACACAATTATCTAGTATATGAATTAATAAACAAAATATTATCTCAAAACAAAAACTAAGTCTACTGGTGAATTAAACCAAAACTAATAATTTAGGAATGTACTAGTACCAAATTCCCAGCCAAGCAACCAACACCAAACTCAAGAATGTCTATAGAGCAATTTATCAAACACTTAGAGAGTAGGAATAAAAAATCACACAACAAAGAACACCAAAAATTACGTGGTTTGGTGAGAAAAAAACTCAACCTACATCCACGGGACAAGCTCCGATCAATCCACTATATTAAATAATGAATACAATGGTTTTCTATCTCAAGTTTATACCCAAAACAAGAGATTAATTCAAGAAAGAGGAAAAATATAGAGTTTACCTCCAAAGCTTTACAACCCCAAGTTCTTACCACAAAGTCACCTTCAAACTATCAAGTTGAAGAAAAACAAACCCCCTTTGTAGCCTCTTGCTCCAATGGATTTGAATGAGAAGTGGTAGAAGTAGGAAAAATAACTTCAACAAGACCGAACCCTTAGTTTTTCCCCTCTTCCGTCTTTTGCTCTCTGCCTGATTCCCCTTTTCCTCACGCACGGATTGCAAAGAGAAACATAAAGTATATATAGGGCAGATTTCTTACTGCCTAGGTTTAATGGGAGCAATCAATCTTTGGGCCTTGGGTTATTAGAGAACCCATATGGCCTGGACCACAATCCAGCCCATTAACCAACATAATGCACTATCCGTTTCAGACTGATTATAGGCCTTATAGCCTGAAGCTTCAATTTCTGAAGTAGGTTTGGGATACTCACCTTTGGCCAAAAAAAAAAAAAAAAAAAAAAAAAAAAAAAAAAAAAAAAAAAAAAAAAAAAAAAAAAAAAAAATAATAATAATAATAATAATAATAATTTCAGAGTGGGGACAAGGGAAATTTGGCAGACTCATCTTTACTCCAATCTTGATTGCACATGTTTTATCTTAGACTCGTATATTAAACTCATATGGCCCTAAACCTGATTTTATATAATGGTTTGGTTTAGCTAATGTCATCGATCAATTATTTTACTCACAGAGTATCCAGACATTTGAACCCGATAATCCCCTGAATACAGGTTAGCCCATTGCCTGCTCCCCATGAACTAACGCTCAAGATGAGGTTGTCTGATGACAAATGGCACATAAGCCTGCGTGTAGGAAATAGATACGTGCCACATGAACAATGGGGCTCTTTGTGAAAACTGAAGAAGCGGCCATCATATAAAATGAACCCAGTAGGGTGTATTTAACAAGAAAAAGCAAACTTGATTAGAGGTACTTCACTTTTCTTTCCAAATGAAACAAAGCATTTTCCTCACGTAGTGAGAAAAAACGAACCAAGCAAAAAGAGGAGACTTTTAAGATAGATAACAAAGAGGTGCAGAAAAGATACTGGCATAGCTTTCCATTGATGCTTTGTGCTTCTCGCAATGGTAAACATGATTATGAGTATATCAAATCATGGATAACGAAGAGGTCCATGGCCGGTCTTGCCGTCTCTTGTAGATTGAGGCATAGTAGTTGTTAAGAGGATAACGAAGAGGTCCAGAAAAGATGTTTGCCGTCTAGCTCTTATGGGTCGATGGCAAATCTGCCCCACAAATTCCACTTGGTGGACCATAGCCAATGGACCATAGGCATGGAATTTTATATATGGAGTACAGAAGATCATGAATTTTCTCGAGTAATCTACACTCCTAATTGGTATAGTCATTCAAATCATCATGACAGTCTGAAGTGCATAATATAGAGAACATCATCAAAGAATTATGCTTCTAGAGACCATAAGGCTCACCCATATTTTATTTTAGAGCGTCTATGTCTGCAGCTGCAAGATGTCGAAAATTGAAAGTTCCACGCTCAGTCATATCTATTTCTTTCCTTTTTTTTCTAAAGAAAACAGGAACATTTTCTTGCTCTTCTAATCTTTCAATTTCAAATGCGAACGAATTTTCCCATAATTTGCGGATGCAATACTCTCCAACTGGTAGATCGACATAGACCTGTAACTCTTGAGAATGGGAAGCAATCATTTTCTTCGAATAATCTAAACTCGCAAATGGTATTGTTACTGGAATTGATATGAGGGTCTGATTTGGTTTATAGATATAAAGAATGAAATTTAAGTCAAGGTCCCGACTTATATTTTTCTTCACGTTAGGGATACCAAGAGATTATTAACAAGTACCCTTTCATAATGGTGCGGTTACGGCAACTCCTTTTAAGTGCTTGATGAAGAAAACAATAGGATAAATTACAATTAATAAAAGTGACAAAAATTGATTATCTCACAGACTCATGACGAGTTAAATATTTTCAATGACAAATGATTTACCCATGTTCTATTAATATCTCTATGGCAGAATGTGAGGCACTTATTGGGGTTCAGGTCCTCTCCAGTCAATTACTGTCCATTTCTCTTTTGTTTGCGGCTCACAATACACCAACTCATCATAAATCGATCTAATGGTCTAGAAGAGGATAGGTATGGATAGGCTTGGGCGATGCCAACCCCCTGAGGATGACGTGGTTAATTATATGCCGTTTGATCCAAATATGATGAGGTGCCACTATGTGAGTGGTACGTCACCAATAGGGTAATGGACAATAACAGACTGGGGAGGATACAGACAGGCTGGGGGCAATGCCAAGCCCTTGCGAGAAGGGCTTTATGGGGGTATATATCTTTATTGAATAGATCTAGTTAAAGACTTTGGACACTTATTATCAGGGACATCCATGGTAGATTAGTAGTGATAATTTTCATGCTACTAACATGACCTAACTGAATAAATTGATTAAAATGAAAGCCGATGACATAATAGTCTAGTGGCATTCTCTTTAATTTTTGACTTAGTGATCTCGAGTTTAAGCTTAAAAAAAAGCATTGATACTCGTTTATTGATATTAAAGCATGGTTAGAGATAAGGTAGGTTCCATCAATTTTCAAAAATAAAATAATAGTAATAATAATAATAAAATAGAGTGGAATCCAATTACCGACGCAAGGTTTAAGGACGTCATCACATTTGACAGTCTCAATTAAGAGTAAGTTTCTCTCCTCAAGGAGAATCCCCGCCCTTCTGCAATTGCAAGACTTGACTGATGATGATCTGTGGGAATAAGTTGAAAGAAGGTGACTTTGACTGTAATGGAGCACTCAATCAAACATTAAACTAATCGAAAAATCTTTTGACTCTTGGAAAGATAAACGTTTACGCGTGGAGCTGTTGTGGTCTTCAGTCTTTGGATTTTTCCTTTTATTCCATTCTTTAATTAACTCAGTTTTTGTGCCACAAGTAGTGTATCATCAAAGACATCAATGGAAGGCTATACCATTCTTCTTTTCTGCTCCTCCCTGTTTTCCATCTTAATAGTTTCCACAGCAACAGATACCATAACGATGTCTCAATCCATGAGAGATGGCGAGACCATAGTTTCAGCCGGTGGAGTTTTTGAGCTAGGATTTTTCAGCCCAGGTAATTCCACAAAACATTACTTGGGAATATGGTGCAGTAAAATGTCTACTAAGACAGCAGTATGGGTTGCCAACAGAGAAATCCCCCTTGCGGATTCATCAGGTGTTTTAAAGTTCACTGACCTGGGAATTCTTGTCCTTCTCAATCGACACAAGACCATCATTTGGTATTCCAATTCGTCAAGATCGGTGCCTAATCCTGTGGCACAAATTTTAGATTCGGGAAATTTTATTATGAGAGATGGAAACGACGATGACCCTGAAAACTTCCTGTGGCAGAGTTTCGACTACCCTGGCGATACCCTTTTACCAGGCATGAAATTTGGGAGGAATTTGATTACCGGCCTTCAATGGTACCTATCGTCATGGAAAAGCATGGATGATCCTTCTCATGGTAATTTCACTGCTCAGGTTGATCCCCGTGCGCTAGCACTCCCACAAATATTCATATGGAAGGGTTCGATTGAGCAATTTCGCGGTGGAGCGTGGAATGGCATCGAATTTGCTGGTATTCCAAGTTTAAGGCTGAATCCATTATACAAGATCAATGCCATTTCCAATCAGAAGGAGATATATTATTCTTATTTGCTTATCAACAGCACAGCTGTCACGAGGTTGGTGCTAAATCAGAATGGCGTTATGCAGCTGTACACAGCGACTGATCTAGCCCAAGGCTGGAAACTCACCTATCTGCACAGACAGATAAGTGTGATAGCTATGCTCTTTGTGGTGCATATGGTAGCTGTAACATTGACAACTCCCCAGAATGTCGGTGTCTAAAAGGATTTGAGCCAAAATCATTGAAAGATTGGGAGAGAGCTAATTACTCGAATGGGTGTGGTCGAAGAATAATGTTGGATTGCAAAAGCCGAGATGGGTTTATGAAGTACTCAAGTGTTAAAGTACTAGATACACGGAATTCTTGGTTTAATGAGAGCATGAGCCTTGAGGAATGCAAGATGGTGTGCTTGAGGAATTGTTCTTGTGTGGCTTATGCAAATATGTATAAAAGTGAAGGAGGAAGTGGGTATTGCTTTGGTTTGGCGACCTATTGGACATTAGGGTTTTCATGGAAAATGGGCAGGATTTATACGTGAGGGTGGCTTCCTCTGAACTGGGTATGAATTTATCTCCTAAGCTAGGGAAATGTGTGATTTATGTTCTAGTGTGAAAAATATGTATGTTCTCGTGTTCTCGTGTTTTCGTTTTTTTATTTTTTATTTAATTGAAAACTATTTGTTCTCATTAATTGTTGAAAAGTCGTAGGAATCAAATTAATTGCCAATCTTTCCAAGTTTGTAAATGCTACATATATCATCTCTTCGAAGTCCCAATTTTTCTAACTCTCTCACATGGAATGGGAGTAGGCCCCACTTCTTTGTGAGAGCGTTGAGTTCATTGGATCTTAATGGAGTTGGGGTATGTAGTGTTCCTCTTCCAAGTTTTCAAATCAACAACAATTGATGATGGTGTGAAAGCCACAATACCAAGCCACAAACCAGTAAGCCACTGAGGTTAGCCTAGGGCTGCAACTTGGGTGGGTTGTGCCTGGCCAACCCGGTCAATGGATAAGCTTGGCAATGGTTTTCCATGCATTAGGTTGGGCTTGGGCTAGAAAATCCTAACCCGATGTTAATTCAGGTTAGGTTTGGGCAAAGGGGTCAGTCAACCTAAACCCAACTTGAGCTGGACCTATATAATATATAAAGTTTAAAATACATTTTCAAATATTGAATAATTGCTTTTAACATGGTTGCTTATATACTCAATCATATATGTGTTAATGTTTTGAATTCTTTTAAGTGTTGTTCAATTATTTTGATGCTTTCATCTTTATTTACATAATTTTTTTTGGTGAAAAATTATTTTTTGAATTGACATGAATTCTATGAGAATTTGGATGATTGAGATTTGTGTGCATATACAATGATACATACATTTTTATTCAAATGGTTTCTAAAGTTTTATTTTTTAAAGAAGGTTTTCTAAAAATAAAAAATAAAAAAGAAATAAGTCAACCTGCTCAACCTGTCTTAAACCCGTTCAACGTGTGCCCAACGCGAGTCTGCCTACTCCAAGCACGGGTTAAGCTTGGGTTAGGGAACTTCAACTTGAAGAACGGGTTGAGCTAGGACTTAGTTGAGGGTTTCATACTTAGGGTTGAGCTTGTGATGACCTCTTAACTCGCCCAACTTGCCCAAGTCGCAGCTCGTTAGCATAGTGGTGAGAGTGGGTCAGGTAAAAGATATGAGTAGGATAGATTAAGAATTCGAACCCTTCCCATTGTACCCAAAAAAATAATAATAATAATTAAAAAAAAATGGGGCAGCCCCTTGAAAAGAAGACTTTTCCACTTTTCACACTGGGTGAGCTTAGATCATGTAATTTGTAGCATGGGCCAATTTTAGCTCATCTCAAGTCTAGCCCATGTACACCCCTACATGGCACAGGGCGTCACACCACAACCAATGGGGCACTCCCTTGAAAAGGAGACTTTTCCACTTTTCACTCACTGGGTGGGCCAAAATCATGTAATTTGTAGGATGGGCCAACTTTAGCTCATCGCAAGTCTAGCCCATGTGCACCCCTACAGGCCTACATGGCACAGGACATGGTTAAATTGTTTCACAAAATTCTCAACTAAAATCCATCGTGGGATGTTCTTTCTTTTGTTTTCAAACTTTATTGAAGCATTTTAAATATTAGACCAGGTAAGAAAGAGGAACTTTGAACACCAAAGTAGCAGGAAAATTGTTGGCTCCATCACATTTTTCTTGGCATTTTTTGGTATATTTAAAACTGAGTAAAGTATTTTTTTTTATTAATTATTATTTATTTTAAAGATGATGGCACCTTTCCCCCTATATCAATGCCATTTCTATTTATGTATTTATTTTCTAATGTTCATTGAGTTTTACCCGTTTTCACCTTATCCTATATACCATTTTTGTTTTTGTTTTTTCTTTTTCGCAAGAAATTGCCCCTATAATTTTAAATGATGGCACTATACCTCCTTCCATACAAGAAAGATGTGAAATCAATGATAAGCAACCAATAGAGGTCTAATCGAAGGGGGCAAAGCGTAATTTTCAAACCATTTGTAGCAGAGAAACTCGAAGGGGGTAAAGTGAAATTTTCCCTAGAATAAATGTGCTTAGAAGGCTTTCCGCTCATATAATTGTGCTATCAACAATCCTCAAAGTACACTACAAACAGTAGGAATTTCTAAATTTTTATTTTTTTATTTTCCGTTTAATTTCTGTCTTTTATTTTCTGCAATTAATTTCTTCACCTTTAGGGGGTAAAGTGAAATTTCCAGTTGACTCGACCGGCATGAAAAGAGCCGGGAAGAAAAGAGAGAGAATCATAATCAGCTTGGTATCATTAGCAGGAATGCTTCTCTTAGGCTTGGGCCTGACTTTGTACGTTTGGAAGAAGAAGTTAAGCAGCCAAGGTAAACCAAATTAAGTAGTCACATGAATAATGCTAAAGTCATTCATGTGCTTTTATACTCTACAAATTAGTAGGGGAATCAATCCGGCCCAGCCGCATGACTTAATGGACTTGATAGTCCAAAATGGGAGGAAAAAAAACCAACAAACGAAAGATTTATGTAGCCAACCCGGAAGATTATGAATTTACTAGGTTAAGTTGAGTTTGGTGATTTTAGCCTTCTGTCATGCAACCTTCTTCATTTTTTTTTTTTTTTTTGATGACAAGGATATCATTGGGACAAACCCCTACCCCACATAAGACTACACATCCCATAAGAACCAAGTAAATACAAAGTTTATTAAAACCATAAAACCTTGTGTGGGCGACCAGTGTAACCCAATTAAAATGGGAAGCATTGTAGGAGAGCGTAATGACTAATGAGAAAGGAGAACAATTAAATTTTATAAGCACGTACTATGTAGCATTTGGGAATCTATGGAGGAGCCCAACTTGAGGAAGTTGCCATTCATGCATGAATTAGACTTCCCTCAATGTTCTAGACAATATGTATTTCATGTTTCCTTTATATTATTTCTTTTTAATTACTTTGTTGCAGGGAAAAGGGGGCGTAATTTAGGAAAAGGTTACACCACTGATGATCTAGAGTTACCATTATTTGACTTGGCTACAGTAACTAATGCCACCAATAAATTCTCAATTAACAATAAGCTTGGAGAGGGCGGTTTTGGACCTGTTTACAAGGTAAATGCTTTGATAAACCACCATTTCATTTTTCGTGTTAGTAGGTATGCAGGGGCGAAGTCAGGATACTACCTCAAGTGAGGCGACTTATTACGTTTTACTAATCACTTTTCAACTTAATATGGTATAAAGGATATTGTTTGTCAACTTATCACAAATTGACTGTATTTGTACTTCAAAATGACTAGTAGTTTCTTTTATTTGGTATTAAGTGATGAAATGATCATTAAATTAAAGAGCAAAATATTAAGATTTTTTTTTTCTAATTTTTTTAATTTTTTGCAATTTTCTGGTGTGGCATTCGCCCCACCTGCTAGCATTCTAGCTTCACCCCTGTGGGCATGCATGGTCAAGGGTAGAGTTACCCATGGGGTAGCCTAGGCTATAACCAAGGCTAAGTAGCACCAAATTTATTATATATATATATATATATATATATATATATATATGAGGACTACGCTTTGCCCTTTAGCTTAGTAAAGATTTTGCCTTGGCCCAGTACTCTAACTTTGGGTTTTACCCTAATCCAAGGTAATTTCAAATTCACTCACTGTGCATGGTACAAGCTCTAGGTACTGGAGTAATTATTTGTACCGATAGTTTTCAATAACTCGTTTTCCATTAAATGCTTCAACAAATAACATAGAACTCATGTTATCTTCCTTTTAAGAAAGGTGACAACCCTTTTGTAGATGTAATACTTGCTAACTGAAAAGGTGTGTGACATTTTACAGTTTTTCTCAACTTTCAACCAAAATTTTAGGCTTCATAGAAGAAACATGGTCTTCAGGGTAATATGTACGTAGTGATGATTTTCAGGGTGTGTTGGAAGATGGAAAAGAAATAGCAGTAAAAAGGCTTTCAAAGAATTCTAGACAAGGACTCCACGAGTTCAAGAACGAAGTTATACACATTGCCAAGCTTCAACTCCGAAATTTGGTGAAGCTTCTAGGGTTTTGCATTGATGTAGATGAAACGATGTTGATCTACGAATTCATGCCAAACAAAAGCTTGGACTTCTTTATTTTTGGTATGACTCTCTCTCTCTCCCTCTCTCTCTCTCTCTCTCTTCCTTTCTCTCTCTCTGAATTCTTTCACATTCAGTTCAACTAGTTTAAACGCATAATTGTTGTGTTTGTCATTTTACAAGCTTTATTTATTTATTTATTTATTTTACTTAATGAGATTGATGTTTGGCCAAACCTTAGGTAAGTTTAAGTTAACAAGATCCCATAGTGAATCATAAATCCAGGACAAGGGCCAACTCTAGCCATTACCTATTGATGCCCAATTCAGTGGGTGTCTCCAAGGGATGACTTTGATTCCTTTGTCATTCGTGTTGCCACATAATTTCTTTTCCATGGTTCAATTAGAGCTCGAGTAATAGAATCATTTTCCTTTTTTACTCAAGAATATGTTTAAATAGTTGCTAAACGGAATTACTTGGGTGAAAAATTGCATAGATCAAAGGCAAAGCATGCTACTCGATTGGCCTAAGCGCTTTCACATCATCAATGGAATTGCTCAGGGACTCCTTTATCTTCATCGAGATTCAAGACTAAAGATAATCCATAGAGATCTCAAAGCAGGAAACATTTTACTAGATAATGAGATGAATCCAAAAATATCAGACTTTGGCTTGGCTAGAAGTTTTTGTGGAAATGAAACCGAGGCTAACACAAATAAAGTCGTTGGGACATAGTAAGTATCTTTAGAATGTTAGTTTTAATCTAATTTATTTTCTTGTCAATGGTTTCATTGCTCAATCAATGGTTTCATGTAGTGGTTATATGTCGCCTAAGTACGCAATTGATGGGCTCTACTCAATAAAATCTGATGTTTTTAGCTTTGGTGTTGTGTTACTAGAGATAGTGAGTGGAAAGAAAAATAGAGGTTTCCATCATCCAGACCACCATGTTAACCTTATTGGGCACGTAAGTATTTTGACCAATGTTTGCTTACTTCTTTATGTCAAAATTACTATTGATCAATTCTAAATTATTTAGGCTTGGAAACTACATATAGAAGGTAGGTCCTTGGAACTTATTGATGCATCAATACGGGATGACCCACACAATTTGTCTGAAATGTTGCGATCAATCTATGTTGGTCTATTATGCGTGCAACACTATCTGCAGGATAGGCCTAGCATGTCCTCAGTGGTTTTAATGTTGGGTGGAGAGGGTGTATTGCCTCAGCCTAAACAACCTGGTTTTTACATTGGAAGGACTTTAGTTGACGGAAATTCTTCATCAAGTGTGTGTGAACTGTGTTCAGCCAATGAAATAACCATTACAGAATTAGAGGCTTGATAAAAGACATTTAATGTCAATTTTTTGTATGTCTCTAAACCTTTCATTTGTTTATTTTCAAAATAAAAACTGTTCTCATTGTTTGAGGCTATTTATCAATTTTGAGTGGGTGTTATTTGTTGGGGATACATGTACTAGTTTCCCTTTTTGTATGAGCATTTTGTGTTAAATTTTTTTGTTGGAGATGCATTATTTTCCCCTTCTTGTATTAAACTAGATACGGGCACACGTGCGTTGCACATGAATATTATTTAAATAAAAAATTTTATAAATTCTCTATATATATATATATATAGATAGAACATGAAAATCTAATTATTTGTTACTTTTGTGTTGATTTAACTTATTAGAATAAACTCTCAACACAATAGGTCAAAATTCCTTCAATTGTTAGGAGTTATGGAAGGAATAAGAAGTTAGTTAGAACACATGCATAGTAGTAGAGGCTGTATAGAATTTATGAAGTGAACATAAATTGTGTTATCTTTTTTCCTTCTTTTTTGCTAGAAAATAAACATTTTTAATTGGTTAAATATAAAACATTCTTAATTGGTTAAATATGGGAAGCAAATAAATATTTAAAATTTAAAATAAGGATGTAATGGTCAATCAAAAGTGTTTCTAAAGTATAAACTTTTATAGGTAGTATAGATATAGTATAATTTAATATGTGATACAAGAGCATCTTTAAGGGAGGTAGCAAAAAAAAAAAAAAAAAAGGTAACAAATCTGTCTTTTGCTACCTTACGTGGGCTGTGACAATTTGCTACTTCAATTTGAGATGTGCATTCCAAAGGGAAGTAGCAAACATATTTATTTTATTTTTATTTTCTATATTTTATATTTTTGATGTTTTTAAATATCATTTAATTTATTTTTTTAATAAGTGAAATTGATCCCTCATAATATAGTTTTTCTTACTTTTTCTATAAAAAAATTCTCAATTTTATTTTTATATGGCATCATCATCTACATTTTTTTTTTTGTTCACTTAGAGGTTGAAAAGAGAGTGGAGATCGAGATTTTTATTTTATTTTTTTCCTTTTTCTTTTGCCCCCTCCCTTCCCATCAACAACCAAATTCAAGCAAAATAATAATAATAATAATAATAATTATCATATACATATATAACCCATTCCAACAATTTCCACATTACAATCAAAACACATTCAACGGTTTTCCTAGTCTACCCAAAATCTTCGAAAACAACCACCCCCAATCACAAACAAATTCAGCATTATATGAATTCTCACCAAATTTCAAGAAATACATAATAAAAGTATAAAACACTCACGCAACAGCCCATTGAGATTCGGTATCATCTCTATGTATTATCTCCATAATGTGGATATTTGGTTTGTGACTAAGCTGGGAAGTAGGTGTGCCTCTAACAAGCCATTCTCGTTTGCTAGAGAATGAGAGGAAGAGGGAGATACGAAGTCAACGTGTTTTAGGATAATATGTATAGTATTAAATGGAGTACTTGATTTAGGGTTTCTTTTGAATTCCTATTTGTGTTTTATATATTAAGGTATGTGTTTTAGAATATATTAAGATATGTGTTTTAGAATTATAGTTTCCATATTGCTATATTTCCTATATATGCAGAAGGGTGGGTAGTTGTGTATTTAAAAATTAAAATCAGGGTATATTAGTCAATCAAAAGTTTTTCTTACATTCATCTTTTTATAGGTAGTATAGATTTTGTCTCGCCTCCAATCCCATATTCGTTCAAGTTTGTTAGCGTTATTCCTCCAACAGAGCACCAACATATTCGATTTTCCTCTTTTTGCCATATATAACCAACTGTATGCCATTCACTAGCCCAACTTAAATTACCATTGGGAAGCATTTAATGAGCCATGTGCTCGTGTAATCCCTCTGTTTCACACATGATAAGTAATTACGGGTGACCCATTGTTGGTTTTAGACCAATCGTGTGTCGGCAAACCTTTTGTTGCAAGATATTGGAAGTTGGAATTTCCACATTCGGACATATATATACAGCGATCTAATTTCTTTCTTAAAGAAAACAGGAACACGTACCATATGGTAAGTCAGTCACAAGTTGGGAGTTTCTAAGCGTGACCCACAAAAGACCCCTGATTCGTTTGTTTCTTGTGGGAATTACTAGTTTGCCGTATAGCTCTCATGGGTTGATGGCAAATCTGCCCGACAAATGCCAATGGGTGGACCATAGGCATGGAACTTTATCTATCTATCTATCTATCTATCTATATATATATATATATATATATATATATGTGGAGTGTGGAAGATCATGAATTTTCTCTTGAGTAATCTACACTCCTAATTGGTATAAATCAATTAGTCATTCAAATCACCATGACAGTTTGAAGTGCATAACTTAGAGAACATCATCAAAGAATTATTAGACCATATTAAGGCTTACCCATATTTCATTTTTAGATCACATTAAGGTTATATTTGTATAGTTGGAATAGAATGGGATGGATGAGAACGAAATCTGATTCTATGCTTGAAGTAGTTTGGAATGGAGAAAAATTTGAAATGACTGTCCAAACATGTTGTTTGATTCCATTCCCATTTAAATTATTTCATCCAAACTCGTTATTTATAATGAATTGGAATGTAATTCCATTTCATATAAACAAACATGGCCTTAAGGTCATACCTATATTCCCCCCTCCAAAAGAAAACAAGAGGCAGTTTTGGTTAGGAACATTTTCTTGCTCTTCTAATCTTTCGATTTCAAATGCCAATGAATTTTCCCATAAATTGCGTATGCAATACTTTCCGACTGGTAAAGATCGACATAGACCTGGAAGTCCAAAACTCTTGGGAATGGGAAGGAATCATTTTCTTTGAATAATCTAAGTTTGCAAATATTATTGTTATATATGAACCCTTTTACCTAGTGATGGAGTGGAATTTGGGCAATGCCAACCCTTGCGGCAAGGACTTTATGGGTATATATCTTTACGGTTATGTCCCATCAGTACATGTTGATATAAGTTATATCTGATCAGCACCATGCACTGGGGGTTGTACCCCTTGCATTGGTCTGCTGTACCTCATATTCCACTAATGCACAAGGTATAACTTTCAATGTGGGTGTTGATATAAGTTACATCAGCACGTGCATACCTGATCATCATCCTATATCTTTATTTAATAGCTATTGTGGAAGACTTTGGATGCTTATTATCAAGGCTGATGATTTTCTTGCTACTATTATGACCCAGTTGATTAAAATGGATGCATATTGACATGATAGTTTAATGACATTCTCCTTACTTGTTGACTGAGTGATTTCTAAGTTCAAACTTAAGGAGAAGCATTCATACACTCATTTAAGGTTGGTTTTGAGTTTTTTGGAGCCCTAGGTAAACTTGTCAATGGATCCGATTTTAATTTGAATATGATCCGATAATTAGGATATGGTATGAGAAGTGTGATCCGGTAATCCATTAATAATCTGAATTTGATAATCTGTTAGTTAACAAATCAAATATGGATATTACCTAATCCATTCTGATAAAAATTTGATCTAACAAATTAAATAATATATTCCTTTCGTCCCACAAAGATAACCCAAGTTTGACAAAACACGTAGTTTAAGAAAAATCATCATTGCATTGACTTATGCCTTTTTAAACTCTATTTTTCTAAAAGTACCCTCCTTTACTTATTATGGGTTTTATGTTGAAACTTGAAAGTAATTATTGAACTAACAAAGGATAGTATAAGAAAGTTCATAAAATTTATGATTTGACTTTTAAAAGTTGACAAACATTTTGGAACAAAAAGACTACCAAAAATGGTCTATCTTTGTAGGACGGAGGGAGTGTATTTTATTAATTATTAGTTTACCGCATAATCTATGGTTCTTGTGAATATTATATAGTAAAAATGTTGAAATTTATTTTTAAATTAAAAATATGTTTCTTATGATTATAATTTTTTTTAAAACTTCTACTTTTTTCCTCTTAAAATTCATGCTAGGTTTTTGTTAGTTATACATTTTGTAAGATAATTAGATTGGATTGGATTTTCGGATTGGACATCCAAAAGTAACAAATTCAGATGTGGATTTACATTTTATCAGGTTAGATGAAATTCAGATATAGATCCGGCTAAAATCCAATCCGTTGATAGGTCTAGTTCTAGGCAAACTCTTAAAATGGGTCTTCATGCATACTCAAATTTTTTTTCCTAGTACTAACATAAAGTTTGTTTCCACATGCTACTGATTTTAATTTCTTAATATTTTAGAAAAATATAAAAGGTTTTTAAGAAAATTGATCGAGTAATTCATTAGAAAACATTATTTTGAACAACTTAGTAGAATAATTTTTTTTCAAAATCTTTCGTTTAAGTAGACTTTTTGGCCAAAAACTAAACAGACACGGTAAATGATAAAAAAAATCCACTTAAACGATAAATTTTGAAAAAACTTTCTTCTACAAAATTGTTCAAAATGATATTTTCTAGTGAATTAGGTAACAAAGTTTCACAAAAACCTTTTATATTTTTAGTAAAACGTTGATAAATAAAAATTTATGGGGTATGCAAATAAAATTAAAGGGTTGCAATAACCATTCTCTTTCCAAAAAAGAAAACAATCTGCAAGGTTAGTCCCCAAATAAGGTTCTCATTTTTTACCCAAAATATGAGGCCTCAGGTGGCCACCTTGCTCGCCTGCCCTTGAACTGACCTGCACTCATTTTTTGATATTAAAGTGTGATGTGATTAGAGATAAGGTTGCTAGAAAAAAGGTAAAAAAAAAAAAAAAAAAAAAAAGGACAAAGGAAAGAAGAATCCAATTGCAGACGCAAAGTGTAAGGGCGTCATCACATTTCGTAGTCTGAATGAAGACTCAAGAGTAAGTTTTTCTCCTCAAGGAGAATCTCCGCCTTTCTTCAATTGCAAGACTTGACTGATGATTGTCTGTGAGAGTATGATGAAAGAAGGTGACTTTTGACTGTAATGGAGCACTCAATCAAACATCAGACTAATCCAAAACCCTTTTCACTCTTGGAAGAAAAACGTTTAACGCGTGGAACTGTTGCGGTCTTCATTCTTTGGGTTTTTTTTTTTTTTTTTTTTTTTCTTTTTATCCCATTCTTTAATTAACTCAGTTTTAGTGCCACAATTAGTGCATCATCAAACACATCAATGGAAGGCTATACCATTCTTCTTTTGTTCTCCTCTCTGTTTTCCATCTTAATAATTTCCACAGCAACAGACACCATGACTGTGTCTCAATCCATGAGAGACGGCGAGTCCATAGTTTCAGCCGGTGGAATCTTTGAGTTAGGATTTTTCAGCCCAGGTAATTCCACGAAACGATACTTGGGAATATGGTGCAGTCAAATGTCTACTAAGACAGCAGTCTGGGTTGCCAACAGAGAAACCCCCCTCAACGATTCATCAGGTGTTTTAGAGTTCACCAACCAGGGAATTCTGGTCCTTCTCAATCAAAACAAGACCATCATTTGGTCTTCCAATTTATCAAGATTGGTGCCTGATCCTGTCGCACAAATTTTAGATTCGGGAAATTTTGTAATTATGAGAGATGGAAACCACGATGACCCAGAAGACTTCCTGTGGCAGAGTTTCGACTACCCTGGCGATACCCTTTTAGCAGGCATGAAATGGGGGAGGAATTTGATTACCGGCCTTCAATGGTACCTATCGTCATGGAAGAGCATGGATGATCCTTCTCATGGTAATTTCACTGCTCAGGTTGATCCCCGTGCGCTAGCACTCCCACAAATATTCATATGGAAGGGTTCGATTGAGCAATTTCGCGGTGGAGCGTGGAATGGCATTGAATTCACTGGTATTCCAAGTTTAAGGCTGAACCCATTATACAAGATCAATGCCATTTCTAATCAGAAGGAGGTGTACTATTCTTATGTGCTTATCAACAGCTCAATTTTCACCAGGTTGGTGTTAAATCAGAATGGCGACATGCAGCTGTACATAGCGACTGATCTAGCCCAAGGCTGGAAACTCTACATATCTGCACAGACAGATAAGTGTGATAGCTATGCTCTTTGTGGTGCAAATGGTAACTGTAACATTGACAACTCCCCAGAGTGTGGGTGTCTGAATGGATTTGTGCCAAAATCCTTGAAAGACTGGGATAGAGCCAATTACTCGAATGGGTGTGTTCAAAGAACAGCATTGGATTGCAAAAGCAGAGATAGGTTTATTAAGTACTCTGGTGTCAAGGTGCCAGATACACAGAATTCTTGGTTCAATGAGAGCATGAGCCTTGAGGAATGCAAGATGGTGTGCTTGAGGAACTGCTCTTGTATGGCTTACGCAAATATGTATAAAAGTGAAGGAGGAAGGGGGTGCTTGCTTTGGTTTGGCAACCTGTTGGACATTAGGGTGCTCATTGATTATGGGCAAGACTTATACGTGAGGGTGGCTTCCTCTGAAGGTATGGATTTATCTCCTAAACTAGCTAGGGAAATGTGTGTTTTATGTTCTAGTGAGAAAAATACATATCTTCTTGCATTTTTGTTTTTGTTTTTTAAGTTTTTTTTATTTAATCGAAAAATATTTGTTCTCATTGATTGTTGAGCTAGAAGTCGTAGAAATCAAGTTGCGAATCCTTCCAAGTTCGTAAATGCTACACATATAATCTCTTCCAAGCCTCAATTTTTCGAACTCCTCCACATGAAATGGGTTCGTAAGGTGTTTATGAGATGTTACCCAAATGAGAGTGAACCCCACCTCCATGTGAGAGAATTGAGTTCATTGGATCTTAAAAAAGTTGGGGTATGTAGCGTTCCTCTTCCAACTTCCAAGTTTTCAAATCAACAACCATTGATGATAGGTGTGAAAGCCATAACACCACAACAAACGGGGCACCCCCTTGAAAAGGATAGTTTTCTACTTTTCACTCGTTGGGTGGGCTTGGATCATGGAATTTGTAGGGTGTGCCAACCTTAGCTCATCTCAAGTGTAGCCCATACCTACATGGGCTACACTTGAGATGAGCAGTCGTTAAGTTGTTCCACCAAATTCTCAACTAAAATCCATCTTGGGATGTTCTTTTATCTTGTTCTCGATCTTTACTTGGCCTGAAGCAATTTAAATATTAAACCATGTAAGAAAGCTAGAGGAACTTTGAACACTAAAATAGCTGAAAATTTTTTGGCTCCACCACATTTTTCTTAGCATTTTTTTTGGTTTCTTTAAAATTGACTTTTAGTTTAGTTTATTTTTTGTTTGATGCACCTCAAATACTAGATATGGGCACACCGGCATTGCATGTGAATAATATTTAAATAATAAAAGATATATGAAAATTCATAAATTCTCAGATATGTATATATATTAATATAGAATATGGAAATACAATTATTTGTAACTTTTTGTTGAAAACATATATCCCGTTTTAAAAACATGTACATATTATATTATGTTTTTAATATATATGAATATATCTCATTTAGGTCATTAGAATGGTTGTCCAACACAATAATTCAAACTTCCTTCATTGGTTAGGAGTCATGGTAAGAATAGAAAGTTAGATAAGAAACATGCATAGTAATGGAGGTTGTGTAGAATTCATGAAAGGTAACATTCTTACTTGTTTAATTAAACATGAGGGGCAAATAAGTATTTACAATTTAAAATAAGGGTGTAATGGTCAATCAAAAGTTTTTCTGAGATACAAACTTTTATAGGTAGTATAGGTAGATTAACGTGTGTAAGTTACTAGGGCTAGCCTAGTGGTGAGGAAAGGTGGAATAAAGGCTATGAGTAGGATAGGTTAGGTTAGGAGTTCGAATCCCTTCAATTGTACCCAAAAAAAAAAAAAAAAAAAAAGAGTAAATAAAATATCAACCTGTGTAAGAAAGAGCAACTGTGATGAAATCAATGGCAACATAAGATTACATGAGGCACCTTCTCCTCTATATCAATGCCTTTTTTTTTTTTTTTTTTTTTTTTTTCTTCTTCTAACGTTCATTGAGTTTTACCTGTTTTCACCTTATCCCCTATACCCTTTTTTTTTTTTTTTTTTTTGGCTAGATATTGCCCATATAATTTTAGATTATTGCACTGTACCTCCTTCCATATAAGAAAGAGGAGTGAAATAAATGCCAAGCAACTGATGGAGGTCTAACTGAAGGGGGCAAAGTGATATATTCAAAGTATTGTCCCATTGTAGGGTAAAGTGAAAACAGACCAAACTCGAAGGGGGGAAAGTGTAATTTTCCCTATAATAAATTTGATTAGAAGGCTTTCCTCTCATATAATTGTGCTATCAACCATCCTCAAAGTATACTATAAAGAGCAGAAATTCCATTGTTTTTGTTTTTTTTTTTTTTTTGGCCATCTAATTTCTGTTTTTTTTTTTTTTTTTTTTTTTTTTTTTGCAATTAATTTCTTCACATTTAGGTCACGTTGGCTCGACTGGCATGAAAAGAGAGAGGATCATGATTATTAGCTTGGTATCATTTGCAGGAATGCTTCTCTTAGGCTTGGGCCTGAGTTTGTACGTTTGGAAGAAGTTAAATAGTCAAGGTAAACCAATTTAAGTAGTCATATTATGGTAAAGTATGTCCTTTCATACTCTACAAATTAGTAAGGGAATCAATCCGGCTCTGCCGCATGACTTAATGGACTTGATAGACCTGAATGGAATATAAGAAAAAAAAGGAAAAAAAAAATATTTATGTAGCCAACCCCATTTGGTTAAGATTATGAATTATTTAGTTCAGTTAGGTGATTCTAGCCTTCTGTGATATACCATTTTTTTTTTTTTTTTTTTTCATAATGATGAAAAAATTTATTGGGCAAACCCTAGACCCATATAAGACCCTACAACCCATATGGACCAAGTAAGTCCAAAACCCATAAAAATTATGAGAGTTTGTGTGGGTGGCCAGTGTAACCCAGTTAAAATAGGAGGCACTAATTTTATTAGCAGGTACTGTGTAGCAATTGCAAATCTATGGAGAAGCCCAACTTCTGGAAGTTGCCATTCATGCATGAATTAGACTTCCCTCAATGTTCTAGAGCATATGTATTTCATGTTTCCTTTATATTATCTCTATTTAATTACTTTGTTGCAGGGAAAAGGGGGCATAATTTAGGGAAAGGTTACACCACTGAAGATCTAGAGTTACCATTATTTGACTTGGCTACAATAACTAATGCCACTAATAACTTCGCAATTAACAATAAGCTTGGAGAGGGCGGTTTTGGACCTGTTTACAAGGTAAATGCTTTGATTAACTACCATTCCATTTTTTGTGTAAGTGGGTATACAAGGGTGAAGCCAAAAAACTACCTCAGGTGAGGCGATTTATTGCTTTTTAGTGATCACTTTTCAACTTAATACCATATAAAGGATATTGTTTGTCATCACAAATTGACTCTATATGTACTTCAAAATGACTACTAGTTTCCTTTATTTGGTAATAAGTTGTGAAATGATCATTAAAAGAGCAAAATATTAAGAATTTTTTTTTTCTTTTATAAAATTTTCTGGTGGGGCATTTGCCCCACCTGCTAAAATTCTAGCTTCGCCCTGTGGGCATGCATGGTCAAGGGTAGAGTTACCCATGGGCTAGCCCAAACTATAACCAAGGGCACCAAATTTATTTATTTTATTTATTTTTCTTTTCTTTTTTTATCTATTTTTATTTTTATATATGAGGAGTAGGCTTTGCCCTTTAGTTCAGTAAAGATTTTGCCTTTGACCAGGACTTTAACCTTGGGTTTTACCCTAATCCAAGGTAATTTCAAATCCTGACTCTGTCACTCACTGTGCATGGTACAAGCTCTAGGTACCAAAGTCGGTATTTGTACCCATAGTTTTCAATAACTCGTTTTCCATTAAATGTTTCAACAAATAACATAGAACTCATGTTATCTTTTCCTTTTAAGAAAGGTGACGACTCTTTTGTAGATGTAATTCTTGCTAACTGAAAAGGTGTGACATTTTACAGTTTTGCTCAACTTTCAACCAAATTTTTAGCCTTTATAGAAGAAACAAAGTCGTTTGGGTAATATGTACTGATTTTCAGGGTGTGTTGGAAGATGGAAAAGAAATAGCAGTGAAAAGGCTTTCAAAGAATTCTAGACAAGGACTCCACGAGTTCAAGAACGAAGTTATACACATTGCCAAGCTTCAACACCGAAATTTAGTGAAGCTTCTAGGGTTTTGCATTGACGTAGATGAAACGATGTTGATCTATGAATTCATGCCGAACAAAAGCTTGGACGTCTTTATTTTTGGTATGACTCTCTCTTTCCCTCTCTCTCGCTCTTTGAATTCTTGAACATTCAGTCCAACTAGTTTAAATGCACAATCGTTGTGTTTGTCATTGTACAAGCTCATATATATATATATATATATATATATATATATATATATTTTACTTAATGAGATTGATGTTTGGCCAAACCATAGGTAAGTTTACATTAACAAGATCCCGTAGTGAATCATAAATCAAGGACAAGGGTCAACTCTACTTATTACCTATTGATGCCCAATTTAGTGGGTGTCTCGAAGGGATGACTTTGATTCCTTTTTCATTCTTGTTGCCACATAATTTCATTTCTATGGTTCAATTAGGGCTCGAATAATAGAATCATTTTCGGTTTTTTTTTTTATTCAAGAATATGTTTAAATAGTTGTTGAATGGAATTACTTGGACAAAAAATTGCATAGATCAAATGCAAAGCATGCTACTTGATTGGCCAAAGCGCTTTCACATCGTCAATGGAATTGCTCAGGACTCCTTTATCTTCACCGAGATTCAAGACTAAGGATAATCCATAGAGATCTCAAAGCAGGAAACATTTTACTAGATAATGAGATGAATCCAAAAATATCAGACTTTGGCTTGGCTAGAAGTTTTTGTGGAAATGAAACGGAGGCTAACACAAATAAAGTCGTTGGGACGTAGTAAGTATCTTTAGAATGTTAGTTTTAGTCTAATTTATTTTCTTGTCAATGTGTTCATTGCTCAGTGGTTTCATGTAGTGGTTATATGTCTCCGGAGTACGCAGCTGATGGATTCTACTCAATAAAATCTGATGTCTTTAGCTTTGGTGTTGTGTTACTAGAGATAGTGAGTGGAAAGAAAAATAGAGGTTTCCATCATCCAGACCACCATGTTAACCTTATTGGGCATGTAAGTATTTTGACCATTGTTTGCTCACTTCTTTATGTCAAAATTACTATTGATCAATCCTAAATTATTTAGGCATGGAAACTACATATAGAAGGTAGGTCCTTGGAACTTATAGATGCATCAATACGGGACAACTCACACAATTTGTCTGAAGTGTTGCGATCAATCCATGTTGGTCTATTATGTGTGCAATGCTATCCGGAGGATAGGCCTAGCATGTCCTCAGTGGTTTTAATGTTGGGTGGAGAGGGTGCATTGCCTCAGCCTAAACAACCTGGTTTTTACATTGAAAGGACTCTGGTTGAAGGAAATTCTTCATCAAGTGTGTGTGAACTATGTTCAGCCAATGAAATCACCATTACACAATTAGAGGCTCGATAAAAGACATTTAATGCATGTAATTTTTTGTATGTCTCCAAACCTTTCATTTGTTTATTTTCAAAATAAAAACCGTTCTCATTGTTTGAGGCTATTTATCAATTTTGAGTGGGTGTTATTTGTTGGGGATACATGTACTCGTTTCCCTTTTTGTAAGAGTACTTTGTGTGAAATTTTTTGTTGGAGATGTATTATTTTCCCCTTCTTGTATTAAATTTTATCTCACCTCCAATCCCATATTCGTTCAATTTTGTTAGCGTTATTCCTCCAACAGAGCACCAACATATTCGATTTTCCTCTTTTTGCCATATTTAACCAAATGTATGCCATTCACTAGCCCAGCTTAAATTACCATTGGAAAGCATTTGATGAGCCATGTGCTCGTGTAATCCCTCTGTTTCACACGTGCTAAGTAATAACGGGTGACCCATTGTTGGTTTTAGACCAATCGAGTGTCGGCAAACCTTTTGTTGCAAGATATTGGAAGTTGGAATTTTCACGTTCAGACATATACAGCGATCTAATTTCTTTCTTAAAGAAAACAGGTACACGTACCATATGGTAAGTCAGTCACAAGTTGTGAGTTTCTAAGCGTGACCCACGAAAGACCCCTGATTCGTCTGTTTCTTGTTGGAATTACTATGTTTGCCGTATAGCTCTCATGGGTTGATGGCAAATCTGCCCGACAAATGCCAATGGGTGGACCATAGGCATGGAACTTTATATATATATATATGGAGTGTGGAAGATCATGAATTTTCTATTGAGTGATCTACATTCCTAATTGGTATAAATCAACTAGTCATTCAAATCACCATGACAGTTTGAAGTGCGTAACTTAGAGAATATCATCAAAGAATTATTAGACCATATTAAGGCTTATCCATATTTCATTTTTAGATCACATTAAGGTCATATTTGTATAGTTGGAATAGAATGGGATGGATGAGAACAAAATCTGATTCTATGCTTGAAATAGTTTAGAATGGAGAAAAATTTGAAATGACTGTCCAAACACGTTGTTTGATTCCATTCCCATTTAAAATCCAAACCAGTTATTTATAATGAATTGGAATGTAATTCCATTCCATATAAACAAACATGGCCTTAAGGTCATACCTATATTCCCCCCTCTAAAAGAAAACAAGAGGTAGTTTTGGTCAGGAACATTTTCTTGCTCTTCTAATCTTTCGATTTCAAATGCCAATGAATTTTCCCATAAATTGCGTATGCCATACTTTCCGACTGGTAAAGATCAACATAGACCCGGAAGTCCGGAACTCTTGGGAATGGGAAGGAATCATTTTCTTTGAATAATCTAAGCTTGCAAATATTATTGTTATATATGAACCCTTTTACCTAGTAATGGAGTGGAATTTGGCAATGCCAACCCCTGTGGTAAGGGCTTTATGGGTATATATCTTTACGATTATGTCCCATCAATACATGTTGATATAAGTTATATTTGATTAGCACCATGCACTGGGGGTTGTACCCCTTGCATTGGTCTACTGTATCTCATATTCCACTAATGCATAAGGTTTAACTTTCAATGCGGGTAGTTGATACAAGTTATATCAGCATGTGCGTACCTGATCATCATCTTATATCTTTATTGAACAGATATTGTCGAAGACTTTGGATGCTTATTATCAAGGGCAACGATTTTCTTGCTACTACTATGAACCAATTAATTAAAATGGAAGCACATTGACATGATAGTCTAATGACATTCTCTTTACTTGTTGATTGATCGATTTCTACGTTGAAACTTAAGGAGAAGCGTTGATACACTCATTCAAGGCTGGTTCTAAGTTTTTTGGGGCCCTAGGTAGACCTGTCAATGGATCGGCTTTTAATTCGAATGTGATATGATAGTTAGGATATGGTAAGAGAAGCATGATCCGTTAATCCATTAATAATTGAATCTGATAATCTATTAGTTAACAAATCAAATATGGATATTACCTAATCCATTACGATAAAAATCCAATCCGACGAATTAAATAATATACTCCTTCCGTCCCACAAAGATAGCCGATGTTTAACAAAACACGTAGTTTAAGCAAAATCATCATTGCATTGACTTATGACTTTTTAAACTCTATCTTTCCAAAAGTACCATCCTTTACTTATTATGGGTTTTATGTTGAAACTGGAAAGTAATTAGTGAACTAACAAAGGGTAGTACAAGAAAGTTCATAAAATTTATGATTTGACTTTTAAAAGTTGACAAACATTTTGGGACAAAAAAAACTAGCACAAATGGTCTATCTTTGTGGGACGGAGAGAGTATATTTTATTAATTTTTAGTTTACCGCATAATCTATGGTTCTTATGAATATTATATAGTAAAAACGTTGAAATTTATTTTCAAATTAAAAATACATTTCTTATGATTATAAATTCACGCTAGTTTTTTGTTAGTTATGCATTTTTTAAGATTATCAGATCGGATTGGATTTTTGGATCAGACATCCGAAAGTAACAAATTCGGATGTGGAATTGCATTTTATTAATTCGTCTGATTATCAGATTAGATCGAATTCAGATATACCTTGATCCAATTGGAAATCTGATCTGTTGACAGGTGTAGTTCTAGGCGAACTCTTAATGTGGGCCCTTCATACTCAAATTTTTTTTCCTAGTGCCAACATAAAGTTTGTTTGCACATGTCATTGTTCTTAATTTCTTAAGATTTCAAAAAAAATATATAATGTTTTTAAGCAAAATTGATTGAGTAATGCACTAGAAAACAATATTTTGAACAACTCAGTAGAAGAAAGGTTTTTCAAAATCTTTCGTTTAAGTAGACTTTTTGGGCAAAAATTAAATGGAGACGGTAAATTATCAAAAAATCCACTTAAACGATAAATTTCAAAAAAACTTTCTTCTAAAAAATTATTCAAAATGATATTTTCTAGTGAATTATGTAACAAAGTTTCACAAAAACCTTTTATATTTTTAGTAAAACATTGATAAATAAAAATTAATGGGGCATGCAAATAAAATTAAAGGGTTGCAATAACCGTTCTCTTTTCAAAAAAGAAAACAATCTACAAGGTTAGTCCCAAATAAGGTTCTCATTTTTTAGCCAAAACATGAGGCCTAGGTGGCCTGGCCACTTTGCTCGCCTGCCCTTGAACTGACCGGCACTCAGTTTTTTGATGTTAAAGTGTGATGTGATTAGAGATCAGGTTGTCAGAAAAAAGGTTAAAAAAAAAAAAGGAAAGAGGAATCCAATTGCAGACGCAAAGTGTAAGGGCGTCATCACATTTCATAGTCTGAATCAAGACTCAAGAGTAAGTTTTTCTCCTCAAGGAGAATCTCCGCCCCTCTTCGATTGCAAGACTTGACTGATGATGGCCTGTGAGACTATGATGAAAGAAGGTGACTTTTGACTGTAATGGAGCACTCAATCAAGCGTCAGACTAATCCTAAACCCTTTTCACTCTTGGAAGAAAAACGTTTAACGCGTGGAACTGTTGCGGTCTTCATTCTATGGTTTTTTTCTTTTTACCCCACTCTTTAATTAACTCAGTTTTAGTGCCACAATTAGTGCATCGTCAAACACATGACTATGACTATGTCTCAATTCATGAGAGACGGCGAGTCCATAGTTTCAGCCAGTGGAATATTTGTGTTTGGATTTTTCAGCCCAGGTAATTCTACCAAACGATACTTGGGAATATGGTGCAGTAAAATGACTACTAAGACAGCAGTAATGGGTTGCCAACATAGAAATCCCCCTCGCCGATTCATCAGGTGTTTTAGAATTCACCAGCCAGGAATTCTCGTCCTTCTCAATCAAAAAAAGACCATCATTTGGTCTTCCAATTCATCAAGATTGGTGCCTAATCCTGTCGCACAAATTTTAGATTCGGGAAATTTTGTTATGAGAGATGGAAACCACGATGACCCAGAAGACTTCCTGTGGCAGAGTTTCGACTACCCTGGTGATACCCTTTTACCATGCATGAAAGTTCGAAGGAACTTGCTTACCGGCCAACAATGGTACCTCTCATCATGGAAATGCAATGATGATCCTTATGGTAGTTTCACTGCTCAGGCTGATCCCGGCCCGGCAGTACTCCCACAAATAGTCATATGGAAGGGTTCGGTTGAGCATTTCCGTTGTGGAGCATGCAATGGCATCGAATATACTGGTATTCCAAATTTAAGGCTGAGCCCGTTATACAAGATCTATGCCGTTTCTAATGAGAAGGAAATGTATTACTATTATTATTGGCTTGTTAACAGCTCTAGTGTCACGAGGTTGGTATTAGGTCCGAATGGCAATTTGCAGCTGTACATGGCCACTATTCTAGCCAGAGGCTGGGACCTCTGCCTATCTGCACAGACAGATAAGTGTGATAGAGATGCTGTTCGTGGTGCATATGGTAGCTGTAATATTGGCAAATCCCCAGAATGTGAGAGGCTGGGACCTCTACCTATCTGCACAGACAGATAAGTGTGATAGAGATGCTGTTCGTGGTGCATATGGTAGCTGTAATATTGGCAAATCCCCAGAATGTGGGTGTTTGAATGGGTTTGTCCCAAAATTGCCAAAAGATTGGGGTAGAGCTGATTACTCGAATGGGTGTGTTCGAAGAACAGCATTGGATTGCAAAAGCAGAAATACATTTATGAAGTACCCTAGTGTTAAGGTGCTGGATTCACATAATTCTTGGTTCAATGAGAGCATGAGCCTTGAAGAATGCGAGATGGTGTGCTTGATGAATTGCTCTTGTATGGCTTACGCAAATATATATACATATACTAGTTATTGCACACGTGTGTTGCACGTAGATTTTTTGTCAATAATAAAATGATTTATTGATAAGAACTCACTCAGAAAAATAAGAAAAATCCACAACTAGTGGAAGAATTCCATTGAATGGATTCAGTAATAATTCTCTTCTTGCTTTCCTCCTCTTCATGGATACTTATTTAAAGAGTCTCTTAGGTAATCCAGGATTCAAATCCCATGATTCTAAGAGATATTACAGCTATCAATTGCAATTAATCTAGATAAGGTAACAATAAAAAAAGAACAAAAGACAATTAAAAGATGACGGTTGCACATATTTCTCCACTAATTCCTCTATCAATTTCCCCTTGATGTAAACCTCCATGTATGCAAGCTGACTTCCTCACAAAGCAGCTAAGCCACAACGTCCTTATTGAGGATGGTTCTATCATTTCCACCCCCTTAAAAATAACCTTGACCTCAAGGTTGAAAAGAGGGATAACGAGTCCTGATGAAGAACTCATCTTCCAAGGCAGCATCTTCACGTGGCAAATGGGCCCATTGAACAAGCCATTGGGTAACTACTCGATGGCGCCGTTGAATCTTTCGCATGTCCAGCACTTGTAATGGAGTGATTTGTAAGACGCCATCATCTTAAACATGTGGTAAGTCTTGCACACGAACATCATGGTCACCAATCTTTTTTTTGAGGCATGATATATGAAAGACTGGATGAATTTTCGAACCCGAGGGTAGGTCCAAATGATAAGCCACCTTTCCAATGTGCTCCAAGATCCGGAAGGGGCCATAAAAACGGGGAGATAATTTCAAGGAACCCCGAACTGCCACTGAAGCTTGACGGTAAGGTTGCAAACGTAAGTACACCATGTCATTAACATTGAACTTTCTTTCCATCCGATGAAGGTCGGCATGCTTCTTCATACGATTTTGGGCCATGGACAAATTATATTTGAGTAATTGAAGAAGCTCATCTCTCGCTGTCAATGTTGTATCAACCTCTGCCACTTTGGTGGTACTCACTTCATAACCTGTTAGGGAAGGGGCAGGGCGCCCATAAACAACCTCAAATGGGGTCATTTTAGTGGATGTATGATATGAAGTATTATACCAATATTCAGCCCATGGTAACACTTGACCCAATTCTTTGGATGGCTACCAGTGAAGCACCGAAGATATGTTTCCAAACATCAGTTCACGACTTCGGTTTAGCCATCCATTTGAGGATGGTACCCAGTGCTCATATTTAATTTTGTTCCCTGGAGCTGGAATAATTCTTGCCAAAATTTGTTGATAAACATGCGATCTCTATTGGTAACAATGGACTTAGGTATGCCATGTAGCTTCACTACAGCCTCAAGGAAACATTGGGCAACTGTGGAAGTCGTATATGGGTGGCTTAAAGCAGCAAAGTGGGCATATTTTGATAGTCTATCGACAACTACCAAAATTACTGTTCTCCCAAAATAATTTGGCAATGCATCAATGAAATCTATGGTCAATTCACTCCATATAATTTCTGGGATTGGGAGGGGTTGGAGTAACCCAGAAGGTCCCATTGTATCATATTTATTTCTTTGACATACCTCACATTCCGCAATGTATTGTTTGATGTCAGTGCCGCATTCCTTGCCAAAAAAATGTGCGAGAGATGCGCTGGAAAGTTTTCAAATACCCCGAATGTCCGGCTATAGCACTGGAATGGAGCTCTTCTAAGATAATTCCCCGCCATCTAGATTGTGGGCCAATAACAATTTTTCCATGTTATCTTAACATGCATCCTCCACTTAAAAATTTGAGCTCTCAATTTTTTTGATGTGCTCTTGCACCCAAGAATTATTGTTCAAATCAGATTTGAGTTCTGCCATCCACTCATTTTCCATATAAGTAAATACAGCAACAAGAGAATCTTCATACCTTCGAGATAATGCATCTGCAACCTTATTTTCCAGCCCACTCTAGTAGGTAATCTCATAATCAAAACCCAGCAATTTTGTGAGCCATTTTTGTTGGGCAGGTGTGGTGGCTCGGGCTTCCAAGAAATATTTCAAACTTTGGTGGTCCGTCTTGATAATGAAACGATTGCCTACCAAGTATGTGCGCCATTTACTAACAGCATGTACAATAGCCGTCATTTCCTTCTCATAAGTGGAGAGACCCAAGTTTTTGCCTATCAATGCTTTGCTTGTATTAGCAATGGGTCACCCATTTTGCATTAAGACGGCACCAACTCATGTACCACATGCATCACTTTCAATAATGAATGGCATGGAGAAATCCAGTAAGGAAAGCATAGGGGTGGTGGTCATAGCAATCTTGAGGGCGTTAAAGGCTGAGGTAGCTTCATCAGACCATTTGAAGGAATCTTTCTTAAGGAGAGCTGTCAAGGGAGAACTAATTCGCCCATAGTCGCACACGAATTTTCGATAATACCCAGTAAGACCAAGAAACCCACGCAAGCCTTTTATATTCTTGGGAATTGGCCAATCAACCATGTTCTTAATTTTTTCTAGGTCAGCTACCACCCCATGGAAAGAGATCAAGTGGCCAAGGTACTCTACCAATTCCGTGCCAAAAGAACACTTGGACATCTCGACAAATAATTGATGGTTTTGCAATTGCTTCAAAGTGGTAGCCAAATACTGTAGATGTTGCTCCCATGTTTGACTGTAGATCAATATATCATCAAAAAACACCAAGATAAATCTTCGAAGATACGGGCAAAAAATATCATTAATTAGAGATTGAAATGTGGATGGGGTATTAGTGAGTCCGAACGGCGTAACAAGAAATTCATAATGGTCGTCATGGGTGCGAAAAGCCGTTTTCTCAATGTTAGCAATATGCACGCGAATTTGATGATAACCCAAACGAAGATCTAGTTTGGAAAAGAATCGTGCTCCATGCAGCTCATCCAAAAGCTCATCAATTACAGGGATAGGAAATTTATCCTTCACTGTAATCTTATTCAAAGCTCGGTAATCAATACACATGCGCCATGAGCCATCTTTTTTCTTTACAAGCAATATCGGTGAAGAGTATGGACTTGTATTGGTCGGATTATGTCGGAATTGAGCATTTCTTGAACTGGCTTCTCGATCTCATTTTTTTGAAAATGCGCATATCGATAAGGTCGTACATTGGTAGGAGTACTTCCTGGAATGAGATTGATGTGGTGATCATGAATTCGTTTGGGAGGAAGTTGCTTCGGTTCCTCGAAAACGTCTTCATATTGATCAATAATGACTTTGATCTCCTGATTCATGTCATTAGTTTTTGATATAGCATGTAATTGACAAACATAGAATAACATACCAGAAGACTCTTGATGCATAATTCACTCAATGGCATGGCTGCTCACCACTTTAGGAGAGTCTGGTTGGTTCCCCATAAGCCTATAATTTTGTCCATCCTTAATGAACTCCATTTTGAGGTTGGAAAAATCCCAAAGGATTGGCCCTAATGTGCGTAGCCACTGCTACACCTAACACCATGTCGCATCCACCTAATGGTAACATGTGTAGGTTGGCTTTGAATTGATAATCTTGGAGTTTAATTGTTAAATCAGGACATTTACCGACGCAAGTGAGTTTTCCCCCATTCGCAACCATAACCTCAAGTCAATCATCTAAAGTAGTCCAACAATGAAGCTTCCGTGTGACAACAAGGTCCACAAAATTATGGGTGCTGCCTGAATCAATTAATACCGTAATGGGGCTTTTTTTCACAAATGCTTGAACTCGCATGGTTTGGGGCGTGGCTGAACCGACGAGTGCATGTACAGAAATTTCAAGCTGCTCAGTGTCCTCCACACTACCATGATTTTTAGGATTGGTTCCTTCATCATCGTCAGAACTATCGCCTTCTATTAAAGATAGAATTTGAGTTTTACATCTATGACTTGGTACCCACTTCTCATCACAACTATAACAAAGCTTCTTCTAGCCTTTTTCCGCTGCTTCTTCCGGTGAGATTCGTTTAATAGGATGTGGAGTTGCAACTGGGGGAATGGTTGCACTAGCTGGCTTGGCAAAAATGCTCTTGGAGGGCTGCTTTCTGATGCTTGTCTGTTCCTCCTGTAATCTTACTAAACCAATGGCTGCCATTAAAGATGTTGGTTTAAACATCTTAACCTCCACCCTTATTTTATCTTTTAAGCCACCAATAAAACAACTCACTAGGAATGACTCCGGGAGCCTAGTAACTATTTTCATCCATTTGTGTAATGACCCAATAAAAAAATCACACACACACATATATATATATACACTCATACATAATTATAGAGATATGTATATACACATACACACACACACACACACACACACACACACACACATAGTTGGACAGATGGCTTGTGAGGGTGCCAAATGGCACGTTAGGGATAGCCACATGGCTTAGGATGAGTGCCAAATGTCTTGTGTGAAGGAGGTGCATGGCTGTTATATGCCATGTGTCTTGTGTCTTGTATGAAGGAGGGGTATATATGTAGCTACGGGTTTTTGCAACGGCTGAAGAGCAGAAAGAGAGAGAGAGAGATAAAAACACAGTAGAGATCTAATGGATAACTGAAAGCTTGAAGTTCATCCATGGCTTCTTAGAAATTTAAGACCCAAATTTCAAATGTTATAGAAGTATTCAAGGCATGAAACTTTGCTTGAAAGAGGGTTATGATCAGATGTAATTGCTGTAAGAATTTGAAGTTTTAGTTTTTCAAATTTAAGAAGAATTAAATCAAAAACCAGAATTCTGTATTTTGCATATTATGAGTTTTTGGCTGATGGTTTCTTATATTTTATAATTTTATTAAATACTAGGGATCAAGATCTTTGCATAGACATTTTATTTGAAATTTTTTTATAAGAAATGAATTCTGGGGAATTTTTCAAAGTTCTAAATAATAGGAAAATTCGTAACAAAAAATCAGAGAAAATAGGAAGAAGAAGCACAGTAATGGGTCAATTTGACCCGGTTTGACCAGATTTGACCCGATTTGACCAAATTTGATCGGTTTGACCCAATTTGGCTCGGTTTGACTAGGTTTGACCTGATTTGACCAAATTTGATCGGCTTGACCTAATTTGACCCAATTTGGTCGGATGGACCAGATTTGACCCGGTTTGACCGTTTGAAAAAAAAAAAAAAAAAAAGAAAGGAAAGAAAGAAAGAAAGAAAGAAAAAAGAAAGAAAAAAAAAAGAAAAAGAGAAATTTATTTTTAGTAATTTTGTTCTAAAAATTGTTTATAATTATAAACAATTTTGAATTGGTACAAAATAACCTTAAAGTAGTTCATTTTAAAACATTAGTACTTATGTGCGAATAAATTAAGCATGAAATGAGAAATCTGTATACGGCGACATGAAATAATTTATTATTTGAAATTTATTATAATTTATGATTGTTGAAATAAATCAATGACAGGATTTATTATTGCAATTTATTATGTTGAATTTTATGATGCATCCTGGTAGCACATTTATATTATTGGATTTATATCTGTTGATTGAAATAAATCAAAATGTTGATAATGGGAGACAACTGGGATTGAGCATATCCCGCAGTCAGTGCACTAATAAACAGACTCATTGAGCAAGTAGGTCGTGATCTGTATACACATATGCCAATGAGGCATATGTGCTGTGGCTGAATGGTAGAACACATTTGGCGTGAGGCCTATGTGTATTGTGGAACACATTTGGCATAAAAGCCTGTGTGTATTATTTTGAATTATGTTTTGTAGGTTATAAGATATAACAGGTATGGAATTGTTCGAATTACGTGTTACAATGTTTATTATAAAGCATGGACAATGTATTGATCACATTGACCAAATTTCAAGTGAAATCATAAATTTTATTTAGTTTCTCACTAAGCTATATGGCTTATTTTTTTAATTTTTTTTTATTTATGAAAATTTATGATATCAGGGGAGGCTAAGGATGAATTAAGCTAATCGAGCAGATTAGTCTTACTTCCTTTAAGTTTTATATGAGATGTAATTACTTGAAAAAACTAGTATTTGTATTTCTATGGTGAAGACTCTATGGTAGTTGACACATATGTATATATGTTATGGTTGATATTATAGAAGCATATGACATAATTATGTTCTTGTATGTAGGTGTGACAATTTGTACCATTATAGAGCTTCACCTTCCAAATGGAAAGATGCAATCTTGACTTGTTGTAGATCAGGCGTTTGATGGTATTCAAAAAATTATTCGGCACGGAACAACCACCCGGATGGGTTACCTTCTTCAAATCGTGGAAATTCCAATCGGATGGTGCGAGAGCTAATGCCTTGATAAGACTCTCCGCGTCTAGGAATTGAATTGTTATCATGGAATGAGCTTGATCCAGCGGAGCGACTCTTAGATGCTTCAATTCTAACATGCGAGATGTTCTCAGACAAATGATCATATTTTGTATTGAGTGCTGCAATTTTTTGATTCATATCCGTAGACATCTTTTGCACCATATCTGCCAATGCCTTTGATTGTTGCTCCGATTTCTTAGCAATTTTTTTGAATTCATTCTCCATCATGTTCCTTTGTGAACAGGTCAAGACCATAGACCGAACCACTCTGATACCAATTGATTAGAACTCACTTAGAAAAATAAGAAAAATCCACAACTAGTGGAAGAATTCCATTGAATGGATCTAGTAATAATTCTCTTCTTGCTTTCCTCCTCTTCATGGATACTGTAAATACGCTATATCTATTGCATATAGCACTCAATAACGGGTCCAAGGACATACCATAAGCGGAAGAGACCCGAGGATGTTTGTCGGTTGTTGTTACAAGCTCCACGTAGTCGCTGTACGAATGGTTGCTCCTCCACTGCGAGTCTGACCTCCGTGTATGCTCCTCAATGTCGTGATAGCCATAGGGATCGCTACTAGAGTCCTCCCACGCAATCCACACTACCAAATCCACTAGGCCAATGGTGATCCTAGAGATAGAATACTAGAGAGAACAATGGAGGCTGCTGTATTTCTGTGTTGTGGTGTGTCTCAATCACTAAGAGAGACATTCATTATATATGTGCCCCCATTCCACAGTCCAAACCCTAGCAGGAGTTGGTTTCCAAGTGCAATTAGGAAACCTCATGGAATAGGGGACTTAACCACTGGGTCCAGCACCCACACGTGGGCGGACCATAGGTTTGGGTCACAACCTAATGACCCATATTTTTAACATCTCCCACTTGCCCACGTAGGGTGAGTTATCTCCATAATTTCTCTATCTCTTAACATTCATCTCCTCATACAGGAAATGGAGCGTGCGACCTCACGAGAAGAACATACAACTACAGGAGCGTAAATGTTAAGTATCACCAAACTAACAAGAACGCATCACTCGAAAGTATCTCGCATATGCCCCAGACAATTCATAAAACACCGAATAAGCACTCTCTAATCCCTCGTATAAACATAAAAGCAGTGCTATATCCCACATATGTAATGTACCCATGTCTCATATCATAACAAAATACGACATAGACACTGCGCAACTAATGAGTCACAAACCATGGTGTAGTATCAAATCGTCTTCCCTAAGCCCTCCTGCCAATTCAATTCAACTTAACCGTTTTCCTAGACATGTCCTCATAAGACCGAATTGTTTCCTGTCCTTTGGAAAACACGCTAAAGTAGCGTCATTAAGCATCCTCTTCATGACATAGTCTCAGGTCAAAAAGGGTATAGAGTTGGATCATAGCGATCCATGTGGCTCACACAGTGATGAAGTAGGGATCCATTCATCACTCTTACCATCGGTCGACATAAAGCACATACAGTATGAAATGTATGCTATGGTGTTTAACTCATAAACATAAGCATGTCACTATAAGTAAAAGCAAAAGAATGCCATACGAATCTTAGTCCAGTCGCTACTCAAGCGCCTGACCTGAGTTTTCCAACCCAGTCGCTTTTTCAGCGCCTGTCTAAAATCTCACATTCAGCTATTAAGCGGGCTACATAGAGTTTGTGGAAAAACTCCATGATCGATCTAATAGAGATCTCATCTTAGCTCAATCTAAGGCGACATATAATATAGCAACTGTATATCTTGCTCGCCAACTAGGCGCTAAAGATATAAATGTCTCATCTTGCTCGCTAACTCAGCGCCAAGGTGAATCACCCAGTATGAGTGGTCGATTCAAGCCCAGTGACATTATAAGGATGTGTGTACAAATGATATAAACAACCCATGTACTAAAACGAAAGGAATAAATATCATATCTCAATAATAATAATGTCAATTACAACTGAATTGTCTAAACATATCAAATCCTACGTAATCCCATACTCCTGATGTGCGAAAGGAAAACATCTCTGGCAATAGGCTTAGTCAAAGGATCAGTCACCATGCTACCAGTGGAGATATGCTTCAGGACAACTTCCCGATGCGCAACCATATCTCGAATGAAGTGAAATCTAATGTCAATGTGTTTGGATCTACCATGATACTTGGGATCCTTCACATAGGCTAGGGCTGACGTACTATTTGAATATACGGCCACAGCTTCTTCTGCATGAGCTGTAATGCCTAGACTCTGTAGGAACCTCCTCAACTAAACTGCTTCCTGAACAGCTGCTGAACATGCTATGTACTCCGATTCTATTGTGGAAAGGGCTATGCAAGTTTGTTTCTTACTACACCAAGAAATAGCTCCACCTCCAAAGATAAAAACATAACCCGAGGTGGACTTGTGCCCTAACTTCTCACCAGCCCAATCTGCATCACTATAACCCCTCAGTCTCAAGTCTCCACCCTGGTAACAAAAGACGAGGTTGGCTGTTCCATATAGGTATTGAAAGATTCTTTTCACTGCTTCCCAATGAGCGCGTCCAGGGTCACTTTGAAATCGGCTGACAATACCAACTGCATGACTGATATCTGGACACGTACACATCATCGCGTACATCAGACTTCCTATTGCAGATGCATATGGCGTAGTGGACATCTGATTCTTTTCTTCTTCAGTTTTAAGACAATGGTCTAAAGACAAGGCACAGTTCTTTTCCATTAGAGTGTCAATGGGTTTGGAGTTATGCATGCAAAAACGTTCAAGAATCTTCTTAATGTAAGTCTCTTGAGACAAACCGAGAAGCTTTTTAGAACGATCTCTAACAATATTAACTCCCAGCATATACTTTGCTTCACCCATGTCCTTCATCTCAAAAGTAGAGGACAGCCACTTCTTAGTGGCGACTATAGACTCCATATCATTCACAGTAAAAAGGATGTCGTCAACATACAAAGAAAGAAAAAGGATTTTTCCATTGGATCGTTTCAGATATACACAATGGTCTTGTTCAATCATCTCAAAACCCACAGAGGTAATAGAATCATGAAACCTAAAATACCACTGCCTAGACGACTGCTTGAGGCCATAAATGGAACGTTTGAGACGGCACACTTTGCGCTCTAGTCCCTTGACCTCAAAACCCACGGGTTGATCCATATAGATCTCTTCATCTAGTTCTCCATTGAGAAATGCGGTCTTAACATCCATTTGGAAAAGTTCAAAATCCAACTGTGTGACAATAGCTAGGATAAGGCGAATAGATGTAAACCTCACCACTGGGGAGAATGTATCTTCATAATCAATACCCTCATGTTGGGTATAGCCTTTCGCAACAAGGCGTGCCTTATACTTGTCGATTGAACCATCTGCCTTGCGTTTAATTTTCAAGAACCACTTGTTTCCAATGGTCTTACGCTTCGGCGGAAGATCAACCAACTCCCAGACTATTCTTGTCCATAGAGCTCATCTCATCCTGCATAGCAATTATCCACTCATCTCTAGCATGAGAAGAAAGCGCTTCTATATAAGAAGCCAGCTCATCATCTTTTCTAGGACCACATAGGAAGATATCCCCCTCAATCTCAAAATGACGACGAGGAATATTTCCTCGTTTACTCCTGCGCATTTGGGATTCTTGGTTTTGCGGGACAATTTCCAGCAAAACACCTTGCGGGATACTCCCACTGGGTTGAAGACCACTCCCACTATCTTCAACGACTACAGGATAAGGAACTTATTCCCCACCCTCGCTCGAAGATGGTAAGATGTCTTCACTTTCCTCTATTTCGTAAAGGTCAATATCCCTTTTAGTGTTGCCTATGCTAGAAAAGTCATTCTCTATGAAATCAACATCGCGTGACTCTATTTTAAGTCATTCCTCCATTAGGGTGTTCACCATACATTACATAACCTTTCGAGCTATCAGAATATCGGAGAAAAATATGTTTTCTAGCTCTAGGGCCTAATTTCCCATACTTATGGGAGGTACTAGTGAACAAAACTCGCTGAACCCCAAGGGCGCAAATACTCCAAATTAGGCTTTTCGCCATGCCACAGCTCATAAGGGGTTGAGGAAACTGACTGAGAAGGCACTCTATTTAAGATGTAGGTAGCAGTCATAAGTGCGTCCCCCCAAAAGGATATAGGGAGATTAGCTTGCGCCATCATCGATCTAGCCATATCTAGAAGTGTTCTATTGCTTCTCTCCACCACGCCATTTTGCTGCGGGGTATCAGGAATAGTGAGTTGTCTACGTATCCCCTTTTCTTCGTACAATTTCTTAAATTGATTGGAAAGATACTCGCGTCCTCGATCTGTCCTTAGAGCTTTCAAGCTCCTATCTGTCTGATTCTCAACCTCTGCTACAAAGCGTTTGAAACAATCCAAAGCTTCATATCGATAAGCGATCAGACGGACATAACCATATCGCGTGTAATCATCAATAAAAGTGAGGAAATAAGAGGCGCCATAACGTGCCTTAACATTCATAGGTCCGCAAATGTCTGAGTGAATTAATTCTAATGGTTGAGTAGCTCTTCTAGCCTTACCAAAAGGCTTCCTACATGCTTTTCCAGCTAAACAAGGCTCACATACAGGCAGGTCAACCTTAGCGAGTGGGCCTAAGAGGCCCACTCGAGCTAATCTAGTCATCCTATTATATCCTATATGTCCAAGTCTAGCATGCCAAGTTACAGAATCTATATTCTTATTAGCATCAGTAGTATAGGATAAAGAGTAAACAGAATCATCCAAATCAACTTTATAAAAATTATTTGATAATAAACCATGTCCAAAAACAATTCCTCCTAAAAGAATATCCAAACCATGACCACTGAAATTAAAAGAATATCCATCCTCTAATAGTGCTAAAACAGAAAGTAGATTATACTGGATCCCAGGCACACATAACACATTGTGCAGAAGTAAAGTGCGCCTCATGCGCAAATGAAGCTGATAAGAACCAACTCCAAGAGCTTCTTCACTACTGCCGTTTCCCATGTAAACTCTATGTGTGCCAGACGGAACGCGGTGATAATCTACACACCCTACTCGATCTCTCGCTACATGCTTAGTTGCTCCTGTGTCTACAATCCAATCAGGGAGAGAATGAGCAACTAAAACATGAGAACATACAAAAATGGAGAGAGTATTAGGTGTAGAGGATACCTGCTTCTGCTTAGTGCAATCACTGGCGAAGTGACCCATCTTGTTACAATTGTAGCACCTCACTTTGGATATATCTCTTTTTCCACCACGCTTGGCACGATGCTTGAATTTCTTGTTGCCAGCCCTTTTAGGCGCATTATTGCCAGCCCCTTTAGGCGCATTTCTGCCTGCCTCACACTGCTTGTACTGTTTCCCTTGTCTATTGCGCCTAGGCACATTTTCTTGGCGTTTGCCACTCTGGGCGATAAGGGTAGCAGCTCGAGTCGCCTCTAGGCGCTCCTCTTCAAGCTCACAATGACGCGAGATATCCTGAAAGTTCTTAATGTTCTCATTATGCATCATGATCTGTTTCATGTGCACCCATGAATCAGGCAGGGAACGGATAACAGCTTGCACCTGTTGCTCTTTAGTGAGATCATTCCCAGCTAGCCTTAAGGTCTTGAATCATACTAGACATCATCCTCAGATGTTCAGTCATCGAGTGCTTGGGATCCTTTCTATACATCTCGAACTTCAGAACCAAACTCCTAAGTCTAGTAATAGATGTACCACCAAAGGCAATTTTAAGCTATTCCCATATTTCCTTGGCAGTTGGGTAGTTCTCATACTCCCCAATGAGATCATCATGTATGCAGTTCAACATGGTATACCGCGCACGGCGATCTTTCTTAAACTAAGCCTGGTAGGTTTCTTGCCTACGGCGGAATTCTCCCCCCATCGTTGAAGTTGTGGGGCATCCACGAATGTGGTCAAGGTATCAATCAGATCTATTTTATTCAGGAGGTAGGTGATTTTCCTATGCCATATGTCATAATTGGTCCCAACTAGTTTGTCAGCCTGACATAGTTCAACAGCTAGGTTCTTGGTTGCCATCACTACATTCAAGAATTGCGCAAGGGTTGACATTATTATACACACATCCATTATTTATTCAGAAAACCCGATTGGAAAAACATTATCCTTCCCTACAAATCGAAATCGAAAAATATTGCTATTGCTCATAATCATCTCCCAATTATGTAGGTTAGGAGTATATTTTCCAATCATTTTTCGAACAAATACGCATATTACCCACAGTATAATAACAATAATAACGATAACATGCTCCACATAAACACACGGATTCCCATATGGAATCATTTGGTAAATATGAGAGCCTATGATAAGAAAATTTCATAGCATAATGCGTGTCGCGAAAACACATTCCCTTACATAATTCCTCCAAAAAATGGTACATAAATCAATACATTACATTCCCAAAAATCCTAATACAATGGATCTACTGCAATGAATAAATAAATGGGGATGCCGTGCCACACATTATGTGTGAACCCCGGAAAACGGCCCACAAGGATTCGGCGGAAAAAGAGAAAAGATTTGGTATATATATGGGATGGGTGAAAGACAACAAACAAAAAGGAGTCGCCACCTCATTTTTTAGGGAAAAGAGGAAAACCACAAAAGTATTTTATTTTCAAAACCACATGACTCCATTTAAGGAAAAGCAAAGTCTTTGAAACCAGAAAATTGGATTCGGGGGCTAAGTTACGACGTGGGAAGGTTCTGGGCAAAAGCCCATAGGCACCCACATCGCCCGAGTTGGTCTCTTAATTTAATTGGGCTAACTTAATATCTTTTCCACTCAAATATCAACATATATCATCACAAGGCAGCATGCATATCATATATTTCATCCAATCATCCATGCACAATCACTCAAATAAAACAAAAAGAAAAAGAAAAGAAAAGAAAAGAAAAAGTCTAGGATACTTGGATCCTAGAACGGACTTGAGCCTCATGAAGAGCGCCTACGTACCATGCAGCGAAATACATGGATCAAAGTCCACGTAGTTCAAAAAGAATAAGGTTACAACCTAATACCAACCTATGGTAAAAACCCTAGGTTTCCTTATTTGAAAATGCATTGATTTAGTCTTAAGTCGAAAACTTCCACAAGAGGAAAACTTTAATAGAAAACCAGAATTTATTATTGAAGGAAACCTTTGATAAATACCATATGTTTGTATTAAGAAGTAACCCTAGGAGGGAGAAGGGAAAAGGAAGAAAAAGAAAGGTGAATTGGGGCACCTTCAAACCCTACTTACCTGAGCGCAAAAGCTCCAAGCATTAGCCATTTCAGACCATAGCAGCCCTATTTGCAATAGGACAAGTATTGTACCTGTTTGCACCCTTACAAGTGCACAAAATCATGCAAAGAAAGCAATATGCAAATCTGGACAGAACCTTGACAAGGCCTAAAATCATCAATCTATCATGCAAATAACAAGAATAATGAATAACTAAGGACTCTAACTCAATCCTACATGCAATGACTCGACTAACATGCATAAAAACCTACCAAAGACACACTAACAAGCATAAGAGACTCCAATAACATCAATAAACACGATACCGAAGCATATTCTAACCAAAGAGATGATATTTCATGTAAAATGTAAAAATAGGCCTCCCTATGGCGAGCTTTCTTAAGCGAAACTATCCTAAGATAATTTCACGTAAAAAAGTCATTATGGGGAGGTGCAATCAGCATATCCTACGTAAAATATATACCCTAGAACACAACAGAAGAGATTTCATGCTTAAACACATCACAGAAGACTCTCATGCAAAACCTCACTCAACGAAAAGGATAATTATCCTTAGAAAAGGATAATATCTCCAAAAACCCTATAAAATATACTATATGAATGCAAACCTAGCATGATTCAACTATATGCAGCATATATAGAATGACTATGATGAGCAACAACTCAAAAAGCTAAGCTAAGCATGCTGTATAAGACCTATGCGAATTCAGGGTTATCGAAACCCTAATCTCACAACTATGCATTAAAACCTATGAAACAACTCTAAGACATGCTCAAATCATCATGAATATCATTCATATAGCATATATTGACTAACAGGAGCATCAACACATGATAATAATTACAGCAACCTAAACATGTGAACTATGCATGATTTAAGAAGATAGAACGAATAAGGCTATCAAATCCTTGGTAAACCAGGGATTATCCAGCATATAAAGCCATGAACTATCCTAAAATCATTCATATAACATCACATAAACATTGAATTCCATCCATAAGAAGAACAATCTCATGCACCATAACTATCCTAGAAGAAGAAGAAGAAGAAGAAGAAGAAGAAGAAGAAGCAGAAAACTCATGTTCAGCATTAAAGGGATAGGCTTACCTCTTGTAGACTCTTCCTTGTGTTCAAACCTCTTGTTTCCTTGCTTGCTTGGGGTTGAAGAGCCTCCTCTTGAAGTCCTTCTAACTCTCCAAACTCGTAGCTCCCTCTCTCTCTAAGTGTAAAGTGCAATTAACCTCCCCCTATGTGCTGAATATCATGTCCTTTATATAGAGAACTGACCCCCCTAAACCAATGGCCAAGATTAATTCATTAAATAATGATCCTAGGGCTATTAGAGACTCTCTTGGTGCTTAAACAACTCAATCCTACACACTCCTAAGCTCAGACAAGTTGTTTTGGCGGAGGAAACCGTCAAAAGAGGGAAGATAGAGTCAGAATTTGAGTTGAGAAAGGAATCTCTCGGGTGACCATCTAGGCCTGGACGATTAGCCGTCTGGGCCTAGACGGCTGACCGTCCAGCCCCGGACGGTTACCCGAGGCCCTCCTATTTTCCCTCTGGTTTTGACTCCCACTTGTTGTAGAAGTCCTAAAATCTTCAAATTAAGTCCAATTTTGACGAAATAAAAGCCAAAATGACTGTGTTTCGAAGGGGAACACATTTTTAGGCATTTTAGGACAAAAATCCTCAACCATGGGTGCATGGTTAGGTTTTACAAAGGTGGTTAACCATGATGCTTCACCGTCGCTAAGCTGGGTTTGTACACAAGGTCGAACCAAATGCTTTCCCAATCGAAAATCGATCTTTCTAAACATGGTTAGGACATAAATAAAGCCCAATTGAAGTTAAATGAGAGAAAATGGATTGGGTCTTATGAGTCAATTTGAGCAAACCAAGAAAGGGTCTTTTAGCCAACCCGAACCATTACGAGCCGAATTGATCTTAAACCATTAATTCATGAAATTGAACCTATATATGGACTCTATATAACCATATGAACTTGATGGGATGACTCAGAATTCATTTCAAGGTCAAATGGAAAATATATGGCTTAAAAGATGATTATGCCCTTAAAGTCGCAAAAGTTCTTATTGACCATCGAGATGAACTCCAAATCACTTCAAAATTCATACACATGATATTCAATGCCATAGAAACTCAATGCAAAAGACTAGACTAAAAAAGGACTCAAAATCCTACATGAAATGATATGTCCTAGCTAAGGTGACAAAAATGGGGTGTGACATTATGCCTCAAGGAATATCTTATACACAGAAGGCAAACAAACATAAGCTCTATCATATTTTACCAAAAATCCATCCATTTAATCCTATAACTAACATGCTAACACATATTAAGCAATTGGTCTATTAAATGGATGGTAAGGCCATGCTCAAACACATAACAAGCGTGCCAATGGGTCTCATAAGGCGGGTAAAACAGTTGGCAGCAATCTAATTGCGTAACGTAATAAGAATAATTAATTAATTACCGCATGTAATTAATAGATGCACAGTCAATCCACGTCGTGTGACTCTCCCCGTGACACAAAAATACTCCCACATGCTCAAATAATAAAAATACAGCCTCTGGAAATTTTAATTTTGCATATAATAATATTATTTAATTTTTCGGTAAAGAAAAACACTAAAAATATAGTAAAATAAAAAATCCAGAGGCTATGGTGGGAGGTGCAGCACACCACAAAGTCAAATGAGCCCAAAACAAAATTCCAAAATTTTCCAGAATGCCAAACACACCCTCACGCGCCTCCACGCACGCGAGTGGTGTGGTTTTATTGTATTTTTATCAATTTTTAATTAAATAAATAATTTATGGTAATTAAAAAATAAAATAAAAATTACCAAAAATTCAAAGATAAAAAATAAAAAATTTCGGAAAAAAATTGGCCAAAAATGGCCTCGGGAAGCCCCCCCACGCACCACAAGCGCCACCACCTGCGTGTGGGCGCATGCTGTAGCGTTTTTTTTTAAATAGCAGAACCTACCTCACGCGCCGAGGATGGAGCGTGCCAAGCCACGCGCCGGCGAGGAGACCTCCGACGATGACACTGCCGTCTCAGCCTTGTGGTTCTCTTTGTGGGGTCTACCCCTCATGGGGACCTGCCACGTGTGCACACACATCCTCACTCTCCTCGGGTGAGAGTGGGCTAGCGTATTACCTGCACTTCATCTTCTTCCTTTGAACCTATTCGAACCAGTTTCGAATGTTCACGGTGCCATCTTTGTGGGGCTATATCTTTCACATACGATATCGGTTTTGCGCAAATTTTATGTCTACGAAAAGCCCTCGTGACGTAGTTTGATAGTATACCAATTTCTGGCATTGAAAACAGGTTTAAGTGCATCAAAAATAAGCCCAAAGTTTCAGAAAAAACACAAATTCCAAAACAAGGGTTTGCGTTTTCTCTCAAAATACACGTCCGTTTCTCACGAAATTTTGCAGGCATGTTCCTCACACATAGGAGAACACGTCCATATAAAAATTTTGGGTTAAAAACCACTTTTGAAAAACGTTTTTAAACGACCCAAAAATTGTATTTTAGAGAGAGAATGCAAACCACGCGACAATAGGGAGAATCAACAACCACAGGCTCTGATACCAATGTAAATACGCTATATCTACTGCATATAGCACTCAATAACGAGTCTAAGGACATACCTTAAGCGGAAGAGACCCGAGGATGTTTGTCGGTTGTTGTTACAAGCTCCATGTAGTTGCTGCACGAATGTTTGCTCCTCCACTGCGAGTCTGACCTCCGTGTATGCTCCTCAATGTCGTGATAGCCGTAGGGATCGCTACTAGAGTCCTCCCACACAATCCACACTACCAAATCCACTAGGCCAATGGTGATCTTAGAGAGAGAATACTAGAGAGAGAACAATGGAGGCTGTTGTATTTCTGTGTTGTGGCGTGTTTCAATCACTAGGAGAGACATTCATTATATATATGTCCCTATTCCACAGTCCAAACCCTAGCAGGAGTTGGTTTCCAAGTGCAATTAGGAAACCTCATGGAATAGGGGACTTAACCACTGGGTCCAGCACCCACACGTGGGCGGACCATGGGTTTGGGTCATAACCCAATGACCCATATTTTTAACAAATACTTATTTAAAGAGTCTCTTAGGTAATCAAGGATTCAAATCCCATGATTTTAGGAGATATTACAACTATCAATTGCAATTAATCTAGATAAGGTAACAATAAAAAAAGGACAAAAGACAATTAAAAGATAATGGTTGCACATATTTCTCCACCAATTCCTCTATCAATTTCCCCTTGATATAAGCCTCCATGTATGCAAGTTGACTTCTTGACAAAGCAACTGAGCCACAACGTCCTTATTGAGGATGGTTCTATCATTTAAAGATCATCAATTATTTTTCCTAAATAAACATATAAAAGATCGATGCTTCCCAAGATCTTTTTAACTTGAATAGGGATTGACCCTTTTCATGTAGCATAGCTCCTCATCTAATGGTAATTATCTCTCCAATATTGTCCATATCGATTAAATATAAATTTTATTTACTTAAGGAAGGTTATGCGGCCATTTGTTTTTTAACATTCAATCCTATATCAAGTGTGAAGATTTGAGATGTTAAGAAATTATTTATTACTCCGTAGAAGGTTTTAGTTCCGTGTACATCAAATGATTTGGAAAGAAATGCTAATACATAATGACATGTAACTATCAAGAATCTTGACAAATAACTTATTCATTGTCCACCAATATCTACACATCTACGATAAGAAACATATCAATGAAGAAGTAAAAAAGAGAATAATTAGAACCAAAATAAATGGAGAAAGTATATACTTAATCTCTAGAGAGAATTTAATTTGGTTGAATTGTTAACCATATAGCAAGTCCATTGTATCATAGAAATTATATGCAAAAGAATAGACTCAATTTATTAATGAATTAGTAGTTTATATAATGTGACTTATACATCAACAAAATCTAATACATTTTAGATCACTTAAAGAATAAGTACATGCTCAAAAAGATAAGAGTCCTAACACCATATTACTATTATGGGATATTATTCCATTTCATCCAAATGAAACTTTACTACTACTTCTCTTCAACTTCTTTGTGTATCTATCTATCTATATATATATATATATATATATATTTTGGCTGAAGAATCTATGGATCCCCACTTTGTAGCGAGACATTCCACAATGCATCATTGGAGCTCAACATCCCATTAATTGAAACAACCAAAGATAACACAGCACGAAAACTAATCTTATGGTTCAAAAAATAGGAAAAATTACAAATAAAAAAATAAGGCAAGATGCCTCATCAAGAACATTTAGAAACCTAAGGCCCTTGTTCTTTGGCTCACATCTCAAATCACCCATAAACAGTATAGCCTTGAGAAATGAATTTTAATCTCCAAGAAAAAAAACAAAAAAAAACAACATAGAGATTGAGCATTAAAAAAAATAATAATAAAATAAAATACATATATACCTCTTACAAGGGATTTTTTATCAGCAAGAAAAAATTAAAAAGAGAATGAGCATATAAAAATAGCTTTTCAATTCCCATTGGATATTTCCAAGAGTAATTTTTCATCAAAAGAAAAAATATAATTAGATGATTTACCACATAAAATAAAGGGTTTAGCATTCAAACACAAAAGCATTTTAGCAAATTGCTTATGAAACTCTACCAATCACAGCAAAAATAAAACATACAAAACCTAAAAAAAACTCTAGAAAAGATATATAGAATTTAAATGAAATATGATTGCATTAAAATTAATTTCTCAGAGGAACAAAATTAAATAAAACCTAATGTGATTATTAGCATTCAAATCAAAACCCAACTCAACCAATTTCCAGTACAGTACCATATATATATTATAATTTGTAGAGCAAAACTTATGGGAGAAGTCGCCGTTAATGGAAAAGGTGGAGAGAAGGTTGAAGCTACTCTTGATGGAGAAAGTGCAATTTACAATATGGCTGTCTATTTATTATATATGAATTATAGTTTCCGTTTCCTTAAAATTCCTATCTGGGTTTGGTTTTATTTAATTATTGTGTGAATTATAGTTTCTTTAGAATTCTTATTAAGGTATGTGTTTTATATTGCTATATTTCCTATATATACAGGAGGGTCGTTGTATAGTTTCCTTCGAATTCTTATTAAGGTATGCGTTTTATATTGCTATATTTCTTACATATGCAGAAGTGTAGTTGTATAGTTTCCTCAGAATTCTTATTAAGGTATGTGTTTTATATTACTGTATTTCCTATATATGCAGAAGGGTAGTTGCGTATTTAAAAATTAAAATAAGGGTATATTAGTCAATCGAAAATTTTTCTTACATTCATCTTTTTATAGGTAATATAGATTAGTGAAGGAGGAAGTGGATGTTTGCTTTGGTTTGGTGACCTGTTTGACATTAGAGTGTATAGTCAAAATGGGTGGGACTTATTCGGGGCAGGACATGTACGTGAGGGTGGCTTCTTCTGTAGTAAGTATGAATTTTTCTCTCAAACTAGCTAGGGAAATGTGTGTTTTATGTTCTAGTGAGAAAAATACATATCTTCTTCTGTTCTTATCTTTGTTTTCTAAATTTTTTATTCAATCAAAAAATATTTGTTCAAATTGATTATTGAGAAGTCGTAGAAATCAAATTGCTAATCTTCCAAGCCCCAATTTTTCAAACTCTCCCACATGGAATGAGTTCGTAGGGTGTTTTTTGAGATGTTACCCAAATCAGAGTGAACCCCACCTCCAAGTGAGAAGAATGAGTTTGTTGGATCTTAAAAGAGTTGGGGCATGTGGCATTGCTCTTCCAACTTCCAAGTTTTCAAATCAACAACCATTGATGATGGGTGTGAAAGCCACTATGCGACAACCAATGGGGCAACCCCTTGTAAAGGAGACTTTTCTACTTTTCACTAGCTGGGTGGGCTTGGATCATGTAATTTTCAGGGTGGGCCAACCTTAGGTCATCTCAAGTGTAGCCCATGTACACCCCTACTAGGCACAGGGAGTCGTTAATTAAATTGTTTCACCAAATTCTCAACTAAAATCCATCTTGGGATGTTCTTTTATTTTGTTTTCAAACTTTGGTGAAGGATTTTAAATATTAAACCACGTAAGAAAGAGGAATTTTTTTTTTTTTCCTACCAAGCAATGAGGTGTCTGAACTGTCAGAGCCCGACTAATCCCCGCTCCCCACGCAGGGCCACCACCCCATGAGGTCGTTTAATGTCCAGGCTAATAGCCCTGATTGGTGGTTGGCCAAAAGAGATTGACTAATTTTGAATCCGGGATGTCTGAATTTACAGCTCACCCCTTTGCCGCTAGACCAATGAGGAACTTTGAACACTAAAGTAATAGGAATTTTTTTGGCTCCACCACATTTTTCTGATCATTTTTTATTATTATTTAAAATTGACTATTTAGTTTTAGTTTTTTTTTTTTTTTTTTTTTTTCCGTTCATTGTTGCACTTCAAATTTTAACGTGAATAAGCCATTAGGGCTAGCCTAGTGGTGAAAGAAGGTGAGGAAAAAGGTATAAGTATGATAGGTTAGGACTTAGGAGTTTGAACCCCTCCAATTATACTAACAAAAAAAATATTAGAGAGGCACCTTCTCCCCAATATCAATGCCACTTCTTTTCTCTTCCCCCTGCCCCCCCCCCCCCCCCCCCCCCTTTTTTTTTCCCCCTAACGTTCATTGAGTTTTACCTATTTTCACTGTTGGGGATATTTGTGGATTTTGTCTAATACGATCGACACATATTCTTTATTAAAATTAACCTTGAATATAATTTATAATACAAATTAGAAATCACAATTACAATGAAATTGAACATGGATAAATAAAATAATATTCGCAATTTGAATTAACCAAAATCAACGCAAGAAATGTATTTAATTAAAATAAAATAGAGTAAAAAGAGCTGCCCTGTGAGAAGACATGCGAGATCACGTTGTCCTAAAGGAACTATATCCTCCCTACGTATAAGTGCTGAGGGACGATAGGACCTTTAAGACACAACCCCAAAGCTCGCAGCTCCCTCTTTTATGGGTACGTCCACAAGAAGAGTATGGTGAATTCGTCCACAATCAGGGCCAACTCTAGCCATTACCTATTCTTGCCCAATTCATCGGGTGTCTCCAAGGGATGACTTTGATTCCTTTGTCATTCATGTTGCCACATAACTTCTTTTCCATGATTCAGAAAGAGCTGGAATCATAGAATCGTTTTCCATTTTTTATTTAAGAACTTAAATAGTTGCTGAATGGAATTACTTGGAGAATAATTGCATAGATCAAATGCAAAGCATGCTACTTGATTGGCCTAAGCGCTTTCACATCATCAATGGAATTGCTCAAGGACTCCTTTATCTTCATCAAGATTCTAGACTAAGAATAATCCATAGAGATGTCAAAGCAGGAAACATTTTACTAGATAATGAGATGAATCCAAAAATATCGGACTTTGGCTTGGCTAGAAGTTTTTGTGGAAATGAAACGAAGGCTAACACAAATAATTAAGTCGTTGGAACATAGTAAGTATCTTTCGAATGTTAGTTTTAATTTAATTTATTTTCTTGTGAATGTGTTTATTGCTCAATGGTTTTATGCAGTGGTTATATGTCTCCTGAATATGCAATTGATGGGATCTAATCAATAAAATTTGATGTCTTTTACTTTGGTGTTCTGTTACTAGAAATAGTGAGTGGGAAGAAAAATAAAGGTGTCCATCATCCAGACCACCATGTTAACCTTATTGGGCACGTAAGTATTTTGACCAATGTTTGTTTACTTCTTTATATCAAAATTAGTATATACTGATCAATTTTAAATTATTTAGGCATGGAAACTACATATAGAAGGTAGGTCCTTGAAACTTATTGATGCATCAATACGGGATGACCCACACATTTTGTCTGAAGTATTACGATCAATCTATGTCGGTCTATTATGCGTGCAACATTGTTCATAGGATAGGCCTAACATGTCCTTAGTAGTTTTGATGTTGGGCAGAGAGGGTGCATTGCCGTCAACCTAAAAAACCTAGTTTTTATATTGAAAGGATTCCGGTTGAAGAAAATTCTTCATCAAGCGTGTGTGAACTGTGTTCAGCTAATGAAACCACCATTACACAATTGAAGGCTTGATAAGAGACATTTAATGTTAATGTTTTGTATGTCTTTAAACTTTTCATTTGTTTATTTTCAAAATAAAAACCGTTACTCGTGGTTTGAGGCTATTTATCATTTTTGAGTGGGTGTTATTAATTTGTCTTCTTTTTTTTTTTTGGTTTTTTTTATTTTGCCGAAGCAAGAACTTCAGTTTCATTAAAAAAGTCAAGAAGGTACATCGAAGACAACAGTGCACAAAACCCAAAACACCAACAAAACTAAGACCCCAATACAAAAAGCTTAAACTAGACTAAACCTGCATGAAAAAACCCTAAGACCATAGCATGAAGCAAAAACCGAACTGACTGTAATTCAAAACACACCATTAGACAAATTTCGTCTCGCCTCCAATCCATGGGTACTTTTATGGTACTCAAAATTTTTAGGGACTCAAAATTTTTAGGGTATCATACCTACTTATCATTTTAAGTGACCTATTTATCATTTGAAGTGACCCACTTACTATTTCAAGTGATACACGTATCATTGAGTGACCATTTACTATTTCAAATGACTCACTTATCATTTTAAATGACTTACTTAATATTTAAAGTGACTTTATAGGTATAGTACCTTAAAATCTCAAAAACACAGACTGCACACCCACCTGTTGATAAATATTCCCTAATTAAAGTTGTCCCACATTTACTTACACGTATTCAATATAAGAATGCAATGTCAGGAAATGTGGTATGATATCATTTCATCATTAAATCAAAGTAAAATTTTTCAAGGAAAACTTTTAGAAGGTATTTTATTAAATGCTGTGAAAGGATGCCTAACACCTTATGAATTCACAACCGAAGCTCCTTACCTTGACTTAAATTTGTCTTGTTAAGCCCTTCAATGTGATATTCTAGAAGTGATTTTGGCTTCGATTTTCCTCTTTTTGCCATATTATACCGAAAATATTCCATTCACTAGCCCAGCTTAAATTACTCATATCTTCCTCTTTCGGTAGATTTTTAAGACATTTAAAGCAACATTGGAAAGGATTTGACAAGCCCTATGCATTGGTATGAGTTGATTGAAATTTTGGGTAAATTGATTTTCGGTCAAAGGATTGACTTTCACACACACACACATAAACAATTCATCAAAACTTGACGAATAAGTCGATCTTAATGAATTCTTTGCACTGATACAGTCTAATCGTGGATCCAATCTTTTCCATAAAAATGTTTTTTTTGGGCCTATGGTCATTATTTTGATTGCAGGTCAAATGATGAGTTTTGGGACTCTGTTTTCACCTCTGTATAAGTAGGGTGTCTCCAAGCCCAATTTGGTCAAATGTGATTTACCATATGATAAATCATCCAAAATTTTTTACAGAGTTTCATAGGTTGAAATGAACTAAGTTAAGAGGTCTCGTTTCCTTTTTGTTTTGGTGTGACAATGACATAATAACAAACTTGAAGAGAACTCAATGATAATGGACTAGTAAAGAGATAAACCCAAATACATCAAGCTCTTGCAAATAAGGGAACTAATAAGCGTATTCACAATAAATAACATACAAAGAAAATAAATTGCCTTGTATAGTACCAATGATTATGATTTTAATGTTTTTTTATTTAAAATAAATGAGGGAATTTTGGCCATAGCCCCCTAGTATAAGATACCTCTTTTACAATAGAATCCAAAACAAATTTGTTTCTCTCATAACCCCTTTTGAGCATGAATGGACAAAACTACCCTTTATATACACCTAACCCATCGTTCTCCCTCACTCTCACTCCCTACGCTCTCTCTCTCGCATGTTATGTTCTCTTTTTCTTCCATGGTTACCACAACGATGACTTCTATCGGCGATCGAACTCTGATCACCTACTGACCATTGTTCGACCTCAAACGACCCTATCATTGACCTTCTCCATCTTTGGCAACCTCTACGAGATTCATCATCTTCTTCTTCTTCTTTGAAAATCGTTCCTATTTAGAATGAAGAAAAAATGGCATTTTATAAAACGTTATTTACAGCAGATAGTAACACTTTACTATGTTGGCTATAAAGAATAGCATTAATTTCTATAGCAAATAGTAATAGTTTACTATGTTGGCTATAAAAAATAGCATTTCTTGTGCTACTAAAATTTCTATAGCAAATAGTAACAGTTTACTATGTTGGCTATAAAAAACTATTGTTTCTCATGCTATTAAAATTTCTACAGCAAATAGTAACAGTTTACTATTTTGGCTATAAAAAACAACATTTTTCGTGCTATTAAAATTTCTACAGCAAATAGCAATAGTTTACTATGTTAGCTATTAAAAACAACATTTCTCGTGCTACTACAAATTCTATAGCAGATAGCCATGATTGAACAAAAACTATAAAAAGAAAAAAAAAAGAAGGAAAGGGAGAAGATAGCCATGGTTGAAGTTCGGCCAGAACTGGTGGGACAAAGGAAAAAAAAATGAAAAGAAGAAGACAAAGAAGAAACAAAGGACAGCCATGGCTAGTTGGTAACAAATTTGGTTTTTAGATCTGGTGAGGAAGTGAGAAGAGAGAAAGAAAGAAGAGAATGATAGGTGGTAGAAGTGGAGATGGGGGTGGCTCGTCAGAGAACAAGTGTCACTTAGCCATCGTCGGAGAGATGTTACTGGTGCGAACTATGGGAGCGTAGTAGCCATCATTGGAGAAGAGTCATCACCGGTGGGAGTTGTTATCAGTGAAACCATGTAAGAGAGGAATAACCCAAAACAAATCTGATAAATAAAAAAGGCTAAAATAGGAATTTCAAAAAAGTGGTTTTTTTTTTTTTTTTTTTTTTTTTTTTTTTTTTTTTTTTTTTTTTTTGTGCTGAAAGAATCTCTAAAAAATGGGTTTATAGAGTTAAAAATCTTATGGTGGGTTTATTGTTAAAAGCAGTCCCCTAATAATCAAAGTTTTTTTGATACATACAATACGTCAACATAAAATGTCTTTTATCGTGCCTCTAATAATGTAATGCTGAGACCATTGGGTGAACAAGGTTCATGCTTGCCCAATGATAAACACGCTTCAACAAGTTTCCTTTCAATGAAAAAATTGGGTTGTTTAGGTTGACGTAATGCACCCTCACCACCCAACATTAGAACCACTAATGACATGCTAGGTCTATTTTTTGGACATTTTTGCACACATAATATAGACTGATATAGATTGATCGCAACATGCCAGATTGATTGTGCGAGTCTGAGTCCCCAATCAATGCATCGACTAGTTCCACAGGCCTACTTTCTATATAAAGCCTCTATGCCTAAACAATTTAAAACCATATTATTAATAGTAATTTTAAAATAAGTAAGAATTGGTCAAAACACTTACATGCCCAATAAGGTTAAGGTGATGGTCTGGATGATAGAAACATCTATCTCTCTTCCCACTCACTACCTCTAGCAATGGAACACCAAAGCTAAAGATATTTGATTTTATCGAGTAGAATTCATCAATTGCATACTCAGGGGACATATAACAGCTTCATTAAACCATTGAAAAAAGATAGATATTTTTCTTTTGATAACAAAGATACACATTGATAATCAATGACTAAAAATAACATTTTAAATATTATACTTACTATGTTCTAACTACTTTATTTGTGTTTGACTCAATTTCATTTCCACCAAAACTTCTAGACAAGCCAAAGTCAGATATTTTTGGGTTTATCTCATTATCTAGTAAAATATTGCTTGCTTTGAGATCTGTATGGATTATCCTTAATCTAGAATCTCGATGATAAAGGAGCTCTTGAGCAATTCCATTGATGATGTGTGTGAACTCTATGCCCTAAACCATGCAGTTCGGGAATACGCCACTAGCCAAGAGGGCTAGCGCAAAGAGGAGTCGCCACCTAGAAAATCCATGAACCAAAAGATGACCCCTTGCAAGGGTCTAACTGTTCATGACCAAAGAAGGTTCGGAGTTAGGGAATGCCATGAAAAGGTGTTAGGCACACGATGACACTCGATCTTTAGATCGGCCCCCACTTTATGTTTATTGATCATGTTTAATAGTCCGATTTAATTAGGATTACCCTATCTTATGCAATAAGCTAAATATACACACATATGACAGATTAATATGGAACAATAATGAGATAAAGAAAATAAATAACAAAATAAATAAAAAAGGTTAAACACTGTCAGAAATCAACTACCGCAAGAATCATGCGTACGCATAATATAATGATGGTACGCACAATATAATAATGCATACGCACATATCCTCATGTGTACTATTAAACACGCAAAACAAGCATCAGCTACAATTGAGTAATAAAGAAGTAAGTTAATATGCGTACACCTCCCTTCACGTGCTTATGCATATCAAAACAAGGCGTACGCACCATCTCCCTGCAACAGAATATGTCAGTCTTCCCTGCAAAACAGTTTATTAGCCTAACATTCCTAACCACCATGACTACTTGCAAGCATACTCATTTACGAAAAATCTCCCATATAGCCATACATATGAACTCTAAACAAATCATTTAATCAGCTAAAATCACATTTTCAATTATGCAATAGTTTAAAGAGGAACTTCATCATGTCATCTGAAGCCTAGAAAGCAATAGAACATGGAAAGGCTTTGCCACACACAATGTTCAATGTTGGTTTGCCGTTCTCTCAGGTCCACCACCAATCCCTTTGCCTTTCTCCTCTGAGTTAAGCCTCTTTCTCACTCTCTGTTTCTCTCTCTTTTCTAGCCTCCAAGCACTAAAAATCCAATCCCCTCTCCAAACCCTAGACTTAAGTATATATAGGAGAGGATTAGGTTTAATCCTACTATGAGAAGCCCTAAGAGCTTCTCTAGTCATCTCTGCCCCGCTCCCCTCGTTCCACAAGGTAAAGGCCTCATCTACTGCATGATTCATGGAAGAGATGATGCAGGAATGCAAATGGAGATAATCAAGCGTATGCATGGTCTCCTCATGTGTACACACCATAGCAATATGTGTACGCACCATATACAGATGCGTACGCACACAACACAGGCGTGCGTACGCACATTAATCCCTAATTCAGCTTTAAATCATCGCTTTATGTCATTACACTCACTCAACTCATCGGAAGAAGACTGGGATTGGTAGTAAACATTAGGACCTCATCATCGAGAACCCATCACAAAATGTAGGGACAAAATGGGGTGTCTACAATGTGAAAGCGCTTAGGCTAATCTAGTAGATTGCTTTGTGAGTGATCTACCCAATTTTTTCAGCAGATATTTAAATTTTTTAATGGAAAATATTCCAGAAGTCCAGAATTAATTAGAATAATGGAAAAGAAATCATGTGGCTACTTATGTAATAATGAAATCATAAAATCAAAGCCATCCCCTGGTGACACACATTATTTTGGGCAACATGAAATAGGTGATGACTATTTCTTTCTTTTCCCTTTTTTTTTTTTTTTTTTTTTTTTTTTTTTTTTTTTTTTTTTTTCTGTGATGGTTATCGTCCAAAACATCAGTCTCAAAAAGTTATAAGGTTTGGAAAATTCTTTTTTTTTTTTTTTTTGGTGGAGCTTGTACAATGAAAATCACATGATCATTGGTATAGGAAGTCGATCGAACTAAAAAAAAAAAAAGAAGTTGTACTAAATATGCAAGGGTTCTGGGAGAGAGTGATACCAAAAATAAAGAAGTCCAAACTTTTGTTAGGCATGAATTCATAGATCAACATCATTTCATCTTGTGAGCGCACCTGGTTTTTGCCACGCGCTCGCCTTTTCCTCTTTTACCTGGTGTTTTACCTGCTCTTTACTTCTGATGGTGGTGCTAACCCAAGGGATTAGCATAGGAATGAGAGTCGCCACCTGGAAGGGCCCAGGACCAATTTTGTTCGCCAGAGAAAGGTTCGGAGCTAAGGTACATGTTGGGAAGGTGTTAGGCACCCAACAATGCCCGGTAATAAACCGGCCCTCATTGTGTATTCATTGACCATATTTAGTATTTTAATTTAATCCAAATTGCTTTACATCATACAAAACACATACGGATGCGATAACATAAAACAATAAAAGAATATATATATATATATGAACACGGCATGTGAAACATGAAGTAAACAAAAAGCATGTAAAGTATGGAATGAACAAAATTGAGAATAAACTATAATAACATGAAGTAAACAAAAAACATGTAAAGTATGGAACGAACAAAAGTGAGAATAAACTATAATGATACGTGCATATAATATAATAATTACATGAATAGTAAAAGGGGAAAGAGTAATGGAAATAATGATGAAAAAAAAGAAAGTAATAAAGAAGTAATGATTATAGTAATAAAAATAGCAAAAATCCGGGAAATAAAATTATCACGCGTACGCACACTAGGAATATGTGTACACATGATTTGTCATGCGCACGCATGGCATAAACATGCGTACGCATGACTTCATTATTTTACCTTCCCTATGATTAAACCGACTTTCCTGCAAAGAGGTTAATCTGAACAAATTTTACATGCAACAAAATTATTATCTAAACAACTTATGCAATTCTATATAAAAAAAAATATGCTTATACCTCTTGCAAATAAAGCAGGTTGATGTTTAGATTGTCCCTCAGGTCTACTACCAACTTCGCGGTGTCTCTTCTTTTGAGTTAGGCAAGCTTTTCCCTTTCCTCACTGATTGACTCTCTATTATCTTCTCACTACTCTTTCTCTCACCATTCCTTCTCTATTCAGTATAATGCCCTCTCAATATAAGAATCCTTTCTCCTTTCTTTTTTTTTCCTCTCCCCCTATTTATAGGAAAAAATCTTCGTGTAGGATCGTCATCCCTGACCTCACTCTTCACTCCCTTCCTCATTATAAACGAGACGTAGTGCCTGCCAGATGATTATTTCCCTCACAGAAAACTATCCCCGACAACCTCTCAACTCTGATGGAAAGCTGGCCATCCTCTTATCTATTTCTTTCACCTAACATCCCACTTCTTTTTTTTTATACGGAAGATTACTTCCCCCACTTTTCTACACTTCCCCACATCCACCTACCATCCCACTTCTTTCTTTATAGGAGATTCCTTTCCCCACCTTTTTTACGCTTCCCTACATCCACCTACCATCCTACTTCTCTAATTACTTTCCCCACTTTTTTCACACTTCCCCACATCCACCTACCATCCCACTTGCTTGCTTTGCTCGCAGAAAATAGACCCAAATTGACAATAAACATAATAGACCTCATCATCGGGAACTCACAATCAAAATGTAGGGACAAAATGGGATGCCTACACATCTACTTGAATGCAGCACCCTAAAAGCTTCACTAAATTTTTATGCTGAAGTTTGGGAATGTGTACTATTTCATTCTTGAACTCATTGAGTCCTTATCTAGAATTCTTTGAAAGCCTCTTCATAGCTATTTCTTGCTCGTCTTCCAACACACCCTGAAAATTATCGCTCCATGTTAATGCCAAAACATTATATTTATTCTATAAAAGCCCAAAATTTTGATTAAAAGTTGGAAGCCTCTGTAAAATGTAACACACCTTTTTAAATAGCTACAATTAGACCAATAATAGCTACAATTAAATCTACAGAAGGGTCATTATCTTATAAATGAAAAACATTGTACATAATGTAGAAATATTGTAGGACAAAGTAGTGATAAAAAACTACTAGTACAAATACTGACTTTGGTGCCTAGAACTGGCATGAAATGGCAGTCTTATTTTTACCTTGTAGACAGGTCCAAAACTACCCTCTCCAAACTTCTTGTTATTAATTTGAGAAGTTATATATTGATGGCATTAGCTATGGTAGCCAAGTCAAATAATGGTAAGTCTAAATCTTTAGTGGTGTAGCATCATTCTGGTTTGGGCTCAATTTCCTTTGCAACATAGAAAGAAAAAACCAATAAGCACATTTCCTCTAGAGTACTAAGGGAAGGCTGATTTAGGCTTGGTAACTTCCATAAGTTGGGTTCCTCCTAGATTCCCAAATGGTACCATAGAATTTCCCATTTCTATGATTATTGAATGGTTTCTCTTTTGCATATATTCCCCTCTCCCCTCTCTATGCTTCCCATTTTAATTGGGTCACACCAGCATCTGAAAAAGAACTTGGGAAACCATTTTTTTTTTTTATGTTTCCAAAACTGAAAAAGGTTGCACGATAATAAGCCTAAAATCAGCCACCTAGCTTTCTTTATTTTTATTTTTATTTTTATGTTTGCTCTTCTAAAGGGAAGGAGTATGCTCTTTCACCTATCTATTTCAGCCGTATATATTCTCTCACTTATCTATATGTGGCAGTTTCTCTTTATTCCATATTGGGTCCCACATGTTTGTTTTCACTTATATACTTTTGATACATAAGGTAGATGGTAAAGGATGGGTGAAGTAACATATTCCAAAGGGAATCTATCACATAACAGACCCATCACCTCTATGATGGATCTATGTTACCCAATTTAAATTAACTCATGGAAGGGGAGTAGGACATGGAGGGAGAGGAACAAAATTCTTATGTTGGAGAGTATGAAAGTACATGAGTAACCTTTTTTATAATGCAACTATTTAGTATACCTTTACTTGGCTGCTTCTTCTTCTGCTTCTTGTTGGAATTACTATGTTTGCCGTATAGCTCTCATGGGTTGATAGCAAATTTGCCCGACAAAAGCTAATCGGTGGGCCATAGGCATGGAACTTTATAGATAGCTATATATATGTGTCACACCCCATTTTTGCACCACCTTACTAGGGCTCATCATTTCATGCATGTTTTTGTTTTGTTTTTGAGTCTAGTCACTTGCATTAGGTTTCTAGAGTCACAAGGACAATAGGTATGAATTTTGGTTCAAATTGGAGTTGATCTTGAGGGATAATAAGAGCTTTTGTGACTTGAGGGGCATAATTGTCTTTTAAGTCCCAAACTTTTCATTTGACCTTGGAATGATCTCCAAATTGTCAATTGGAGTTCATATGGATGCATAGGAGGTATTTCTAGGTTCAATTTGATAAATCAATGGCTTGGGATTAAAATGGATCGATGTAGTTCAAGATTGGTTAATTGACCCTTCTTTAGGTTTGCTCTAATTGACTCACAATTACCAACCAAATCTTTTCAAATTGACTTTCATTAGTCATCATTTTACTCCCAAAAGTGTTTTATGAAGTTCAATTTTGATATGGAAAGTGTTTGGTTTGACCCTATGTGCATGCCTATGCTTAGCAAAGGTAGAGCATAGTGGTTAACCACCTTGTTCAAACCTAACCATGCCCCCATGGTTAGTGGTTTTCACCCTAAAATGTTCAAAAACATATTCCTCATCGAAACACGGTCGTTTTGGCTTTTGTTTCATCAAAATCGGAGTTAATTTGCCCCCTGAAACACTTCTAGAAGGGAGGGGAGACAAAATAGGCAAAAAACTAGAAATGGGCTCGGGTGACCACCCAAGCCTGGGCGGCTAGCCGCCTGGGCCCAGGTAGCTAGCTGCCCAGCCTTGGGAGGTCACCCGAGACCACTTTCCTATTTTTACTCAATTTCCTTGCTGAAGCGGACTCTTCCCTATTTTGACGTATTTGGGCTCTTTTGGACGAGTTTCCTTCTAATTTTTGGTAACTTCTGAGTTACTTAAGCCCCAAGGGGGTCTCTAATAGCCCTTGGATTAATTTTTAGGGTTTTAATCCCAGCCATTGGTTAATCCTAATTGAAGTCTATAAATACCCCCCTATGCTTCAGCACAAGGGGGCCACTTTATGCATTAAAATTAGAGTGTTTGAGAGAGAATAAGAGAGAGAGACTTGAAGGAGAGCTGGAGTTCTTGCTGTAGCCTTGGAGAGGATTGGTTCAAGTCATCCATAAGAGCAAGGGAGAGTCTCTACAGCAGCAAGGAAGTTTCTTCTTAAGGTATTCCTCCCTCTTTGTTTATGCTGAATATGGGTTAGGCTTATTGCATGTTAAAGGTAACTTTTTTATCATGTATTAACACTCTAGCTAGTTAATATACATGGAATATCTATTGTTTATCTACTGTTTAGCATGCTTTAGGGCTGTCCTATGTGTTTTTTATGCATAGTTATGGTTCTTGTGCTCCTGTTGCCCTTGTGCTAGGATTAGTGTCATTGCATGTTAGAGTTAGGATTTTCATCATGTTATATTGCTTTAGTTAGTTCATATGCATGATTTAATTTCTGTTTAGTTTGGTTTTAGCATGACTAAAGTATGTTTTGTATGTCTTTAAGCATATTTGTGAGTTTAGGGTTTTAGAGTCATTGTTTTGTGTTAATTCTCATATAGCATGATAAAGTAGACTTTTTTATTGGTTTTTCTTCGTGTTTGCTGTATATGTCTTGCGTATAGAGTAAATATGATGTTTTTGCATGCATGTTAGTATATTCTAGGGTTTTTATGCATAATATGGTTTTAGGAATATGTTAGGACTTATTATTGTTCGCTGTTTTTGCTGTTAGCATGCTTAGTAGATGATTTTAGGCCATAATACTATTCTGTCCAGATTTGCATATCATTGTTTTTGCATGGTTTTGAGCACGTGTAAGGGTGCAAATAGGTGTGGTAATTGTCCTATGGCAAATAGGGCTGTATATATCTTTACAGTTATGTTCCCATCAGCATGTATTGATATAAGTTAAATCTGATTAGCACCATGGATTGGGGGTTGTACCCCTTGCATTGGTTCAATGTATCTCATATCCCACTAATGCACAGAGTATAACTTCCAATGCGGGTGTTGATATAAGTTATATCAACACGTGTTTACCTGATCATCATCCTCTATTTTTATTGAATAGATACCGTTGAAGACTTTGGACGCTTATTATCAAGGGCAGTGATTTTCTTGCTACTACTATGACCCAATTGATTAAACTGGAAGCACGTCAACATGATAGTGTAATGACATTCTCCTCACTTGTTGACTGAGCGATCTTTGAGTTTAAACTCAATGAGAAGCGTTGATACACTCATTCATGGCTAGTTTGAGTTTTTTGGGGCCCTAGGTAGACCTGTCAATGGATCGGATTTTAATTCGAATATGATCCAATAATTAGGATATGGTAAAAGAAGTGTGATCCGTTAATCCGTTAATAATCCAAATCCGATAATCTGTTAGTTAACAAATCAAATATGGATGTCACCTAATCCGTTTCGATAAAATCCAATCCAACGAATTAAATAATATACTCCTTCTGTCCCACAAAGATAGCCAATGTTTAACAAAACATGTAGTTTAAGAAAAATCATCATTGCATTGACTTATGAATTTTTAAACTCTTATCTTTCCAAAAGTACCGTCTTTTACTTATTATGGGTTTTATGTTGAAACTTGAAAGTAATTATTGAAATAACAAATCGTAGTATAAGAAAGTTCACAAAATTTATGATTTAACTTTTAAAAGTTGAAAAACATTTTGGGATAAAAAAAACTAGCAAAAATGGCCTATCTTTGTGGGACAGAGGGAGTATATTTTATTAATTGTTAGTTTACCACATAATCTATGGTTCTCATGAATTAGACTTCCCTCAATGTTCTAAAGCATATGTATTTCATGTTTCCTTTATATTATCTCTATTTAATTACTTTGTTGCAGGGAAAAGGGGGCATAATTTAGGAAAAGGTTACGCTAATGAAGATCTAGAGTTACCATTATTTGACTTGCCTACAATAACTAATGCCCTTAATAACTTCTCAATTAACAATAAGCTTGGAGAGGGCGGTTTTGGACCTGTTTACAAGGTAAATGCGTTGATTAACTACCATTCCATTTTTCATGTTTGTGGGTATGCAGGGGTGAAGCCAGGAAACTACCTCAGGTGAGACGATTTATTACGTTTTAGTGATCACTTTTCAACTTAATACCATATAAAGGATATTGTTTGTAATCACAAATTGACTGTATATGTATTTCAAAATAACTACTAATTTCTTTTATTTGGTAATAAGTTGTGAAATGCTCATTAAAAGAGCAAAATATTAAGAAATTTTTATTTTTCTTTTTTGAAATTTTCTGGTGGGGCATTTGCTGCACCTGCTAAAATTCTAGCTTTGCCCCTGTGGGCATGCATGGTCAAGGGTAGAGTTACCCATGGGCTAGCCCAGGCTATAACCAAGGGTAAGTCGCACCAAATTTATTTATTTTATTTATTTTTCTTTTATTTATTTTATTTATTTTTATTTTTATATATGAGGAGTAGGCTTTGCCCTTTAGTACGTTCAATAAAGATTTTGCCTTTGACCAAGACTTTAACCTTGGGTTTTACCCTAATCCAAGGTAATTTCAAAATCCTAACTTTGTCACTCACTGTGCATGGCACAAACTCTAGGTACTGAAGTCAGCATTTGTACGGATAGTTTTCAATAACTCGTTTTCCATTAAATGTTTCAACAAATAGCATAGAACTCATGTTATCTTTTCCTTTTAAGAAAGGTGATGACCCTTTTGTAGATCGATGTCATTCTTGCTAACTGAAAAGGTGTGTGACATTTTACAGTTTTGCTCAACTTTCAACCAAATTTTTAGCCTTTATAGAAGAAACAAAGTCTTCAGGGTAATATGTAGTGATTTTCAGGGTGTGTTGGAAGATGGAAAAGAAATAGCAGTGAAAAGGCTTTCAAAGAATTCTAGTCAAGGACTCCATGAGTTCAAGAACGAAGTTATACACATTGCCAAGCTTCAACACCGAAATTTAGTGAAGCTTCTAGGGTTTCACATTGACATAGATGAAATGATGTTGATCTATGAATTAATGCCGAACAAAAGCTTGGACTTCTTTATTTTTGGTATGACTCCTCTCTCTCTCTCTCTTTCTCTCTCTCTCTCTCTCTCTCTCGCTAAATTCTTGAACATTCAGTCCAACTAGTTTAAACGCACAATCGTTGTGTTTGTCATTATACAAGCTCTAATTTTATTTTTTTTTACTTAATGAGATTGATGTTTGGCCAAATCATAAGTAAGTTTAAGTTAACAAGATCCCGTAGTGAATCATATATCAATTAAGGACGAGGGTCAACACTACTCATTACCTATTGACGCCCAATTTAGTGGGTGTCTCCAAGGGATGACTTTGAATCCTTTGTCATTCTTGTTGCCACATAATTTCTTTTCCATGGTTCAAGTAGAGCTCGAATAATAGAATCATTTTCCTTTTTTATTCAAGAATATGTTTAAATAGTTGCTGAACGGAATTACTTGGACGAAAAATAACATAGATCAAATGCAAAGCATGCTACTTGATTGGGCAAAGCGCTTTCACATCATTAATGGAATTGCTTAGGGACTTCTTTATCTTCATCGAGATTCAAAACTAAGGATAATCCATAGAGATCTCAAAGCAGGAAACATTTTACTAGATAATGAGATGAATCCAAAAATATTAGACTTTGGCTTGGCTAGAGAAGTTTTTGTGGAAATGAAACTGAGGCTAACACAAATAAAGTCGTTGGGACGTAGTAAGTTTCTTTAGAATGTTAGTTTTAATCTAATTTATTTTCTTGTCAATGTGTTCATTGCTCAATGGTTTCATGCAGTGGTTATATTTCTCCGGAGTACGCAATTGATGGACTCTACTCAATAAAATCTGATGTCTTTAGCTTTGGTGTTGTGTTACTAGAAATAGAAAGTGGAAAGAAAAATAGAGGTTTCCATCATCCAAACCACTACGTTAACCTTATTGGGCATGTAAGTATTTTGACCATTGTTTGCTCACTTCTTTATGTCAAAATTACTATTGATCAATTCTAAATTATTTAGGCATGGAAACTACATATAGAAGGTAGGTCCTTGGAACTTATAGATGCATCAATACAGGACGACCCAGACAATTTGTCTGAAGTATTGCGATCAATCCATGTCGGTCTATTATGCGTGCAACGCTATTCGGAGGATAGGCCTAGCATGTCCTTAGTGGTTTTAATGTTGGGTGGAAAGGGTGCATTGCCTCGGCCTAAACAACCTGGTTTTTACATTGAAAGGACTCTCCGTTGAAGGAAATTCTTCATCAAGTGTGTGTGAACTGTGTTCAGCCAATGAAATCACCATTACACAATTAGAGGCTCGATAAAAGACATTTAATGTTAATTTTTGGTATGTCTATGAACCTCCCATTTGTTTATTTTCAAAATAAAAACCATTCTCATTGTTTGAGGCTATTGATCAATTTTGAGTGGGCGTTATTTGTTGGGGATACATGTACTAGTTTCCCTTTTTGTAAGAGCATTTTGTGAAATTTTTTGTTGGAGATGTATTAAGCAATCACCTCCAATCCCATATTCGTTCAAGTTTGTTAGCGTTATTCCTCCAACAGAGCACCAACATATTCGATTTTCCTATTTTTGCCATATTTAACCAAATGTATGCCATTCACTAGCCCAACTTAAATTACCATTGGAAAGCATTTGATGAGCCATGTGCTCGTGTAATCCCTCTGTTTCACACGTGCTAAGTAATTACGGGTGACCCATTGTTTGTTTTAGACCAATCGTGTGTCGGCATAAGTCAATTAGTTGCAAGATATTCAAAGTTGGAATTTCCATGTTCAGACATATACAGCGATCTAATTTCTTTCTTAAAGAAAACAGGAACACGTACCATATGGTAGGTCAGTCACAACTTGGGAGTTTCTAAGCGTGACCCACAAAAGACCCCTGATTCGTTTGTTTCTTGTTGGAATTACTATGTTTGTCGTATAGATCTTATGGGTTGATGGCAAATCTGCCCGACAAATGACAATGGGTGGACCATAGGCATGGAACTTTATATATATATATATATATATATATATATATGGAGTGTGGAAGATCATGAATTTTCTCTTGAGTAATCTACACTCCTAATTGGTAAAAGTCAATTAGTCATTCAAATCACGATGATAGTTTGAAGTGCGTAACATAGAGAACATCATCAAAGAGTTATTGGACCATATTAAGGCTTACCCATATTTCATTTTTAGATCACATTAAGGTCATATTTGTATAGTTGGAATAGAATGGGATGGATGAGAATGAAATATGATTCTATGCTTGAAGTAGTCTTGATTGGAAAGAAGTTTGAAATGACTGTCCAAACACGTTGTTTGATTCCATTCTCATTTAAATTATTTCATCTAAACACATTATTTAGAATGAATTGGAATGTAATTCCATTCCATATAAACAAACATAGCCTTAAGGTCATACATATATTCCCCCTCTAAAGGAAAACTAGAGGGAGTTTTAGTCGGGAACATTTTCTTGCTCTTATAATCTTTTGATTTCAAATGCCAATGAATTTTCCCATAAATTGTGTATGCAATACTTTCCAACTGGTAAAGATCGACATAGACCTGGAAGTCCAAAACTCTTGGGAATGGGAAGGAATCATTTTCTTTGAATAATCAAAGCTCACAAATATTATTAATATGAACCCTTTTACCTAGTGATGGAGTGGAATTTGGGCAATGCCAACCCCTGCGGTAACGGCTTTAGGGGTATATATCTTTATTGAATAGATATTGTCGAAGACTTTGGACGCTTATTATCAAGGGCAATGATTTTCTTGCTACTACTATGAACCGATTGATTAAAATGGAAGCACATTGACATGATAGTCTAATGACATTCTCCTTACTTGTTAGCTGAGCGATTTCTAAGTTCAAACTTAAGGAGAAGCGTTGATACACTCATGTAAGGCTGGTTCTGAGTTTTTTGGGGCCCTAGGTAGACCTGTCAATGGATCGGATTTTAATTCGAAGATGATTTGATAATTAGGATACGGTAAGAGAAGTATTATCCGTTAATCCATTAATAATCTAAATCCGATAATCTGTTAGTTAACAAATCAAATATGGATATTACCTAATCCATTCTGATAAAAATCCAATTCGGCGAATTAAATAATATATTCCTTTCGTCCCACAAAGATAGCCTAAGTTTGACAAAACACATAGTTTAAGAAAAATCATCATTGCATTGATTTATGCCTTTTTAAACTCTATCTTTCCAAAAATACCCTCCTTTACTTATTATGGGTTTTATGTTGAAACTTGAAAGTAATTATTGAACTAACAAAGGGTAATATAAGAAAGTTCATAAAATTTATGATTTGACTTTTAAAAGTTGACAAACATTTTGGAACAAAAAAAGTAGCAAAAATAGTCTATCTTTGTGGGATAGAGGGAGTATATTTTATTAATTGTTTGTTTACCACATAATCTATGGTTCTTATGAATATTATATAGTAAAAATGTTGAAATTTATTTTCAAATTAAAAATACATTTCTTATGATAATAAATTTTTTTAAAACTTCTACTATTTTCCTCCTAAAATTCATGCTAGGCTTTTGTTAGTTATCCATTTTGTAAGATTATTAGATCGGATTGGATTTTCGAATTGGACGTACATCCGAAAGTAACAAATTGGGATGTGGATTTACATTTTATTAATACGTTGGATTATCGGATCAGATTGAATTCAGATATAGATTTGGTTGAAATCTGATCCGTTGACAGGTCTAGCCCGAGGCAAACTCTTGAAATGGGTCTTCATACTCAAATTTTTTTCCTAGTACCAACATAAAGTTTGTCTGCACATGCCACTTATTTTAATTTCTTAAGATTTTAGAAAAATATAAAAGGTTTTTAAGAAAATTGATTGAGTAATTCATTAGAAAACATTATTTTGAACAACTTAGCAGAAGAAAATTTTTTTCAAAATCTTTTGTTTATGTGGACTTTTTGGCCAAAAATTAAACAGACATGGTAAATGATCAAAAAATCCACTTAAACGATAAATTTTGAAAAAACTTTCTTCTTCAAAATTGTTCAAAATAATATTTTCTAGTGAATTAAGTAACAAAGTTTCACAAAAACCTTTTATATTTTTAGTAAAACAGTGATAAATAAAAATTAATGGGGCATGCAAATAAAATTAAAGGGTTGCAATAACCATTCTCTTTCCAAAAAAGAAAACAATCTACAAGGTTAGTCCCAAAATAAGGTTCTCATTTTTTAAGCCAAAATATGAGACCCTAGGTGGCCACTTTGCTCGCCTGCCCTTGAACTGACCTACACTCATTTTTTGATATTAAAGTGTGATGTGATTAGAGATAAGGTTGTTAGAAAAAAGGTAAAAAAACAAAAACAAAAAAATAAAAATAAAAATAAAAATAAAAGGGAAAGGAAAGACTCAAGAGTAAGTTTTTCTCAAGAGTAAGGTTGCAGACGCAAAGTGTAAGGGCGTCATCACGTTTCATAGTCTGAATCAAGACTCAAGAGTAAGTTTTTCTCCTCAAGGAAAATCTCCGCCCTTCTTCAATTGCAAGACTTGACTGATGATTGTTTGTGAGAGTATGATGAAAGAAGGTGACTTTTGACTGTAATGGAGCACTCAATCAAACGTCAGATTAATCCAAAACCCTTTCACTCTTGGAAGAAAAACGTTTAACGCGTGGAACTGTTGCGGTCTTCATTCTTTGGGTTTTTTTTTTTTTCTTTTTATCCCATTCTTTAATTAACTCAGTTTTAGTGCCACATTTAGTGCATCATCAAACACATCAATGGTGTCCCACTAATGCATAAGGTATAACTTCCAATGCGGGTGTTAATATAAGTTACATCAGCACGTGTTTACCTAATCATCATCTTCTATCTATATTGAATAGATATTGTCGGAGACTTTGGACGCTTATTATCAAGGGCGATGATTTTCTTGCTACTACTATGACCCAACTGATTAAAATGGAAGCAGATTGACATGATGGTCTAATGACATTCTCCTCACTAGTTGACTGAGCGATCTCTAAGTTCAAACTTAAGGAGAAGCATTGATACACTCATTCAAGGTTGGTTTTGAGTTTTTTGGGGCCCTAGGTAGACTTGTCACTGGATATAATTTTAATTCGAATATGATCTGATAATTAGAATATGGTAAAAGAAGTGTGATCTGTTAATCCGTTAACAATCTAAATCCGATAATCTGTTAGTTAACAAATCAAATATGGATATTACCTAATCTATTTCGATAAAAATCCGATCCAATGAATTAAATAATATATTCTGTGAGGACTCAAGGTTTGATTGATAAGAATTTTGGGTTGGAAAGTGATAGAGTAGAGTTTGGTGAGCCACACACTTCTTTTTTTGCATGTTGAATAATTTAGTTGACTAAAGGAATTTATAGTCGACTATATTGTTAAGTAGAATGAGCTACATACTTCTTTTTTTGTATGCTGAGTAATTTAGCTGACTGTAGGGACTTATAGTCGACTATATTGTCAGGCAGAATTTATTTTATGCCTATTGAGCAATTTAGCTGACTATAGGAACTTATAGTCGACTATATTGTCAGGCAGAATGTTATGATACTATTTATGGGGAGTTTTAGTCGACTATAACTCATTATAGTCGGCTAAAACGTGCGATTTTGCTGAAAAACAAGATTTTTATGGGGTAAAAAGACTGTTATGCCCCTCACTTATACCTCCTCTATAAACACGACCCTTGAGGGGTTTCTACCCATTCTTCTCAGCCAAGAGGAAGAGTGAAAGAGAGAGAAAGAGAAGGAGAGTGGCGGGGAGAAAGGAGAGGCCGACGGCGAAGCACGCGACCTCACGGAGCTCCAATCTTGTGATTTCCACCTCGATCTAAGCATGTGCACCCTTAGATTCACGTTTCTAGCTATCATTTGAGAGGTAGGTGCATTTTTCATGGTTGTAGACCATTGTATGCGTGATTTGGTATATTATCATGGGTTTTTGCATGATTACATGATGTGATACATGTTTACATGGGATTGGGGTTTGAATTTCTTAAAAATTCATAGATTTGGGAAGTTAGGGTTTTGTTTTATACCCTATTTCACTATATTTGTGTTATTTTACATACCCTCACATGATTTGGGGAACAATGGGTTGATTTTAAAAACCCATTTGTTAAATTCTTGCTATTGACTATTTAGGGGTCACTTTTATATAAATGTTTTTGAAACCATTACTTGGAAAATGGTTAGGAAATGATTATCATGATTTATGAAGTTATCTTATGTGGTTTTCAAGGAATAAACTTACTATGTGGTTTTTTGGAAAATATATATAATTTTCCGGTTTTTGTGGGAATTATGAAGTTAATAAATGAAAAGAAAAGTGGTAATGATATGGATATGGTGATGAGGGCTACTGGAGACAGGATTACTGCGGTCCCAAAGGAACGGGACGTCGTGCCGTGTCTTCCTATCCTATAGTCCTGGGTTATGTGCCCGAATTGAGGTTACTGCGGTCCCATATAGGGATGTCTTGCTGTGTTTCCTCTTGAGGTTACTGCGGTCCCAGATAGGGATGTCTTGCCGTGTTTCCTCTTATTTCCGCGCGCGAGGGCCCCATATGACCTGGGGAGGATTATTCAGTTTGAAAGACTGATGATATGGATTGCCAGATATGATGGATTATTGTTAGGATAAATTTTCAGGCTCTCCTGTACCTATTTTAAACTGTGATATGTAACCTTTTGTTATCTCACCTTACTTATTTGTTTATAATGGTTTTAAAACCTTGATATACAACTTTGAAAAATGTATTCTACTGAGTTTATACTCACGCCTATTTTTTTTTAAAACCCTTTTGCAGACTTTGAGCAAAGTAGGGATGACTCTTATGAGGAGGCATTACATCAAACTTAGAATAAGCATGGCATTGTGGATGGTGTGGAGATGCATTTTGAAATTTTTATAGCCTGTATATTGTTCAGACCGACTTATTGTATTATATACTGCCTGTATTGACAATAGGACTCTGTGGGAACTAGTATGCCAGCTTATTTTAATTACCTGTGTGGATGGTTGATTGATTTTGATTTTAAATTGAACAGGTTTAAACTGTCGAGAACTTGGTATGTCCTATTTTCAGACAGGACCATGCCGGATTTTCTAAAAATATTTTATAAAGCTATAACTTTTATTATAAACCATCCTTGAACCTCATTTCATTTATTCTTCTCTCTATTGACACGTCATAGCCTATTTCCGGGTCGTGACATATTCCTTCCGTCCCACAAAGATAGCCAATGTTTAACAAAATACGTAGTTTAAGAAAAATCATCACTGCATTAACTTATGACTTTTTAAACTCTATCTTTCCAAATGTACCGTCCTTTACTTATAATGGGTTTTATGTTGAAATTTGAAAGTAATTATTGAAATAACAAAGCATAGTATAAGAACACAAAATTTATGATTTGACTTTTAAAATTTGGCAAACATTTTGGGAGAAAAAAACTATTAAAAATGACCTATCTTTGTGGGACGGAGGGAGTATATTTTATTAATTGTTAGTTTACCACATAATTTATGGTTCTTATGAATATTATATAGTAAAAATGTTGAAATTTATTTTCAAATTAAAAATATGTTTCTTATGATTATAAATTTTTTTAAAACTTCTACTTTTTTCCTCCTAAAATTCATGTTAGTTTTTTGTCAGTTATACATTTTGTAAGATTATCAGATCAAATTGGATTTTCGGATCAAACATCCGAAAGCTAGGAAGCACAGACACGACTAAAATGGTGCTGTGGCTGTGTCCGACATGTGTTGGACACGGACACACCTTCGACACGCCTCCAACACGGTTTCAAAGTGTCCAAAAAAAAAAAAAAAAAAAAATCGGACACAGCTTGGACACTCTCAGACACTTTGCGGACACGGGCCTTCATTGTCGACGGAAGTGGACATCCGCAGTATGCTGGAAAAATCAACCAAAAAAAAGAAAGAAGAAAAAGAAAAAGAAAGAAACTGCTACGTTACAGTTGCCGGAGGTGGACGGAAACTGCTGCGTCACAGTTGCCGGAGGTCGACGAAACATCTTTGCAAAAAGTCAGTGCGCAGTGCAAGCCTCCCTCCGATTCTCTCTCCATCGCTCTTCTCTCTCCCTGCTTTTCTGCTCTCTCCGATTCTCTCTCCATCGCTCTCTTTTCTCCTGCTTTTCTCGGTGCTTAGACTAATGGAGAAGAGCATGAGGTCAGAGGTGTTGATGACTTTTTGACATTTCTGTCATGCCTTGGTGCCTCCCCAGTCCCCACTTTCCCACAGCTGTAAAGTGAAAGCAGCTTTATGGTTTCCCTCAATTCTAACAAGAGTTACTAATTAGTATATTAAAAAAATAAAGGAGCTCTAGAGCAATAATTTTTTACATAGGGGCATACGTCCCTTATGATGGAATGCAAAACAATTACCCCATAGTCCCATACATATTTATATACATATACAATTTTATACATATAATTATAAATATATATATTTATTATTTTTATATATATAATATATATTTATTATTTATATATTGCTGAATCCCTACCGTGTCGTGTCATGAGTTTTTTAGAAGTTGCTGTGTGGAGGTGTCCGTGTCGTGTCGTAACCGTGTCCCGTGTCCGTGTCTGTGTCCGTATCCGTGCTTCTTAGTCCGAAAGTAACAAATTCGGATGTGGATTTGCATTTTATTAATCCGTCGGATTATCCGATCAGATCGAATTCAGATATACCTTGATCCGGTTGAAATCCGATCCATTGACAGGTCTAGTTCTAGGCAAACTCTTAGTGTGGGCCCTTCATACTCAAATTTTTTTCCTAGTGCCAACATAAAGTTTGTTTGCACATGCCATTAATCTTAATTTCTTAAGATTTCAGAAAAATAGAAAAGGTTTTTAAGAAAATTGATCGAGCAATTCACTAGAAAGCATTATTTTGAACAACTTAGTAGAAGAAAGATTTTTCAAAATATTTCGTTGAAGTAAACTTTTTGGTCAAAAATTAAACAGAGGCGGTAAATGATCAAAAAATACACTTAAACGATAAATTTTGGAATAACTTTCTTTTGTAAAATTGTTTAAAATGATATTTTCTAGTGAACTACATAATAAAGTTTCATAAAAACCATTTATATTTATAATAAAATATTGATAAATAAAAATTAATAGTATGCAAATAAAATTAGGGTAAAATGCAGAAAACCCCCCTCTATTGTTAGTCATTTTGCAGGATACCCCCCTCTAAAAAAAAACCCAACAAAAAACCCCTCATATTATGCTAGGGGGCTACGCCGTCAACGGAGATGTTACATGACCATTATACCCTTGTATGGAAAATATTAAAATATTAGTTTTTTTATATTTTTAAATGGTTTTTTAAAAATATAGAAAAAGAAAAAAAAATACAGGAAAAAAAAAAAGAAAAAAAAGAAAGAAAGAAAGGTTTCTGGCAATGGAGATTTTCCGGTTACTGTCACCGTCGGTTAATGGATGATTTTGTTGGAGTTCGGCTAGTGGATGAATTAGTGGGTTCTTTTGTGAACATTTGGATGTGGAAGGCTAAATCTACAATGCATTTCGAACTTAATTTAGAAATCTATAATTCCATAATGTTCCACCGTCCAACTGGATTTATGTACGAAATCTTCTAGCTTGATCCATGAATGCAGTCCCCTTCCCTTTCCATTAAGTCTCAATAAATTGGTATGCTTTCTATTTTTCTGCGTCATCCTCTTGATGGTTTCAAAGTGATTTTTTTTTCTTCATATTTTTCCTTCCAAAATGTGATGAACAGAGGCTTGATTTGTGTGGATTATTTATTGAACAGCTTACTCCGATATGAATGTAGTAATTGGCAACAAGTCTGATCTCAAGGATGCGAGGGAGGTCTCCACAGCCGAAGGCAAGGCTTCGGCAGAGGCACAGGGTTTGTTTTTCACGAAAACGAACTCCATATTTTCCAGCAACGAGCATCAAATCCAGCGAAGGGTCGATGCCCTCCATTCCCAATCAAACCAGCGATGGATCGCGATGCAGAAGCTCCACTTTTCCGACGACAAGCTCTCAATCAACGACGCGTCTCCATTTTTTCCGACGACAAGCTCCACTTCACGCATCTCCATTTTTTCCGACGAGAAGTTCCACGTCACGCATCTCCATTTTTTCCGACGGCGAAGGTTCTAAGGGGTAGTTGATCGATTGGTTGCTGTCTTTTATGGATGGATTACCCCGGGGGAAGCCTCCATCGCATCGCATCGCATCGCATCCGACTGCTACGCATGCCGCCGTCGGCATCATAAGACTGATGGTGGAAGGGTTAGAGAGATGAGGGTATTTTTGTTAGATCCCCAACCTCCATACGGCGAATCCAGATCCAGCACTCAGTACTAGTACCAAGATGCATCTGGCCTGAGCTGGAGGCGAAGCCGGCTGCCGAGCCTCCATGTTTCACCAGTGAAGAACAAAGAGTGAACCAAAATAAGGGCAAAAAGGTAATTTCATTAGGGAAAAGGGCATTTTTGTCTTAAAATTAACAAACAACATCACGTGACACGCACGTGATGATATTCCGTTGCTTTCCTGGACGGTAGATGGACGGTAGGGGGTAAACTGTCAACCCTAGACAATATGAGGGGTTTTTTGTTGGGTTTTTTTTTAGAGGGGGGTATCCTGCAAGATGGGTAACAATAAAAGGGGGTTTTTTGCATTTTACCCATAAAATTAAAAAGTTGCAATAACTGTTCTCTTTCGAAGAAAGAAAACAATCTACAAGGTTAGTCCCAGCATAGAGCCAAAAATGAGAACGCTATTTTGATATTAAAGTGTGACGGGATTAGGGATATGGTTGTCAAAAAAAAGGCAAAAAAAAAAAAAAAAAAGGAAAGGGGAATCCAATTACAGACGCAAAGACTTGACTGATGATGGTCTGTGAGAGTATGATGAAAGGAGGTGACTTTGACTGTAATGGAGCACTCAATCAAACATCAAACTAATCCAAAACCCTTTTCACTCTTGGAAGAAAAACGTTTAACGCGTGGAACTGTTGCGGTCTTCATTCTTTGGTTTTTTTCTTTTTATCCCCTTCTTTAATTAACTCAGTTTTAGTGCCACAATTAGTGCATCATCAAACACATCAATGGAAGCCTATACCATTCTTCTTTTCTGCTCCTCTCTGTTTTCCATCTTAATAATTTCCACAGCAACAGACACCTTGACTATGTCTCAATCCATGAGAGACGGCGAGTCCATAGTTTCAGCCGGTGGGATCTTTGAGTTAGGATTTTTCAGCCCAGGTAATTCCACGAAACGATACTTGGGAATATGGTGCAGTAAAATGTCTACTAAGACAGCAGTATGGGTTGCCAACAGAGAAATCCCCCTCGCCGATTCATCAGGTGTTTTAGAGTTCACCAGCCAGGGAATTCTCGTCCTTCTCAATCAAAACAAGACCATCATTTGGTCTTCCAATTCATCAAGATTGGTGCCTAATCCGATCGCACAAATTTTAGATTCGGGAAATTTTGTTATGAGAGATGGAAACCACGATGACCCAGAAGACTTCCTGTGGCAGAGTTTCGACTACCCTGGCGATACCTATTTACCAGGCATGAAAATTGGAAGGAACTTGATTACCGGCCATCAATGGTACGTCTCGTCATGGAAAAGCAATGATGATCCTTCACATGGTAATTTCACTGGTCAGGTAGATCCCCCGGTAGTACTCCCACAAATAGTCATTTGGAAGGGTTCGGTTGAGCAATTCCGCGGTGGAGCATGGAATGGCATCGAATTCACTGGTATTCCAGCTTTAAGGCTGAGCCCGTTATACAAGATCAATGCCGTTTCTAATAAGAAGGAGATGTATTACTCTTATTGGCTTGTTAACAGCTCAAGTGTCACGAGGTTGGTGTTAAGTCCGAATGGCATTGCGCAGCTGTACATAGCCACAGATCTAGCCATGGGCTGGGAACTCTACCTATCTGCACAGACAGATAAGTGTGATAGCTATGCTCTTTGTGGTGCATATGGTAGCTGTAATGTTGAAAACTCCCCAGAATGTGGGTGTTTAAATGGGTTTGTGCCAAAATCGCCGAAAGATTGGGGTAGAGCTGATTACTCGAATGGGTGTGTTCGAAGAACAGCATTGGATTGCAAAAGCGGAGATACGTTTGTGAAGTACTCTGGTGTTAAAGTGCCGGATTCACGGAATTCTTGGTTCAATGAGAGCATGAGCCTTAAAGAATGCAAGATGGTGTGCTTGACGAACTGCTCTTGTACAGCTTACGCAAATATGTATATTAGTGAAGGAGGAAGTGGATGCTTGCTTTGGTTTGGCGACCTGTTTGACATTAGAGTGTTTAGTCAAAATGGGGTGGACTTATACGGGCAGGATATGTACGTGAGGGTGGCTTCCTCTGAAGTAGGTATGAATTTTTCTCCCAAACTAGCTAGGGAAATGAGTGTTTTATGTTCTAGTGAGAAAAATACATACTCCCTCCTTTTCAAATTGACTAACCTCTTTAGAAAAAACACACTTTCTAAGAAAAACCTATTAAATGCTTTTACATCAATGCATATGTTTTGAGATTTCAATTTTGTCATCAAGTGTGCAAAACATTAAAAAAAGAGAGAATACATTTTTAAGAAATGTGATAATAATTTTGAAACATATATCCCAAAAAAAAAAGTTGGCCACTTATTTAGGAACGGAGGGAGTATCTTCTTGTGTTCTTGTTTTTGTTTTCTAAATTTTTTATTTAATCAAAAAATTTTTGTTTTCATTGATTATTGAGAAGTCGTAGAAATCAAATTGCCAATCTTTCCAAGTTCGTAAATGCTACATATATCATCTCTTCCAAGCCCCAATTTTTCGGAGTCTCCCACATGGAATGGGTTTGTAGGGTGTTTTTGAGATGCTACGCAAATAAGAGTGAACCCAACCTCCAAGTGAGAGGAATGGGTACGTTGGATCTTAAAAGAGTTGGGGTATGTGGCATTCCACTTCCAACTTCCAAGTCTTCAAATCAATAACCATTGATGATAGGTGTGAAAGCCACAACCCCACAACCAATGGGGCAATGGGGCACCCCCTTGTAAAGGAGACTTTTCTACTTTTCACTCGCTGGGTGGGCTTGGATTATGTAATTCGTAGGGTGGGCCAACTTTAGCTCATCTCAAGTGTAGCCCATGTACACCCCTACATGGCACAGGGAGTCGTTAATTAAATTGTTTCACCAAATTCTCAACTAAAATCCATCTTGGGATGTTCTTTTATTTTGTTTTCGAACTTTGTTGAAGCATTTTAAATATTAAACCACGTAAGAAAGAGGAACTTTGAACACTAAAGTATCAGGAATTTTGTTGGCTCCACCACATTTTTTATAACATTTAAAATTGACTATTTATTTATTTATTTGTTTTTTGTTCATTGATGCACTTCAAATATTAACGTGTATAAGCCACTAGGCCTAGTGGTGAGAGAGGATGGGAAAAAAGGTATAATTATGATAGGTTAGGAGTTTGAACCCCTCCAATTATACCAACAAAAAAGGAAAAGAAAAAGAGTAAATAAAATATCAACCTGTGTAAGAAAGTGGAACTGTGGTGAAATCAATGGCAACATAATATTAGAGAGGCACCTTCTCCCCAATTTCAATGCCACTTCTTGTTTTTTTTATCAACCAGTTGAGGTCTAACCAAAGGGGACAAAGTGTAATATTCAAAGCATTGTCCTAGTAAAGTGAAAACGGACGAAACATGAAGAGGATAAAGTGTAATTTTTCTTAGAATAAATGTGATTAAAAGGTTTTCCTCTATATAATTGTGCTATCAAACCACCCTCAAAATAGACTACAAATAGCAGAAATTCCTTTTTTTTTTTTTTTTCTTATGCCATCTAATTTCTATTTCTTTTTTCGCAATTAATTTCTTCACATTTAGGTCAAGTTGGCTCGACTGGCATGAAAAGAGCTGGGAAGAAAAGAAAGAGGATCATAATTAGCCTGGTATCATTAGCAGGAATGCTTCTCCTAGGCTTGGGCCTGACTTTGTACGTTTGGAAGAAGTTTAGTCAAGGTAAAGTCATTCATGACCTATCATAATTCATACTCTACAAATTAGTAAGGGAATCAATCCGGCTCAGCCGCATGACTTAATGGACTTGATAGACCTAAATGCAAAAAAAATATATAAAAAAAATATTTACGTAGACAATCCCATTTGGTTAAGATTATGAATTTATTAAGTTGAGTTAGGTGATTTTAGCCTTATATCATGTCTTTTTTTTTTTTTTTTTTTTTTTTTTTTTTTTTTTTTTTTTTTTTAACGATGAGAAAATCCATTGGGTAAACCCTAAATCCATATAAAATCTCACAGCCCATATGGACTAAGTAAGTCTAAGAGACAAGACTAATAAGAACCACGAAACCTTGTGTGAGTGGCAGTGTAACCCAGTTAAAATAGGAGGCATTGAAGGAGAAGGTAATGACTAATGAGAAAGGAAAAAAATTAAATTTTATTTGCACGTACAATGTAGCATTTGGGAATCTATGGAGGAGCCCAACTTGTGGAAGATGCCATTCATGCATGAATCAGACTTACCTTAATGTTCTAGAGCATATGTATTTCATGTTTCCTTTATATTAATTATCTCTATTTAATTACTATGTTGCAGGGAAAAGGGGGCATGGTTTAGGAAAAGGCTACACCACTGAAGATCTAGAGTTGCCATTATTTGATTTGACTACAATAACTAATGCTACTAATAACTTCTCAATTAACAATCAGCTTGGAAAGGGCGGTTTTGGACCTGTCTACAAGGTAAATGGCTAAATGTGTTGATTAACTACCATTCCATTTTTATTTATTTTATTTTATTTTATTTTTTTAATGTTATTGGGTTTGCTTGGACTGGCTATGAGCAGAGATACCCATGGGCTAGCCAGTGGAAAATCGCAACAATTATTTTTATTTTTTATTCTATTTTATTTATTTTTAAGGAGTGGGTTTTAGAAGGGTTTTATCTTTTAGCTCAGGGAAGATTTTGCCTTAACCCATGGTTTTAGCCTTGAGCTTTACCCTAACCTACGGTAATTTCCAATCCTAACTCCGCCATTGTGCATGGTACCAGCTCTAGCTACGTACCAAAACCGGTAGTTTTCAATCACTCCTTTTTCCATTAAATGTTTCAACGAATAACATATAATTCATCACTGTAAATGGTAGAAAATTTTTGTGACCACTTAGGAAAAAAAAATAAAGATGTTATCTTTTCCTTTTAAGAAAGGTAACAACCCTTTTGTAGATGTAATTCTAGCTAACTGAAAAGGTGTGTGACATTTTACAGTTTCGCTAAACTTTCAACCAAAATTTTAGGCTTTATCGAAAAAACATAGTCTTCGGGGTAATATGTAGTGATGATTTTCAGGGTGTGTTGGAAGACGGAAAAGAAATAGCAGTGAAAAGGCTTTCAAAGAATTCTAAACAAGGACTTCCTGAGTTCAGGAACGAAGTTATACACATCGCCAAGCTTCAGCACCGAAATTTAGTGAAGCTTTTGGGGTTTTGCATTGATGTAGATGAAATGATGTTGATTTATGAATTCATGCCGAACAAAAGCTTGGACTTCTTTATTTTTGGTATCTCTCTCTCTCTCTCTAAATTCTTGCACAATTGTTGTGGTTTTCATTTATTGTGCAAGCTCTAAAATTTTATTACATAATGATATTGATGTTTGGCCAAACCTTAGGTAAGGGCCAATTCTAGCCATTACTTGTTCTTGCCCAGTTCATCGGGTGTCTCCAAGGGATGACTTTGATTCCTTTGTCACTCATGTTGCCACATAACTTCTTTTTCATGATTCAATAAGAGCTGGAATCATAGAATCGTTTTCCATTTTTTATCCAAGCTAGAACTTAAATAGTTGTTGAATGGAATTACTTGGGCAAATAATTGCATAGATCAAACGCAAAGCATGCTACTCGATTGGCCTAAGCGCTTTAACATCATCAATGGAATTGCTCAAGGACTTCTTTATCTTCATCGAGATTCTAGACTAAGGATAATCCATAGAGATCTCAAAGCAGGAAACATTTTACTAGATAATGAGATGAATCCAAAAATATCAGACTTTGGCTTGGCTAGAAGTTTTTGTGGAAATGAAACAGAGGCTAACACAAATAAAGTCGTTGGGACATAGTAAGTATCTTTCGAATGCTAGTTTTAATTTAATTTATTTTCTTGTCGATGTGTTCATTGCTCAATGGTTTCATGCAGTGGCTATATGTCTCCTGAGTATGCAATTGATGGGATCTACTCTATAAAATCCGATGTCTTTAGCTTTGGTGTTCTGTTACTAGAAATAGTGAGTGGGAAGAAAAATAAAGGTTTCCATCATCCAGACCACCATGTTAACCTTATTGGGCACGTAAGTATTCTGACCAATGTTTGTTTACTTCTTTATATCAAAATTAGTATATATTGATCAATTTTAAATTATTTAGGCATGGAAACTACATATAGAAGGTAGGTCCTTGGAACTTATTGATGCATCAATACGGGATGACCCACATATTTTATCTGAAGTATTGCGATCAATCCATGTTGGTCTATTATGTGTGCAACGCTGTCCGGAGGATAGGCCTAACATGTCCTCAGTAGTTTTGATGTTGGGCAGAGAGGGTGCATTGCCTCAACCTAAAAAACCTGGTTTTTATATTGAGAGGACTCCAGTTGAAGGAAATTCTTCATCAAGTGTGTGTGAACTGTGTTCAGCTAATGAAATCACCATTACACAATTGGAGGCTCGATAAAAGACATTTAATGTTAATGTTTTGTATGTCTCTAAACCTTTCATTTGTTTACTTTTTAGAATAAAAACCGTTACTTGTGGTTTGAGGCTATTTATCATTTTTGAGTGGGTGTTATTAATTTGTCTTTTTTTTTTTTTTTTTTTTGGGTTTTGTTTTGTTTTGTTTTTTTTGCCGAAGCAAGAACTTCAATTTTATTAAAAAAAAAAATAAAAAATAAAAAATAAAACAAGAAGGATACATTGAAGACAACAGTGCACAAAAACCGAAACACCAACAAAACTAAGACCCCAATTCAAAAAAATCTAGACTAAATCTGCATGAAAAAACCCAAGGCCACAGCATGAAGCAAAAACCGAACTGGCCGTAATTCAAAACACACTACCAGATAAATTTTGTCTCACCTCCAATCCATGGGTACTTCTATGGTATACTCACAAAGTTTTTAGGGTACCATACGTACTTACCGTTTTAAATGACTTACTAACGATTTGAAGTGGTTAACTTATTATTTCAAGTGATACACTTATTATTTAGTGATTATTTACTATTTCAAATGACTCACTCACCATTTTAAATGACTTACTTATCATTTAAATTGACTATGTATCAAATTTTGTTCTACTTGCCTTCTTATAGGTTTAGGCTTTAATTTTGCAGTATCTGCTTTGGTTGTGAGCTGGATTGTGATACGCTATGAGTCACCAAGACCAAACCTTTTCTTATTTTTTTTTGTTTCTCTTTTCCTCTTCTATATTCTTTTTTATTTCTTTTAATATATATTAAGTAGTGAGCACATGATTTTGTGGTTCACTTTTTTTTTTCCTTAAAAATAAAAGTGACTCTGTTGGTATAGTAGCTTAAAATCTCTCTTTTTTTAATGCTTTTCATGCTAATGTGACAAGTTTGTAAATGTTATTGACACATCAGTGTGGAAAGAAAAAAAAAGGCAAAAACAAAAAAAAAAAAAAAAAAAAAAAAAAACAAAAGCGAGACCTAATTTAGACTTACGTGACTCACGTGTCATGTGCCCACCACCCTTTGTTACAAACCCTCGTATACCCATGCCTTACACCTTTGTTAGGATTGTGTGACCCAATTTTTTGATTTCATATTCTAATCTACCTTCTTCACCTAAACCCTCTAGTACCTTCTCATAGATTATCTGTATTTATATGTACATATTTATAAACATATGTTAAAAAAAAAAAATTCAAAAACACACAGTGCACACACACTTGCTGATAAATAGTCCTTAATGAAATTCATCCACATTTACGTACATGTATTCAATATACGAATGCAATGTCAAGAAATGTGGTATGTATGATATCATTTCATCATTAAATCAAACTAAAATTTTTCAAGGAAAACTTTTAGAAGGTATTTTATTAAATGCGGTAATCATCCTAGGACGAGTGTGAAAGGATGCCTAACACCTTCTGAACTCATAACCGAACCTTTTTATCTAGACTTAAATTCGTTTTGTTTAGCCCTTTGATGTGATATTCTCAGAAATGATTTTGGCTTCAATTTTCCTCCTTTTGCCATATTATACCAACAGTATGTCATTCACTAGCCAACTTAAATTACTCGTATCTTCCCCTTTCTGAAGTTTTTTCAGACATTCAAAGTACAATTGGAAAGGATTTGACAAGCCCTATATATACATTAGTATGAGTCGATTGAAATTTTAATTTGGGTAAATTGATTTTTGGTCAAAGGATCGACTTTGACACACACACAAGAAAAATAAAAAAATAAAAAAATCATCAAAACTTTGTTCAATGATACCTCAAGATCGAGCTATGAGAACTTCCATACCTTGACAGATAAGTCCCAAACAATTCTTTGCACCAATTAATACAGTCTAATCGTGGATCCAATCTTTTTTGTCAAAATGTAATTTTTGGGCCTATGGTCATTATTTTGATTTTAGGTCAAATGATGAGTTTTGGGACGCTGATTTCACCTCTGTATAAGTAGGGTGTCTACAAGCCTAACTTGGACGAACAAGGTTCATGCTTGCCTGATGATAAATGCGTTTCAACAAGTTTCCTTTCAATGAAAAAAACCGGGTTGTTTAAGTTGAGGCAATGCACCCTCATCACCCAAAATTAAAACCATGACATGTTTGGCCTCTCTTCTGGAGATTGTTGCACACATAATAAACCTATATGGATTGATCGCAATACGTCGGATAGATTACGTGAGTCTGAGTCCCCAATCAATGCATCTACTAGTTCCATAGGCCTACCTTCTATATAGAGCCTCCATGCCTAAACAATTTGAAACCATATCATTAATAGAAATTTTAATGTAGAGAAATAAGTAAGAAATGGTCAAAACACTTACATGCCCAATAAGGTTAAGGTAATGGTCTGGATGATCGAAATATCTATTTCTCTTCCCACTCACTACCTCTAGTAATAGAACACCAAAGCTAAAGACATTTGATTTTATTGAGTGGAGTCCATCGATTGCATACTCAAGGACATATAACCACTGTATTAAACCATTGAAAGAAGATAGATATTTTTCTTTCGATAAAAAGGATACACATTGGTAATCAATGACTAAAAATAACATTCTAAACATACTTACTATGTTCCAACCACTTTATTCGTGTTTGCCTCAATTTCATTTCCACCAAAACTTCTAGATAAGCCAAAGTCGGATATTTTTGGGTTCATCTCATGGTCTAGTAAAATATTGCTTGCTTTGAGATCTCTATGGATTATCCTTAGTCTGGAATCTCGATGAAGATAAAAGAGCCCTGAGCAATTCCAATTATGATGCAAAAGCGCTTAGGCCAATCTCGTAGATTGCTTTGTGAGTGATCTAACCAATTTTTTTCAACAGATATTTAAATAGTTGAATGACTCCAGAACTCCAGAATTAATTAGAATAATGGAAAAGAAATCATGTGGCTACTTGGGTAATAATAAAATAAAAGCCATCCCCTGGCGACACCCATTATTCTGGGCAACAATAGGTGATTGCTAGTATTTTAAATTTCCCCATTCTTTTTTTTCTTTTCTTTTTTTTTTTTTTTTTTTTTTTGGTGAAGCTTGTGTGATGAAAAACACATGGTCGTTGATATAGGAAGTTGAACTAAAAACAATAAAAGAATTTTAACTGAATATGCAAGGGTTTTGGGGGAGAGTGATACCAAAAATAAAGAAATCCAAACTTTTGTTAGGCATGAATTCATAAATCAACATCATTTCATCTAATTGGACACAGCACCCTAGAAGTTTCACTAGATTTTTATGCTGAAGTTTAGCAATGTGTACTACTTCATTCTTGAACTCAGTTGAGTCATTGTCTAAAATTCTTTGAGAGCCTCTTCACAGCTATTTCTTGCCCATCTTCCAACACTCCCTGAAAATTATCACTACATGTTAATCCCAAAACATTATATTTTTTATATAAAAGCCCAAAGTTTTGGTTAAAAGTTGGAAACCTTTGTAAAATGTAACACACCATTTTAAATAGCTACAATTAGAACACTAATAGCTACAATTAAATATACCAAAGGGTCATCGTCTTACAAATGAAAAACACATGATGTAGAAATATTGTAGGATAAAGTAGTGATAAACAACTACTAGTACAATTAAATACCGACTTTAGTGCCTAGAGCTGGCATGAAATGACAGTTAGTCAACCTATTTTTACTTTATAAGACAGGTCCAAAACCACCCTCTCCAAGTTATTTGTTATTCAAGAAGTCATTGGTGGCATTAGCTATGGTAGCCAAGTCAAATAATGGTAAGTCTAATTCTTCAGTGGTGTAACATCTTTCTGGTCTGGGCTTATTTTCCTCTGCAACATAGATTAAAAAACCATTAAGTACATTTCCTCTAGAGTACTCAGGGAAGGCTGATTTAGGCATGGTGACTTCTATAAGTTGGGTTCCTCCTAGATTACCAAATGGTACCATAGAATTTCCCATTTCTATGATTGAATGGTTTCTCTTTTGCACTACCCTCCCTTTCTATGCTTCCCATTTTAATTGGGTCACACCAGCATCTGAAAAATAACTTGGGCAATTTTTATTTATTTATTTTATTTTTTATTTATTTATGTTACCAAAACTGAAAAAGATTGCACAATAGTAAGCCTAAAATCAGCCACCCGAGCTATTTTTTATTTTATTTTATTTTTTTTTACTCTTCTAGAGGGAATCTATCACATAACATACCCATCACTTCTCTGTAGGCCTCGGCATCGGGCCGGGTTGGGCCAGGCTTGGGCCTTTTTTTCTCGGGCCGGGCCTTTTGGGCTTACACTATTCATTGGGCCGGGCCATGAAGGAAAATGTGATGCCCAAGCCCAGCCCACAGGCTTGGGCTTTTTTGGGCATCGGGCCTTGGGTCTCGTGCCTAAGCCATTTTATGTACTGTTAATGTGTAACAATAGGAAAAAAAAAAAGTGAAAAAATTATATTTTGCTGATCACTTCCCATCATAATACCAAAACAGAGAACATATGTAGTCACTTTGTATTAGGTTGACTATCTATTGTAGTGAGTTAACATAAAATGCTCTTTTATTGGTATTAATCTGGGAAGTTAACCGCAAAAAGTAATTTTTTGAAAAACTGGAAAACATTCATATTGCTATAGTGTCGGGCTTTGGGCCGAGCTTCGGGCTTCAACTTAAGGCCCAAGCCTAGCCCAAGGGTATCCAGGCTGGGTTCGAGTTCGGGCTGGGCTTCGGGCTGCCCATGGGCCTTGGGCTTTTGATGAGGCCTACCTCTCTTATGGGTCCCTGTTGCCCAATTTAAATTGACTTATGGAAGAGGAGTAGGACATGGAGGTAGAGTAAACAAAATTCTTATGCTGCAAAGTTTGAAAGTATATGAGTAACTTTATTATAATGCAACTATTTGGTTTACCTATACTTGGCTGATTCTTCTTCCTAATGAACAGGGTCAGACCAAGGCCAAGGAGAACCATGCCTCCTAATAAAACTGAGCTTAATATGATCCAACTTTGTTTCTTCCTGTTGGAGCCACCTAAATATGAAGCAATTAATTGAAAAAAAAAAGAAAAAAAAAAAAGAGGGATTAGAAAGCAGAACAAATTAGGAATTCCGGGTATTTTTAGCCGTTACTCGATCACATGCTTTAGCGCAATTACAAATGGGATATGGGTATCTATTAATTTTTCTCCAGAGTTCAGTTTCTTACATGGGTTAATATGTAAAACCCTTCAATGAACTTCGAAAACAGGATCGAAAAGCATTTTACTCAATTGAAACAAACTAAAAATCAGTTTTATTGTGAACATTTTGAAAATTGATTTTAAGTTATCTGTTTTTGTTTTCTATCAATAAAAGTACTTTTTATCATATGCAAAACAGAATGTTATGTAAAAGCAGAATCAGTTTTCTCAAAATATCCAAATGTGCTGGTTTTTTGGGGAGAAAAAGAAAACAGAGTCAAATAGGTGACTAGTATTTTTCTATAAAATCGAATTCCAATTGTTGTTGAAATGAAAACTTGGAAAGACTTCAATTCTTCATATCAATTGTAATTTCTATGATTTCTGGCTGACCAACGAAAATATATATTTGACACTAGAATGTAAAGACACTCCATGATTTTGTGAGTCTTTGAATGAAAAATTTATACATGCTTGTAGTGCTCCATAAGAGCTTCGATTTGACACTTGAATCACTGAAATGTAAGGCGAAGTTGGCCTGTTGAACATGCAACATCCCGAATTTAATAAAATCAACTTGCGAGAGGTTGAAGAAGAAGTCATGAGACTATGATCCAGTGTGGGTGTATCCATGCACTCTTTCATGTTGTCATGATGTTTGAAGCCATTAGTTAATAAAAAATAGGAATAAGCCCAGAAACACTGTCGAATTCAAATTTGAATGTGATATACAAAGATAACCCCCATGATTGCGATTGATTGCCGTGAAAATCGTGGAGAATAAACTCAAGGAGAGAATCTTGTTTAATTTTAAACATCAATAGCTTACTAGAATACCATATCAGGCGAAAGGGCAAGGTTGGTATTCGTGGAACATAACAAACCAATAAATTGCCTAATATCACTATTTGGGGACTTAAATGGACTTAAGGCTTTAAAAGAGTTTTAGTAGGATTTATCACTTTATGAAACCTTAGAATTGGACTTCACTAATTTCCCCTTGGAATTACTATGTTTGCTGTATTGCTCTCATGGGTTGATGGCAAATCTGCCTGACAAATGCCAATGGGTGGACCATAGGCATGGAACTTTATATATATATATATATATATATATATATGGAGTATGGAAGATCATGAATTTTCTCTTGAGTAATCTACACTCCTAATTGGTATAAGTCAATTAGTCATTCAAATCATCATGACAGTTTGAAGTGCGTAACATAGAAAAGATCACCAAAGAATTATTAGACCATATTAAGCCTTACCCATATTTCATTTTTAGATCACATTAAGGCAATAATTGTATAGTTGGAATAGAATGGGATGGATGAGAATGAAATCTGATTCTATGCTTAAAGTAGTCTGGAATGGAAAGAAATTTGAAATGACTGTCTAAACACATTGTTTGATTTCATTCCCATTTAAATTATTTCATCCAAACACGTTATTTAAAATGAATTGGAATATAATTCCATTCCGTATAAACAAACATGACCTTAAGGTCATTACTATATTCCCCCCCTCTAAAAGAAAACAAGAGGGAGTTTTAGTCAGGAACATTTTCTTGCTCTTCTAATCCTTCGATTTCAAATGCCAATGAATTTTCCCATCAATTGCATATGCAATACTTTCCGACTGGTAAAGATCAACATAGACCCAAAAGTTTGGAACTCTTAAGAATCGGAAGGAATCATTTTCTTTGAATAATAATTTTCTTGCTACTACAATGACCCAATTGATTAAAATTGAAGCACATTGACATGATAGTCTAATGACATTCTCCTCACTTGCTGACTGAGCAATCCCTGAGTTTAAACTCAAAGAGAAGTGTTGATACACTCATTCAAGGTCGATTCTGAGTTTTTTAGGGCCCTAGGTAGACCTGTCAATGGATCGGATTTTAATTCGGATATGATCCAATAATTACAATATGGTAAGAGAAGTGGGCATGATCCGTTAATCCGTTAATAATCTGAATCCGGTAATCTGTTAGTTAACAAATCAAATATGGATATTATCTAATCCGTTACGATAAAAATCCGATCTAACGAATTAAATAATATACTGCTTCCGTCCCACAAAGATAACCCAAAGTTGACAAAACACGTAGTTTAAGAAACATCATCATTGTATTGACTTATGACTTTTTAAACTCTATCTTTCCAAAAGTACCCTCCTTTACTTATTATGGGTTTTATGTTGAAACTTGAAAGTAATTATTGAACTAACAAAGGGTAGTATAAGAAAGTTTACAAAATTTATGATTTGACTTTTAAAAGTTGACAAACATTTTGGGACAAAAAAACTAGCAAAAATGGCCTATCTTTGTGGGATGGATGGAGTATATTTTATTAATTGTTAGTTTACCACATAATCTATGGTTCTTATGAATATTATATAGTAAAAATGTTGAAATTTATATTCAAATTAAAAATATGTTTCTTATGATTATAAATGTTTTTAAAACTTCTACATTTTTCCTCCTAAAATTCATGCTATGTTTTTGTTAGTTATACATTTTGTACGATTATCAGATCGAATTGGATTGTCGTATCGAGCATCCGAATTAAAGTAACAAATTCGGATGTGGATTTGCATTTTATTAATCTGTCGGATTGTCAAATCAGATCGAATTCAGATATACCTTGATCCGGTTGAAATCAGATCGAATTCAGAAGAAAGTTTTTTTCAAAATCTTTCGTTTAAGTGGACCTTTTGGCCAAAAATTAAACACACACGGTAAATGATCAAAATATCCACTCTAACAATAAATTTTGGAAAAACTATCTTTTACAAAATTGTTCAAAATGATATTTTCTAATGAATTACATAACAAAATTTCATAAAAACATTTTATATTTTTAGTAAAACAATGATAAATAAAAATTAATGGGGTGTGCAAATAAAATTAAAGGGTTGCAATAACCGTTCTCTTTCGAAAAAAGAAAACAATCTACAAGGTTAGTCCCAAAATGGGGTTCTCCTTTTTTAGCCAAAATATGAGGCCCTAGGTGGCCAGCTTGCTCGCCTGCCCTTGGACAGACCTGCACTCATTTTTTGATATTAAAGTGTGATTGTGATTAGAGATAAGGTTATTAGAATAAAGGAAAAAAAAAACAAAAAAGGGGAAAGAGGAATCCAATTACACACGCAAAGTGTAAGGGCGTCATCACATTTCGTAGTCTGAATCAGGACTCAAGAGTAAGTTTTTCTCCTCAAGGAGAATCTCCGCCCTTCTTCAATTGCAAGACTTGACTGACGATGGTCTGTGAGAGTATGATGAAAGAAGGTGACTTTGACTGTAATGGAGGACTCAATCAAACATCAGACTAATTCCAAACCCTTTTCACTCTTGGAAGAAAAACGTTTGGTTTTTTTTTCTTTTTATCCCATTCTTTAATTAACTCAGTTTTAGTGCCACAATTAGTGCATCATCAAACACATCAATGGAAGCCTATACCATTCTTCTTTTCTGCTCCTCTTTGTTTTCCATCTTAATAATTTCCACGGCAACAGAAACCATGACTATGTCTCAATCCATGAGAGACGGCGAGTCCATAGTTTCAGCCGGTGGAATCTATGAGTTAGGATTTTTCAGCCCAGGTAATTCCACGAAATGATACTTGGGAATATGGTGCAGTAAAATGTCTACTAAGACAGCAGTATGGGTTGCCAACAGAGAAACCCCCCTCGCCGATTCATCAGGTGTTTTAGAGCTCACCAACCAGGCAATTCTCGTCCTTCTCAATCGAAACAAGACCATCATCTGGTCTTCCAATTCGTCAAGATTGGTGCCTAATCCTGTCGCACAAATTTTAGATTCGGGAAATTTTGTTATGAGAGATGGAAACGACGATGACCCTGAAAACTTCCTGCGGCAAAGTTTCGACTACCCTAGTGATACCATTTTACCAAGCATGAAATTTGGGAGGAACTTGATTACCGGCCATCAATGGTACGTATCGTCATGGAAAAGCATGGATGATCCTTCTCGTGGTAATTTCACTGCTCAGGTTGATCCCCGTGCGCTAGCACTCCCACAAATATTCATATGGAAGGGTTTGATTGAGCAATTTCGCCTTGGAGCGTGGAATGGCATCGAATTCACTGGTATTCCAAGTTTAAGGCTGAACCAATTTTACAAGATCAATGTCATTTCTAATCAGAAGGAGATGTATTATTCTTATTGGCTTATCAACAGCTTAGCTATCATGAGGTTGGTATTAAATCAGAATGGCGTTATGCAGCTGTACATAGCGACTGATCTAGCCCAAGGCTGGAAACTCTGCCTATCTACACAGATAGATAAGTGTGATAGCTATGCTCTTTGTGGTGCATATGGTAGCTGTCACATTGAGAACTCCCCAGAATGTCGGTGTCTGAAAGGATTTGTCCCAAAATCACTGAAAGATTGGGATAGAGCTAATTACTTGAATGGGTGTGTTCGAAGAATAGCATTGGATTGCAAAAGCGGAGATGGGTTTATGAAGTACTCTGGTGTCAAAGTGCCAGATACACGGAATTCTTGGTTCAATGAGAGAATGAGCCTTGAGGAATGCAAGATGGTGTGCTTGAGGAACTGCTCTTGTATGGCTTACGCAAATATGCATAAAAGTGAAGGAGGAAGTGGGTGCTTGCTTTGGTTTGGCGACCTGTTAGACAATTAATATAGGGTGTTCACGGAAAATGGGCAAGATTTATACGTGAGGGTGGCTTCCTCTGAACTGGGTATGAATTTATCTCCTAAGCTAGGGAAATGTGTGATTTATGTTCTAGTGTTAAAAATATGTATGTTCTTGTGTTTTTCGTTTTTTTATTTTTTATTTAATCAAAAACTATTTGTTCTCATTAATTGTTGAAAAGTCGTAGGAATTAAATTAATTGCCAATCTTTCCAAGTTTGTAAATGCTACATATATGCATCTCTTCCAAGTCCCAATTTTCTGAACTCTCTCACATGGAATGGGAGTAGGCCCCACCTCTATGTGAGAGCGTTGAGTTCGTTGGATCTTAATGGAGCTGGGGTATGCATTGTTCCTCTTCCAAGTTTTCAAATCAACAACTATTGATGATATTCTCCTCAAGGGTTGCTCTCGTGGGAGTGTTAGTCTTGCCCTGTGCAAGTTTCTTTTCTCTTCGAGGGGCGTCCCTTGTGGGAGGGGGTGTGATTAGGCGTAGGTCTCTATTCTTCATTCGAGTCATGGAGAGTAACTTAGAGGAGTTGTGGAAGAATCTTGTTTTGACAGACGAGGAACGCGAGAATGTGGATGTTACATGTGCTATGTAGGGGAGTAGTAGGGCGAAGGCGAGATTTTGTTTGGTGGGAAAGTTGCTCACAGAAAGGCCGTTTAATGTTGAAGCGATGAAGTCTACCCTAAGGTTGGTATGGAGACCTGCAAAGGGATTAACGATTATGGATCTGGGGAAAAATCTGTTTTTGTTTCAATTTAATCACGCATTGGATCGGCGTCGAGTGTTGGACAACGGCCCATGCAGTTTTGATAAATCTCTAGTTCTCCTCAAGGAGGTTGAGGGGGATATTCAACCATCTGAAATCGTTATGGATGTAGCCCCTTTTTGGATTCAAGTTTATAATTTGCCTCTAAGTTGTATGAATAAAGAAGTTGGGCAAATGATTGGAGAGCGGTTGGGTGGGTTTATAGAGATGGAACATGGAGAAGGAGGTGTTTGCTAGGGTAAATATATGAGGCTACGGGTTAGTCTCCAGGTGCAGAAACCATTAAAGAGGGAGTTTTGCTGAATGTAAGCGGGAAAGCTATGTGGGTATCTATCAAGTATGAACGATTGCCCATTTTCTGCTATTTCTGTGGGCTGCTTGGGCATCCTGAGAAGGACTGTGTTAAACGTTATGATGCCCATGGTGAGAAGGCCACGGATGCTGTCCAATACGGGGTGCGGTTGCGAGCTCCCGATAATACAAAGGCTTCTAAAATCCAGTCACAGGGAGGCCCCACTGTCCGTTCTACACCGTTAGAGGAGTAGGTTCGCCGGAAAACCATGCCGGCAGGAAGGACTGCTGTAGTTGTGCAAGATGGGGATGATGATGGGGCCACGTTGACGCTGGTAGGAAGGACTGGTGGTGTCGTGCAAGAGGGGGATGATGAGGTGGCTAATTTGCCGTCATTCTCGCAACAATATAGCAAGCGAGGAGCGGATACTAAGGATCTGCTTGGCGTAGCATGTGGCAGTGAATCAGGCTTGTCTCCCAGTCCAGGACCCGAGATTCATGCTAGGATGGTTTTTGAATTTCAACGAGAGCAGATTATGGGGACTGATAAGGACAGTAGGATCCTTGTGGGACCCCTACAAGACCACGTTGGCGTGACCAATGGAGAAGAGGCGGCTTATGCTTTGCCGAAGCCCATATGTGGATTTGGTGATATTATAGTTGGCCTAGAGGAGGGAAAGGAGCAGGTACAACTGGCTAGTGGACACTTTTCTGGGGAGGGTTCGTTAGTAGAGCATGCTATAGGTAGGTGTGGACCTAGTGTGGGTTCTTACATTGACGTATTGGATGGGGCCGTTTTAAGTGAAGGTAGTCCACAACAACAGGCTACACTGATGGAAGTAATAACTAGGGAAGGAGATATCTCTGCTGACAAGATCAAAACATGGAAGTGGCGGGCTCGAGATGTTCGTATGGAAGAAGGGGAATCTGTAGTTGCAACAGGGGTGGGAAAACGAAAGCAGTTTGAGCAGAGCCATCCAGATGAGGGTGCTAGTTTAGTTCGTTGGGGGTTAAAGGCAAAAAGGCTCATCATTCTACTAAGAGGGATGGGAATCAGCCTTTTACAAAAGAGTTATCGGCGACGACTGGGTACTAGTCCCGCCGGGAGCTATGAAAATTCTAAGTTTCAACTGTCGGGAACTTGGGAACTCTCGTACAGTTCGTGCCCTTTATGATGTAGTGAAGCGGAAAGCTCCCAGCATAGTTTTCCTTATGGAAACTAAGCTTCATAAAAACGAAATGGAGAAGATAAAATTCAAGTTGGGGTTTGCTAATGGTCTATTTTTTGAAGTGAACAATCGATCAGGTGGTCTAGCTTTATTGTGGAAAGCAGGGGTGGTGGTGGATGTTCTTAGTTACTCAGGTAGTCATATAGATGCTCAGATTCTGGATGCGGGAATTGCAACATGGCGACTCATGGGGTTCTATGGGTCTTCTGAGGTGTCCATGAGGAAATCATCCTAGGACTTATTAGTAGCGCTGCGTACGCATTCATCTCTCCCATGGTTGTGTGTATGGGATTTTAATGAGATTCTTGATGCAGGTGAGAAGTGGGGTAGTCTTCCGAAATTTGAATGGCAGATGAGGGATTTTCGACAAGCCATTTCTAATTGTTGTCTCAGAGATTTGGGCTTCAGTGGTCCTAAATTTACCTAGTGTAATAATAGGCCAGGTGTGGCTTGTGTTCGGGAAAGATTGGATAGGGTGCTAGTGTCAATGGACTGGAATAATTTATTCCCTTGTGCCAGCGTAGAAAATTTGGTGTGTAGTGCATCCGATCACCTTCCTATATTGGTGGATGTGGCTGGGCTAAGGGCGGGGACAGGTAATAAGAAGAGGATCTTTCGATTTGAGGCCATGTGGATTAGATCGTAGGAATGTGAGCAGGTTGTTAGAGAAGGGTGGGGTGATAGGGAACAGGGATCTGCTATGTATTGTGTTGGGGAGAAGATTAAATCTACTAGAATGCAACTGTCAGCGTGGAACAAATCTAGATTTGGCCTTGTTCATGCTCAACTCAAAAGTCTGCGGGAGCAATTGAGAGATGTTAAGCAAGGGCCAACTAATGACAGCTCGATTGGTGAGGAACAGCGAATTATGCATCATATATATGGATGAAATTCTTGCGAGGGAGGAGGTGATGTGGCGGCAAGGATCGCGCATTGCTTGGTTGAAGGAAGGTAACCAAAACACATCTTTTTTCTATGCGAGAGCTTAACAATGACACAAGAAAAAATTGATTAAGGGGATAAGGGATAATATATCAGGGGCACTGGCAAGAGGATGAAGGTAGTGTTGAGGGCATTATAGTAGATTATTTTCAAAATATTTTCACAACCTCAAATTCCCAAAATTCGGATGCAGCTCTTGATGGGATTTATCCGTGAGTCATTGATGATATGAATTTGGCACTCATGCGTGAGTTTCAGGACCATGAGGTACGCGATGCACTTTTTCAGATGCACCCTAGCAAAGCTCCTGGGCCTGATGGTATGTCAACTCTCTTTTTCCAAAAATATTGGCATATTGTTGGGAAGGATGTTATTCATGCCACGCTGTCTTTTCTTAGGGGGGGTCCTATGCTTAGGAATTTTAACTATACCCATATTGTGTTGATTCTAAGACGGAAAGTCCAGAGTATATCACCCAGTATAGGCCTATTAGCTTGTGCAATGTGGTATATAAAATAGTTGCAAAAGTTTTGGCAAATAGTCTCAAAACCATATTACCTAGCATCATCTCTAAAAGTCAGAGTGCCTTCGTGCCTGGGCGTCTTATCTCTGATAATGTATTAGTTGCTTTTGAACTTATGCATTTTTTGAAGAATGAAAGGGATGGGAGGAATGGTTTTTTTGCATTACAATTAGATATGACCAAGGCTTATGATAGAGTGGAATGGGCGTTTCTTGAAAAGATAATGGAGAAATTAGGTTTTGCAAGGGGGTGGATTCGGCTAATCATGTTATGTGTAAGTACAGTGTCCTATTTGGTGATGTTCAATAGCAAACAGTGTGGTTATTTCCATCCCTCCAAGGGGCTCCGGCAAGGGGATCCCCTTTCGCCTTACCTTTTCCTTCTGGTTGCAGAGGGGTTGACTACTATGCTTACCAAGGCGGAAAGGGAGAACAGGTTGGCTGGGATTTCTATTTGTAGGGGGAGTCCGAGGATATCTTACCTTTTTTTTGCGGATGATAGTCTATTATTTGGTAAAGCCACGGAGATGGAGGTAAGAATCGTGATAGACATCCTTCATCAATATGAGGAAGCATCTGGTCAACAGGTTAATCTGGGTAAGTCTTCTATCTTTTTTAGCCAGAATATTGGGGTGGAGCAGAAGGAATTACTTAGAGGCATGTTGAGGATTACTCAGGAGGGGAATCATGGTAAATACTTGGGGCTACCAACGCTTATTGGAAAATCTAAGTGATAAGTATTTAGTATTATTAGGGAAAGGGTATGGAAGAAGCTACAAGGTTGGAAGGAAAGGTTGTTATCGAAAGCTGGGAGGGAGATTTTAATTAAAGCCGTAGCCTAAGCTATTCCTACATATGCCATGGGATGTTTTAAACTTCCACTTTCCCTTTGTAATGAAATCGCAGCATTGATTAGCAATTTTTGGTGGGGTCAACATGATACTGAAAGGAAGATACATTGGCTGAGATGGGATATGTTATGTTATTCAAAAAAGGATGGTGGCTTGAGATTTTGTGACTTGCCTATTTTTAATAATGCATTACTTGCTAAGCAGGGGTGGTGTCTTCTCACCAGTGATAGTTCATTGGTAGCCAGGTTATTGAAAGCTAAATATTTTCCAAATTGTAGTTTCTTGGACTCACGATTGGGTTCGCAGCCTAGTTATTCCTGGAGAAGTATTTAGGGGGCAAAAGATATTTTGGATAGAGGGGCGCGATGGCGGATAGGGGATGGGAAGTTAGTGGGTATATGGACAGCGAAATGGCTATCCACACCAACAACTTTCAGAGTGGTCTCACCACGGTGAATTCTTTCAGAGGGTGCACTGGTTAGTGAATTAATTGACTCTGACCGGAAAGCTTGGAAGCGAGACTTAGTGGACAGTATTTTTTTACCCCATGAAGCAACCGCAATCTGTCAGATTCCGCTTAGCTTCAAATTGCTTGAAGATAAATTGATGTGGCATTTTCACCCTAAAGGCACCTTCACAAGTCAGAGTGCCTATCAGATGGAGATGTTACACTTAAGAAGGCTACAGGGCAATATAAGTGGGGAAAGTTCCAGTGTTACTTCCGAGAGCATTGATGGTAGCTTTATTTGGAAACAACCCATTCTCAACAAAGTCAAGCATTTTGTATGGAGAGCTTTCAAAGGAATTTTACCATCGAATGCTAACCTTGCGAGGCGGCACATCCACGTTGATCCAACGTGTCCACAGTGTGGGCAGGCTGAGGAAACCACACTTTATAGCTTTTGAGATTATCCATTTGCACAGTACGTTTAGTGCTGTAGTTGTCTCGGGTGGTGGGGTCGTGGTTCAAATTCATCAAACTTTGGAGTTTGGCTGGGGGAATTCCAACAATAGACGGGTAAGGAGGTTATGGCGCAGGTGTTACTGACATTATGGGCACTGTGGCAATGTAAGAATCGTCTTGTGTTTGAAGGGTAGAGGGAGGAGCCAAGGGGAGTTGTTGGGATGGCTGCTAGATTGTGGACGGATTTCTTAGCAGCAAATGCTGCTCACGCGGCAGTTTCTGTTGGGGCACGGGTTAAATGGTGCCCCCCTAATCCTGGCATTTTCAAGATCAATGTTGATGGTGCTTTGTTTGTGGTGGATAACTGTGTAGGTTTGGGTGTAATGGTTCGAGACTGTGAGGGGCAAGCAATTATAGCTGGATCAAAGAAAATTATTGGCACCTTTCCGGCCGCAGTGGTTGAAGCTATGGCTATGCGTTTTGCTATAGGTTTTGCTCGCGATTTGGGTTTGTGGGCTGTGGAATTGGAAGGGGATTGCATGGAGGTAGTCAACACTTTAAATGCGAAGGAGGTCTTACTTAACCTGTTGGGACTCATTATTGACGACATCCTTAGTGCAGTAGCTCAATTCCATGGGGGGGGTTTCATTCTCTCATACCTATCGGGACGGTAATGCAGTGGCACATGGCCTGGCTAAACACGCTAAATATATTGACGACTTATGTGTATAGATTAAGGATGTCCCGGAGTTTGTTAGGGACTATTTTGTTGTTGATTTGGGCTCGTGAAGCTATTAATAAAATCTCTCAGATCGTCTTTTATAAAAAAAAAAAAAACAAAAAAAACAACTATTGATGATGGTGTGAAAGCCACAATGCCAAGCCACAAGCCACTAAGGTTAACCTAGGGCTGCAACTTGGGTGGGTTGTGCCCGCCCAACCTGGTCAATGGATAAGCTTGGCAATGGTTTTCCATGCAATGGGTTGGTCTTGGGTTGGAAAATCCTAGGGAACGGCTATTGAAACCCTCCATTTTTATCACCCCACCCTTTTTCTTTTGGTTTTTAAGATTTCATGAAAAATATAAAAGGTTTTTACAAGAACCGGTCACTTGGTCCACTACAAAACATCATTTTGAACAACTTTGCATAAGAAAGTTTTTCCAAAATCTATTGTTTAGGTAGACTTTTTGGCAAAAAATGAAATAAAGGCTATAAATGGCTAAAAAGTAAATTTAAACGATAGATTTAGGAAAAACTTTCTTCTACAAAGTTGTTCAAAATGATGTTTTCTAGTGGATATCATGGCCGGTTTTCATAAAAACCTTTAATATTTTGCATAAAACCTTTAAAAAACTAAAGGATGGGGGGTGGGGTGATAAGAATTGGGGGTTGCAATAGCCGTTCCCAAAATCCTAAGCCGATATTAATTCAGATTAGGTTTGGGCAAAGGGTGATGGCAACCCAAACCCAACTTGAACTGGACCAGGCCATGTAATATATAAAGTTTAAAATATATTTTCAAATATTGAATAATCGCTTTTAACATGGTTGCTTATATACTCAATCATATATGTGTTAATGTTTTGAATTCTTTAAGTGTTGTTCAATTATTTTGATGCTTTCATCTTTATTTACTTAATTTTTTTTGGTGAAAAATTATTTTTTTGTATTGACATGAATTCTATGAGAATTTGGATGATTGAGATTTGTGTGCATATACAATGATACATTTTTATTCAAATGGTTTCTAAAGTTTTATTTTTTAAAGAAGTTTTTCTAAAAATAAAAAATAAAAAATAAACAAGTCAACCTGCTCAACCCGTCTTAAACCCGTTCAACCTGGCCTAACTCCGTTCAACTCGTGCCCAACCCGAGTCCACCCAATCCAAGTACGGGTTGAGCCTGGGTTAGGGAACTTCAAATTAAAGAACGGGTTGAGCTAAGACTGAGTTGAGGGTTTTATACTTAAGGTTAACTTTGTGATGACCTCTCAACTCGCCCAACCCGCCCAAGTTGCAGCCCATTAGTATAGTGGTAAGAGTGGGTCGGGTAAAAGATATGAGTAGGATAAATTAATAATTCGAACCCTTCCATTGTACAAAAAAATATATATATGGGGCACCCCTTGAAAAGAAGACTTTTCCACTTTTCACTCACTGGGTGGGCTTCGATCATGTAATTTGTAGGATGGGCCAATTTTAGCTCATCTGAAGTCTAGCCCATGTACACCCCTACATGGCTACATGGCACAGGGTGTCACACCACAACCAATGGGGCACTCCCTTGAAAAGGAGACTTTTCCACTTTTCACTCACTTGGTGGGCTTAGATCATGCAATTTGTAGGATGGGCCAACTTTAGCTCATCGCACCCCTACAGGCCTACATGTAGGGCTGCAAATGAACTGAGTCGTTGGTGAACAACTTGTGAACAAGCTCGATAAAGGCTCGTTCGAGTTCGTTCGATTAATAAATGAGCCAAACCTGAGCTTGAATACGAGGCTCGTTTATTAAACGAGCCAAGCTTGAGCAGACCATAGCTCGGCTCGTTTATGTTTATGAACAAGCTTGTTAAGGGCTCGTGAACAGGCTCGTAAATAGTCTTGTTAAAAGGCTTGTAAAATAGCTTATTAGTAGGCTCATTAAGGGGCTTGTATAAATACCCTAATTTATTTTTGGTTTCTCTTAGCTAAGTGGACCAATTAACATGAAAGAGATAATATTTCCTTAGTAGTTATATCTTGTACTTGTCCAAGGAAGATTTTTAAGGTTTGTGAACTTTTATCTTAATGTTTAAAACTCACATTCGGGAGATCAAACCAATCTTGAACATGAGCTCGAGCTCGAGCTCAAGCTCGGCTTGTTTAGTTAAACGAGCCGAGCCAAGCCGAGCCGAGCCTCAGATTTTCTAAATCTTAATGAGCCGAGCTTGAACACAATAAATTAAACTCGTTTAAAACTCGGCTCATTTATAAATAAACAAGCTTTTAACTGAGCCGAGCTTGAACACTCCAAAGCTCGGCTCGGCTCGACTCGACTCATTTGCAGCCCTACCTACATGGCACAGGGCGTCGTTACATTGTTTCAACAAATTCTCAACTAAAATCCATCGTGGGATGTTCTTTTCTTTTGTTTTCAAACTTTATTGAAGCATTTTAAATATTAGACCAGGCAAGAAAGAGGAACTGTGAACACCAAATTAGCAGGAAAATTGTTGGCTCCATCACATTTTTCTTAGCATTTTTTGGTTAAATTTAAACTGAGTAAAGTATTTTTTTTATTATTTATTATTTATTTTTAAGATGATGGAACCTTTCCCCCTATATCAATGCCATTTCTATTTTATTTTTATTTTTTTTTAGTAATGTTCATTGAGTTTTACCCGTTTTCACCTTATCCTCTATACCGTTCTTGTTTTTGTTTTTTCTTTTTGGCTAGAAATTGCCCCTATAATTTTAAATTATGGCACTATACCTCCTCCCATACATGAAAGAAGTGAAATCAATGATAAGCAAGCAATAGAGTTCTAAACTGAAGGGGGCAAAGTGTAATTTTCAAACCATTGAAGCAGAGAAACTCGAAGGGGTATAAAGTTATTAGAAGGCTTTCCTCTCATATAATTGTGCTATCAACAATCCTCAAAGTACACTACAAATAGCAGGAATTCCTAATTTTTTATTTTTTATTTTTATATCCATTTAATTTCTGTTTTTTATTTTCCGCAGTTAATTTCTTCACATTTAGGTCAAGTTGACTCGACTGGCACGAAAAGAGCTGGGAAGAAAGAGATAGAATCATAATCAGCTTGGTATCATTAGCAGGAATGCTTCTCCTAGGCTTAGGCCTGACTTTGTACGTTTGGAAGAAGAAGCTAAGTAGCCAAGGTAAACCAAATTAAGTAGTCACATGCATTATGGTAAAGTCATTCATGTGCTTTATATTCTACAAATTAGTAAGGGAATCAATCCGGCTCAGCCGCATGACTTAATGGACTAGACAGTCCAAAATGGGTGGGAAGAAAAAAGGGGAAAAAAAAACACGAAAGATTTATGTAGCCAACCCCATTTGGTTAAGATTATGAATTTACTAGGCTAAGTTGAGTTTGGCGATTTTAGCCTTTTGTCATGCAACCTTTTCTGTCTTTTTTTTTTTAATGATAAGGATATCATTGGGACAACCCCAACCCCACATAAGACTACACATCACCAAGTAAATCCAAAGTTCATGGAAACCATGAAAACTTTGTGTGGGCTTCCAGTGTCACCCAGTTAAAATGGGAAGCATTGAAGGAGAGGGTAATGACTAATGAGAAAGGGGAACAATTAAATTTTATAAGCACGTACTATGTAGCATTTGGGAATCTATGGAGGAGCCCACTTGTGGAAGTTGCCATTCATGCATGAATTAGACTTCCCTCAATGTTCTAGAGCATATATATTTCATGTTCCTTTATATTATCTATATAATTACTCTGTTGCAGGGAAAAGGGGGCATAATTTAGGAAAAGGTTACACCATTGAAGATCTAGAGTTACCATTATTTGACTTGGCTACAATAATTAATGTCACTAATAACTTCTCAATTAACAATAAGCTTGGAGAGGGCGGTTTTGGACCTGTTTACAAGGTAAATGCATTGAGAAACTACCTTTCCATTTTTGTGTTAGTGGGTATGCAGGGGCGAAGCCAAGAAACTACCTCAGGTGAGGTGACTTATTACATTTTAGTGATCACTTCTCAACTTAATATGATATAAAGGATATTGTTTGTCAACTTATCACAAATTGACTGTATATGTAATTCAAAATGACTAGCAGTTTCCTTTATTTAGTATTAAGTTGTGAAATGATCATTAAAATAGCAAAATATTAAGATTTTTTTTTTTTTTTTTTTTTGAAATTTTCTGGTATGGCATTCGCCCCGCCTGCTAACATTCTAGCTTCGCCCCTGTGGGCTTGCCTGGTCAAGGGTAGAGTTACCCATGGGCTAGCCCAGGCTATAACCAAGGGTAAGTCGCACAAATTTATTTATTTATTTGATATATATCTATATATAATATATATATATATATCTGAGGAGTAGGCTTTGCCCTTAGCTTAGTAAAGATTTTCCTTTGCCCAGGACTTTAACTTGGGTTTTACCCTAATCCAAGGTAATTTCAAATTCACTCACTGTGCATGGTACAAGCTCTAGGTACCGAAGTCATTATTTGTTCCGATAGTTTTCAATAACTCGTGTTTCCATTAAATGTTTCAAAAAATAACATAGAACCTCATGTTTATCTTTTCCTTTAAGAAAGGTGACAACCTTTTGTAGATGGGATTCTTGCTAATTGAAAAGGTGTGTGACATTTTACAGTTTTGCTCAACTTTCAACCAAATTTTTAGGCTTCATAGAAGAAACATGGTCTTCAAGGTAATATGCATGTAGTGATGATTTTCGGGTGTTGGAAGATGGAAAAGAAATAGCAGTAAAAAGGCTTTCAAAGAATTATAGACAAGGACTCCACGAGTTCAAGAACGAAGTTATACACATTGCCAAGCTTCAACACTGAAATTTAGTGAAGCTTCTAGGGTTTTGCATTGACGTAGATGAAACAATGTTGATCTACGAATTAATGCCGAACAAAAGCTTGGACTTCTTTATTTTTGGTATGACTCTCTCTCTCTCTCTCTCTCTCTCTCTCTCTCACACTGTGAATTCTCGCATATTCAGTTCAACTAATTTAAACGCACAATTGTTGTGTTTGTCATTGTGCAAGCTCTAACTTTTTTTTTTTTACTTAATGAGATTGATGTTTGCCCAAACCTTAGGTAAGTTGAAGTTAACAAGATCTCGTAGTGAATAAATCCAGGACAAGGGCCAACTCTAGCCATTACCTATTGATGCCCAATTCAATGGGTGTCTCCAAGGGGACTTTGATTCCTTTGTCATTCGTGTTGCCACATAATTTCTTTTCCATGGTTCAATTAGAGTTTGAATAATAGAATCATTTTCCTTTTTTATTCAAGAATATGTTTAAATAGTTGCTGAATGGAATTACTTGGGCGAAAAATTGCATAGATCAAAGGCAAAGCATGCTACCGATTGGCCTAAGCGCTTTCACATCATCAATGGAATTGCTCAAGGGCTCCTTTATCTTCATCGAGATTCAAGACTAAGGATAATCCATAGAGATCTTAAAGCAGGAAACATTTTACTAGATAATGAGATGAATCCAAAAATATCAGACTTTGGCTTGGCTAGAAGTTTTTGCAGATAATGAGATGAATCCAAAAATATCAGACTTTGGCTTGGCTAGAAGTTTTTGCGGAAATGAAACTGAGGCTAACACAAATAAAGTCGTTGGGACGTAGTAAGTATCTTTAGAATGTCAGTTTTAATCTAATTTATTTTCTTGTCAATGGGTTCATTGTTCAATGGTTTGATGTCCCCTGAGTACGTAATTGATGGCTCTACTCATTAAAATCTGATGTCTTTAGCTTTGGTGTTGTCTTTAGCTTTACTTATATGGGTTTTATGTTGAAACTTGAAAGTAATTATTGAACTAACAAAGGGTAGTATAAGAAAGTTCACAAAATTTATGATTTGACTTTTAAAAGTTGACAAACATTTTGGGACAAAAAACCTAGCAAAAATGGCCTATTTTTATGGGACGGAGGGAGTATATTTTATAATTGTTAGTTTACCACATAATATATCTATGGTCCTTATGAATATTATATAGTAAAAATGTTGAAATTTATATTCAATTAAAAATATGTTTCTTATGATTATAAATTCTTTTAAAACTTCTACATTTTCCTCCTAAAATTCATGCTAGGTTATTGTTAGTTACATTTTTTAAGATTATCAGATCAGATTGGATTTTCGGATCAGACATCCAAAAGTAACAAATTGGATGTGGATTTGCATTTATTATTAATCTGTTGGATTATTAGATCAGATCGAATTCAGATATACCTTGATCTGGTTGAAATCCGATCCGTTGACGGTCTAATTCTAGACGAACTCCTAAAATGGCCCTTCATACTCAAATTTTTTTTCCTAGTACCAACATAAAGTTTGTCTGCACATGCCACTGATTTTAATTTCTTAAGATTTTAGAAAATAAAAGGTTTTTAAGAAAATTGATTGAGTAATCACTAGAAGACATTATTTTGAAAACTTAGCAGAAGAAAATTTTTCAAAATCTTTCGTTTAAGTGGACTTTTTGGCCAAAAATTAAACAGACACGGTAAATAATCAAAAAATCCACTTAAACGATAAATTTTGGGAAAACCTTCTTTTGCAAAATTGTTCAAAATGATATTTCTAGTGAATTACTTAACAAAGTTTCATAAAAACATTTATACTTTTAGTAAAACAATGATAAAAAAAATTAATGGGGGTGTGCAAAAAAATTAAAAGGTTACAATAACCGTTCTCTTTCGAAAAAAGAAAACAATCTACAAGGTTAGTCCCAAAATGGGGTTCTCTTTTTTTAGCCAAAATATGAGGCCTAGGTG